>JANJGN010000034.1:9010840-9215130 GCA_026770705.1 Isurus oxyrinchus
TAGGGATATAGGTTCGGCTGGGTGTAGGGATACAGGTTCGGCTGGGTGTAGGGATACAGGATCGGCTGCGTGTAGAGATACAGGTTCGGCTGCGTGCAGGGATGCAGGTTCGGCTGCGTGTAGGGATGCAGGTTTGGCTGCGTGTAGGCATACAGGTTCGGCTGGGTGTAGGGATGCAGGTTCGGATGGGTGTAGGAATGCAGGTTCGGATGGGTGTAGGGATCCAGGTTCGGATGGGTGTAGGGATGCAGGTTCGGATGGGTGTAGGGATGCAGGTTCGGGCTGAGTGTAGGGATACAGGTTCGGCTGAGTGTAGGGATACAGGTTCGGCTGATTGTAGGGATACAGGTTCGGCTGATTGTAGGGATACAGGTTCGGTTGGTTGTAGGGATACAGGTTCGGTTGGTTGTAGGGATACAGGTTCGGTTGGTTGTAGGGATACAGGTTCAGTTGGTTGTAGGGATACAGGTTCGGTTGGTTGTAGGGATACAGGTTCGGTTGGTTCATGTGCAATTGTTTAAGTTTGTGGGGATGTGGCTTTACAGATTTGTGTTTGTGCGTGTCAGTTTTGTCGACCGGGTGAGAGAGAGAGTGCATGAGTGCGCGTGAGAGAGAGAGAGAGAGAGAGCATGAGAGAGAGCGCGAGAGAGAGAGAGGGCGCGAGAGAGGGAGGGCGCGAGAGAGGAAGGGCGAGAGAAAGAGAGGGCGAGAGAGAGAGAGGGGGGCGAGAGAGAGAGAGAGGGGCGAGAGAGAGAGAGGGCGAGAGAGAGAGAGGGCGAGAGAGAGAGAGAGGGCGAGAGAGAGAGAGGGCGAGAGAGAGAGAGAGAGGGCGAGAGAGAGAGAGGGCGAGAGAGAGAGAGGGCGAGAGAGAGAGAAGGCGAGAGAGAGAGAGGGCGAGAGAGAGAGAGAGAGGGGCGAGAGAGAGAGAGAGGGGCGAGGAGAGAGAGAGAGAGAGGGCGAGAGAGAGAGAGAGAGGGCGAGAGAGAGAGAAAGGGCGGAGAGAGAGGAGGAGGGCAGAGAGAGAGAGAGGGCGAGAGAGAGAGGGCGAGAGAGAGAGGGCGAGAGAGGAGAGAGGGCGCGTGACGGAGAGAGGGGCGCGTGACGGAGAGAGGGCGCGTGACGGAGAGAGGGGCGGCGTGACGGAGAGAGGGCGCGTGACAGACAGAGAGAGAGGGCGCGTGACAGACAGAGAGAGAGGGCGCGTGACAGACAGAGAGAGAGGGCGCGTGACAGACAGAGAGAGAGGGCGCGTGACAGACAGAGAGAGAGGGCGCGTGACAGACAGAGAGAGAGGGCGCGTGACAGACAGAGAGAGAGGGGCGCGTGACAGACAGAGAGAGAGGGCGCGTGACAGACAGAGAGAGAGGGGCGCGTGACAGACAGAGAGAGAGGGCGGCGTGACAGACAGAGAGAAGAGGGCGCGTGACAGACAGAGAGAGAGGGCGCGGTGACAGACAGAGAGAGAGGGCGCGTGACAGACAGAGAGAGAGGGCGCGTGACAGACAGAGAGAGAGGGCGCGTGACAGACAGAGAGAGAGGGCGCGTGACAGACAGAGAGAGAGGGCGCGTGACAGACAGAGAGAGAGGGCGCGTGACAGACAGAGAGAGAGGGCGCGTGACAGACAGAGAGAGAGGGCGCGTGACAGACAGAGAGAGAGGGCGCGTGACAGACAGAGAGAGAGGGCGGCGTGACAGACAGAGAGAGAGGGCGCGTGACAGACAGAGAGAGAGGGCGCGTGACAGACAGAGAGAGAGGGCGCGTGACAGACAGAGAGAGAGGGGCGCGTGACAGACAGAGAGAGAGGGCGCGTGACAGACAGAGAGAGAGGGCGCGTGACAGACAGAGAGAGAGGGCGCGTGACAGACAGAGAGAGAGGGCGCGTGACAGACAGAGAGAGAGGGCGCGTGACAGACAGAGAGAGAGGGCGCGTGACAGACAGAGAGAGAGGGCGCGTGACAGACAGAGAGAGAGGGGCGCGTGACAGACAGAGAGAGAGGGCGCGTGACAGACAGAGAGAGAGGGCGCGTGACAGACAGAGAGAGAGGGCGCGTGACAGACAGAGAGAGAGGGCGCGTGACAGGACAGAGAGAGAGGGCGCGTGACAGACAGAGAGAGAGGGCGCGTGACAGACAGAGAGAGAGGGCGCGTGACAGACAGAGAGAGAGGGCGCGTGACAGACAGAGAGAGAGGGCGCGTGACAGACAGAGAGAGAGGGCGCGTGACAGACAGAGAGAGAGGGCGCGTGACAGACAGAGAGAGAGGGCGCGTGACAGACAGAGAGAGAGGGCGCGTGACAGACAGAGAGAGAGGGCGCGTGACAGACAGAGAGAGAGGGCGCGTGACAGACAGAGAGAGAGGGCGCGTGACAGACAGAGAGAGAGGGCGCGTGACAGACAGAGAGAGAGGGCGCGTGACAGACAGAGAGAGAGGGCGCGTGACAGACAGAGAGAGAGGGCGCGTGACAGACAGAGAGAGAGGGCGCGTGACAGACAGAGAGAGAGGGCGCGTGACAGACAGAGAGAGAGGGCGCGTGACAGACAGAGAGAGAGGGCGCGTGACAGACAGAGAGAGGAGGGCGCGTGACAGACAGAGAGAGAGGGCGCGTGACAGACAGAGAGAGAGGGCGCGTGACAGACAGAGAGAGAGGGGCGCGTGACAGACAGAGAGAGAGGGCGCGTGACAGACAGAGAGAGGGGGCGCGTGACAGACAGAGAGAGGGGGCGCGTGACAGACAGAGAGAGGGGGCGCGTGACAGACAGAGAGAGGGGGCGCGTGACAGACAGAGAGAGAGGGCGCGTGACAGACAGAGAGAGAGGGCGCGTGACAGACAGAGAGAGGGGGCGCGTGACAGACAGAGAGAGAGGGGCGCGTGACAGACAGAGAGAGAGGGCGCGTGACAGACAGAGAGAGAGGGCGCGTGACAGACAGAGAGAGAGGGCGCGTGACAGACAGAGAGGGGCGCGTTGACAGACAGAGAGAGAGGGCGCGTGACAGACAGAGAGAGAGGGGCGCGTGACAGACAGAGAGAGAGGGCGCGTGACAGACAGAGAGAGAGGGCGCGTGACAGACAGAGAGAGAGGGCGCGTGACAGACAGAGAGAGAGGGGCGCGTGACAGACAGAGAGAGAGGGCGCGTGACAGACAGAGAGAGAGGGCGCGTGACAGACAGAGAGAGAGGGCGCGTGACAGACAGAGAGAGAGGGGCGCGTGACAGACAGAGAGAGGGGGCGCGTGACAGACAGAGAGAGGGGGCGCGTGACAGACAGAGAGAGGGGGCGCGTGACAGACAGAGAGAGGGGGGCGCGTGACAGACAGAGAGAGGGGGCGCGTGACAGACAGAGAGAGGGGGCGCGTGACAGACAGAGAGAGGGGCGCGTGACAGACAGAGAGGGCGCGTGACAGACAGAGGAGAGGGCGCGTGACAGACAGAGAGAGGGCGCGTGACAGACAGAGAGAGGGCGCGTGACAGACAGAGAGAGGGCGCGTGACAGACAGAGAGGAGGGCGCGTGACAGACAGAGAGAGGGCGCGTGACAGACAGAGAGAGGGCGCGTGACAGACAGAGAGAGGGCGCGTGACAGACAGAGAGAGGGCGCGTGACAGACAGAGAGAGGGCGCGTGACAGACAGAGAGGAGGGGCGCGTGACAGACAGAGAGAGGGGCGCGTGACAGACAGAGAGAGGGCGCGTGACAGACAGAGAGAGGGCGCGTGACAGACAGAGAGAGGGCGCGTGACAGACAGAGAGAGGGCGCGTGACAGACAGAGAGAGGGCGCGTGACAGACAGAGAGAGGGCGCGTGGACAGACAGAGAGAGGGCGCGTGACAGACAGAGAGAGGGCGCGTGACAGACAGAGAGAGGGCGCGTGACAGACAGAGAGAGGGCGCGTGACAGACAGAGAGAGGGCGCGTGACAGACAGAGAGAGGGCGCGTGACAGACAGAGAGAGGGGCGCGTGACAGACAGAGAGAGGGCGCGTGACAGACAGAGAGAGGGCGCGTGACAGACAGAGAGAGGGCGCGTGACAGACAGAGAGAGGGCGCGTGACAGACAGAGAGAGGGCGCGTGACAGACAGAGAGAGGGCGCGTGACAGACAGAGAGAGGGCGCGTGACAGACAGAGAGAGGGCGCGTGACAGACAGAGAGAGGGCGCGTGACAGACAGAGAGAGGGCGCGTGACAGACAGAGAGAGGGCGCGTGACAGACAGAGAGAGGGCGCGTGACAGACAGAGAGAGGGCGCGTGACAGACAGAGAGAGGGCGCGTGACAGACAGAGAGAGGGCGCGTGACAGACAGAGAGAGGGCGCGTGACAGACAGAGAGAGGGCGCGTGACAGACAGAGAGAGGGCGCGTGACAGACAGAGAGAGGGCGCGTGACAGACAGAGAGAGCGTGAGAGACAGACAGAGTGAGCGTGAGAGACAGACAGAGTGAGCGTGAGAGACAGACAGAGTGAGCGTGAGAGACAGACAGAGTGAGCGTGAGAGACAGACAGAGTGAGCGTGAGAGACAGACAGAGTGAGCGTGACAGACAGACAGAGTGAGCGTGAGAGACAGACAGAGTGAGCGTGAGAGACAGACAGAGTGAGCGTGAGAGGCAGACAGAGTGAGCGTGAGAGACAGACAGAGTGAGCGTGAGAGACAGACAGAGTGAGCGTGAGAGACAGACAGAGTGAGCGTGAGAGACAGAGAGTGCGTGAGAGACAGACAGAGTGAGCGTGAGAGACAGACAGAGTGAGCGTGAGAGACAGACAGAGTGAGCGTGAGAGACAGACAGAGTGAGCGTGAGAGACAGAGTGAGCGTGAGAGACAGACAGAGTGAGCGTGAGAGACAGACAGAGTGAGCGTGAGAGACAGACAGAGTGAGCGTGAGAGACAGACAGAGTGAGCGTGAGAGACAGACAGAGTGAGCGTGAGAGACAGACAGAGTGAGCGTGAGAGACAGACAGAGTGAGCGTGAGAGACAGACAGAGTGAGCGTGAGAGACAGACAGAGTGAGCGTGAGAGACAGACAGAGTGAGCGTGAGAGGCAGACAGAGTGAGCGTGAGAGGCAGACAGAGTGAGCGTGAGAGACAGACAGAGTGAGCGTGAGAGACAGACAGAGTGAGCGTGAGAGACAGACAGAGTGAGCGTGAGAGACAGAGAGTGCGTGAGAGACAGAGTGAGCGTGAGAGACAGACAGAGTGAGCGTGAGAGACAGACAGAGTGAGCGTGAGAGACAGACAGAGTGAGCGTGAGAGACAGAGTGAGCGTGAGAGACAGACAGAGTGAGCGTGAGAGACAGACAGAGTGAGCGTGAGAGACAGACAGAGTGAGCGTGAGAGACAGACAGAGTGAGCGTGAGAGACAGACAGAGTGAGCGTGAGAGACAGAGAGTGCGTGAGAGACAGAGTGAGCGTGAGAGAGACAGAGTGAGCGTGAGAGACAGACAGAGTGAGCGTGAGAGACAGACAGAGTGAGCGTGAGAGAGACAGAGTGAGCGTGAGAGACAGAGTGAGCGTGAGAGACAGAGAGTGCGTGAGAGACAGAGAGTGCGTGAGAGACAGAGTGAGCGTGAGAGACAGAGAGTGCGTGAGAGACAGAGAGTGCGTGAGAGACAGAGAGTGCGTGAGAGAGAGAGTGCGTGAGAGAGAGAGTGCGTGAGAGAGAGAGTGCGTGAGAGAGAGAGTGCGTGAGAGAGAGAGTGCGTGAGAGAGAGAGTGCGTGAGAGAGAGAGAGTGCGTGAGAGAGAGAGAGTGCGTGAGAGAGAGAGAGTGCGTGAGAGAGAGAGAGTGCGTGAGAGAGTGCGTGAGAGAGTGCGTGAGAGAGTGCGTGAGAGACAGAGAGTGCGTGAGAGACAGAGAGTGCGTGAGAGACAGAGAGTGCGTGAGAGACAGAGAGTGCGTGAGAGACAGAGAGTGCGTGAGAGAGAGAGAGTGCGTGAGAGAGAGAGAGTGCGTGAGAGAGAGAGAGTGCGTGAGAGAGAGAGAGTGCGTGAGAGAGAGAGAGTGCGTGAGAGAGAGAGAGTGCGTGAGAGAGAGAGAGTGCGTGAGAGAGAGAGAGTGCGTGAGAGAGAGAGAGTGCGTGAGAGAGAGAGTGCGTGAGAGAGAGAGTGCGTGAGAGAGAGAGTGCGTGAGAGAGAGAGTGCGTGAGAGAGAGAGAGTGCGTGAGAGAGAGAGAGTGCGTGAGAGAGAGTGTGCGTGAGAGAGAGTGCGTGAGAGAGAGAGAGTGCGTGAGAGAGAGTGCGTGAGAGAGAGAGTGCGTGAGAGAGAGAGTGCGTGAGAGAGAGAGTGCGTGAGAGAGAGAGAGTGCGTGAGAGAGAGAGAGTGCGTGAGAGAGAGAGAGTGCGTGAGAGAGAGAGAGTGCGTGAGAGAGAGAGAGTGCGTGAGAGAGAGAGAGTGCGTGAGAGAGAGAGTGCGTGAGAGAGAGAGAGTGCGTGAGAGAGAGAGAGTGCGTGAGAGAGAGTGTGCGTGAGAGAGAGTGCGTGAGAGAGAGAGAGTGCGTGAGAGAGAGTGCGTGAGAGAGAGAGTGCGTGAGAGAGAGAGTGCGTGAGAGAGAGAGTGCGTGAGAGAGAGAGAGTGCGTGAGAGAGAGAGTGTGTGAGAGAGAGAGAGTGCGTGAGAGAGAGAGAGTGCGTGAGAGAGAGAGTGAGTGCGTGGGAAGCATTGCATGACAGGGAGTGTGGGTGTGAGAGTGTGTGTGTGTGCACAATTGCAAGAATGTGCGTGCGTGTGCACGCGCAAGTGTGAGAGTGACAGCGAGAGCGAGTGAGTATGGGTGAGACTGAGTGAAAACATGAGTGAGTGTGTCAGGGTGTGTGTCAGAGTCATTGTAAGACTCAATGTGTCAGAGTGAGTGCCAGCGTGTGAGAGTGCATGCCAGAATGTGTTTGTATATGAGTGTGAGAATAAGAGTGTGTGTGAGAGAGTGAGAGAGAGTATTAATGAGAGTGTGAGTGAGTGTGCGTGCCAGTATTTGTGCAAGCGCGTGCGGGCGAGAGAGTGGGTGTGGGTGCAAGAGTGTGCATGAATGTGTGAAAGAGTGTGCGTGTGCGCATAAGTGAAAGTGCAAGTGTGTGTGTAAGTGAGAGTGAGAGTGTGGGTGCCAGTACGTGTGTGAGCACGTGTTTGAGAGCGTGCAAGTGTGTGTGTAAGTGAGCGAGTGTGAGTGAGAGTGTGTGTGAAGTGTGTGTATAACAGTGTGCAAGATTGTGAGTGCAAATGTGTGTGAGAGTGCATGCGAGTATCTGAGTGCGAGTGTGTGCGAGAGTGTGTGAGAGTGTAAGTGCATGCAAGTGTGCGTGCGAGAATGTGTGCGAGAATGTGTGAGGGTGTGTGTGCAGGTGTGTGACCACAAGAGTGAGTGAGTGAGTGTGTGTGAGTGTGTGTGTGTGTGTGTGAGGGAGTGCATGTATGCGCGAGTCTGCGCGCGTGAGAGTTAGAGTGAGAGCGTGTGTGTGAGTGAGAGTGAGTGCGAGTGAGAGTGTGCACACGCAGGTGTGTGCGCGCGTGCACGAATGTGCAAGCGTGTGCACGCATGCAAGGGTGTGCATGTTTCTGTGTGTAAGAATGTGCGCGTGCACAAGAGTGTGCGTGCAAGTGAGAGTATGCACAAGTGTATGCTTGCGCAATAGTGCCTGTGAGTGTAAGTGTGCGTGTGTTTGAGAGAGAGTGTGCATGTGCGTGTGAGAATGAGAGTGTGAGTGTGAGTGGGGGTGTGTGCGTGTGCGCGCAAGTGTGTGATAGTGTGTGTGCGCAAGAGGGAGTGTGTGCGCGCGCACACATGGGAGTACGCACGTGAGAGTGAGAGTAAGTGTACAAGTGAGTGTGCGTGAAAATGTGAGTGTGCGCAAGTGAGTGAGAGTGAGTGTGTGAAAGTGCGCGAGAGTGTGTGTGCACATGAGAGAGTGCATGACTGAGCGTGAGAGAACGTGCGAGAGAGTGAGCGTGTGTGTGTGAGAGAGAGAGGGGGAGAGGGGAGAGGGGGGCGGGGGAGAGGGGGCTGAAAGATATATTTTTGATCTTGGGGAATTCAGGGACATGAGGAGCTCGTGGGGAAATGGAGTTGCAGCCAAGGTTAGCTGTAAGCATATTGAAAGGCAGAACAGGCAGGATACCTGTGCTTGTGTGCATGTGAAGCAGTGCATACAAATATCAATGCGAGGATTCTGCACGTATTTGGCATACACTTCATTGTGAGGTGTTTGCCTGTGTGCACGTTAGTGAAGGTTTGCATGATCTTGTTTGCATGTATGTATATGTGCAGGTGACCGCGGCTGCACTGGTGCAGGGTGACCGCGGCTGCACTGGTGCAGGGTGACCGCGGCTGCACTGGTGCAGGGTGACCGCGGCTGCACTGGTGCAGGGTGACCGCGGCTGCACTGGTGCAGGGTGACCGCGGCTGCACTGGTGCAGGGTGACCGCGGCTGCACTGGTGCAGGGTGACCGCGGCTGCACTGGTGCAGGGTGACCGCGGCTGCACTGGTGCAGGGTGACCGCGGCTGCACTGGTGCAGGGTGACCGCGGCTGCACTGGTGCAGGGTGACCGCGGCTGCACTGGTGCAGGGTGACATTGGTGTGTTTAAATCCCAGACAGGTTGCGAGTCACACATGCTGTTGAACCCCAGCAAGAGTGCAGTTGGTAGAGGACCAGAAACCAACTGACAACTGTAAGACCCCCATTGAAACACCTCTTCCAGAGACCCAAACTCCCTTCTTTCAGAGGCAATAGTCTGTGTTTGCGTAATTATCACACGCACAAGTGTGCGAGTGCATGCGTTTGTGCAAACGTGTGTGCGAGTCACGTGTAAGAGTGAGAACGAGTGAGTGTGAATGTCTTGAGTGTGTTTGTCTGAGTATGTGAATGTGAGATTGTATGTGTGTGTTTCTGTGCGTGAGGGGGAGAGAGAGTGTGTGTGTGTCTGTGTGCATTTCCGTGACAGAGCGAGTGTGCATTTGCAAGTGTGTGTCGGTATCAGGCTGTCCATGCATGTGTCGTGCACATCAGTGTGCAACTTGAGTGACTGAAACTCAAGTGAGTGAGAGTGTGCAAGTTTGTCACTGTGAGTGTGTGTGTGTGTGTGTGTGTGTGTGTGTGTTGTGCATGTGTGTGAGAGTGCGATTGTGTGTGTGAATGTCAGGGTGTGTGTGTGCAAGTGAACTTGCAGAGTGAACGTGTGCAAGTGAGCTTGCAGAGTGAGCTGGTCCAGTGTGTTTGTGAGTGAGACTCGAGTGCATGTGTGTGTGTGTGCATGTGCGAGCAAGTCAATATGTGAGAGTAAGAGTGTGTGTGAATGTGAGAGAGAATATTTGAGAGTGTATGAATGTTTGTGTGCACGCATGTGGGCATGCATGAGCCTGAGTTTGCATGTGTGTGTGACACTGAGTATGAGTGTGTGTGTGAATGTGAGAGCGTGGGTGTGCAAGAGTGTGTGCATGTGTGAGAGAAGTGTGAGTATATTGGTGTGCTCGTGCATCCGTGCCTAGGTTTAGGATTTTCCCTTTAACAAACGGCCCCACAATTCCCCTCCCATACCAGGGGCCATCACAAGAATCACATTGATGCACTGATGCCAAAGGCGCACACCCGCACACAGGCACACACACGCACAGACACACGGGCGCGCACCCACACACGGGCGCGCACCCACACACGGGCGCGCACCCACACACGGGCGCGCACTCACACACGGGCGCACACCCACACACGGGCGCACGCTTGCACACTGATAACCGTGCCCCCTCGCACGCTGGTAACCATGCCCCCTCGCACACCGATAACCATGACCCCTCGCACACAGACACAGGTACACACCTACATTGACACACAGGTGCACATAGACATGTGCAGAGACAGAGTTGCACACCCAGGACACACATACCAACACATGCACAAAGAGACAGGAAGACAGAGCAACGAACAGAAGGAAGAGGCAGAGACAGTGATAGGCAGGACAGAGACACAGAGATAGACACATGCACACAGATACAGAGAGAAACATGGACACATACACACAGAGAGATAGAGGGGGAAGCCACACAAAGAGGGACACACACACACGTGCATGCACACACATACACAGTGGCAGAGAGACAGAGACACACCCAGAGATGGAGAGAGAGAGACAGAGGGAGAAAGGCATAGTGAGGGGCAGACACAGAGGGACACTGACATCCCTACCTTCTCTCGTCGTCTGTATTGGACCTGAAAGACAGAAACAAACAAAAGGAGCTTGGTGAAATCCTGAGTGTTTAAACAGAGGTGACAAGGCAGGGCAATCATCACACTGACAAAACCGAGCATCAGCAGCAACCCTGGAAGGGAGGCAGCGAGCACAAACAGGAAGGAGATAAAGTGGATGCCGCCTCAGACAAACACAAACCAAACTCGGGGCTTTCCTCGTTGTTGACACTTCCACCTTCCAAAACACGAGGCAATGATCTTACAGGCCTGACAGAAACAGACACAAACTCACCGGTGGAAGATCATTTTGCCAGATCGCCGGTGCTGCAGTGTTTGATGAGGCTTTGGCTGGCTGGCTGTGCATGATCTGACGGTGAGAGTGGTGGAGAGAGCTGGACGCTGCCTTTGACTGCCTGTAGGACGAGTGGCTTGCAGGCTGGACACAGCCTCCTCTTTTTATCACCGCGCCTCCCAAATGATGCAACAACTTTACTCGTTTTCCCTCTGGAACCCTTTAAAACACCGATACAAAGGGATGGGTTGTCGGGGAGGGGAGGGGAGGGGAGGGGAGGGGGGGGGGGGGGTCACAGCTGTGTCCAATCGGGAGGGAGGCCCTGGGACCGGCAGCCAATTAGCAGCCAGGAAGCTGACTTCATTCATTTTCTCTCTCTCTCTCTCTCTCTCTCTCCCACCCCGAGGGATCTGGATCACATGTTTCCCACTGAATGAATGAGGCGGTGAGGTCACTCACTTGCAGTCTCTTGTTCCCAGGGAGAATGTCTTCCTCCTCTTGCTTGTTCAACATCAGATCTATTTCCTGCCTCCCTGTGTGCGCTGTTGGTGGTGGCGGAGGGGGCGGTGGAAGGGGAAGGTGGTGGAGGGGGGGGAAGGTGGTGGAGGGGGGGGGAAGGTGGTGGAGGGGGGGGGAAGGTGGTGGAGGGGGGGGGGGAAGGTGGTGGAGGGGGGGGGGAAGGTGGTGGAGGGGGGCAAGGTGGTGGAGGGGGGGAAGGTGGTGGAGGGGGGGAAGGTGGTGGAGGGGGGGAAGGTGGTGGAGGGGGGGAAGGTGGTGGAGGGGGGGAAGGTGGTGGAGGGGGGGAAGGTGGTGGAGGGGGGGGAAGGTGGTGGAGGGGGGGGAAGGTGGTGGAGGGGGGGAAGGTGGTGGAGGGGGGGAAGGTGGTGGAGGGGGGGGAAGGTGGTGGAGGGGGGGAAGGTGGTGGAGGGGGGGAAGGAGGTGGAGGGGGGGAAGGAGGTGGAGGGGGGGAAGGTGGTGGAGGGGGGGAAGGAGGTGGAGGGGGGGGAAGGTGGTGGAGGGGGGAAGGTGGTGGAGGGGGGGGAAGGTGGTGGAGGGGGGGGAAGGTGGTGGAGGGGGGGGAAGGTGGTGGAGGGGGGTTGCGGTGGTGGAGGGGGGGTTGCGGTGGTGGAGGGGGGGTTGCGGTGGTGGAGGGGGGTTGCGGTGGTGGAGGGGGGGTTGCGGTGGTGGAGGGGGGGTTGCGGTGGTGGAGGGGGGATTGCGGTGGTGGAGGGGGGGTTGCGGTGGTGGAGGGGGGGTTGCGGTGGTGGAGGGGGGTTGCGGTGGTGGAGGGGGGGTTGCGGTGGTGGAGGGGGGGTTGCGGTGGTGGAGGGGGGGTTGCGGTGGTGGAGGGGGGTGTTGGGGGGGGGGTGTTGGAGGGGCGTGGGTGGAGGGGGCGGGGCAGATTTGTGCTCACAAGCCAAGTCCGGTCTGAGTCGCCTCTTAAAGGGACAGCGCCTTCCAAGGGCAACCCCGTCACACGGTGAGGACAGACCCCTCCCCCGTTGCTCGGGTCCTCCCGGCTCCACGGACTGACAGGGTGGATGTGGAGGAGGTGTTTCCTCTGGTGGAAGAATCTAGAATTGGGGGGTGGGGGGGGGTCACAGTTTAAAAATAAGGGGTCACCCATGTGAGGCAGAGATGAGGAGAAATATTTTTTTCTCTCTGAAGGCTGCGAATCTTTAGAAAACTCTTCCTCAAAAGGCAGCGGAGTCAGAGACTTGGACTATATTTTAACGGCGCGGAGCTAGATAGATAGGGGGAGGGGGTGAAAGGTTATCGGGAGTGGCGGGCGGTTACAGTCAGATCAGCCAGGATCTTCCTGAATAGCAGAGCAGGCTGGAGGGGCCGAGCGGCCGACTGCTGCTCCGGTTTTGTACGCTGGCGTGGGCCTCCCTCCCTCATCCAGTCAAGGCTCCAGAGCCCGGCACGAGCGCCCGTGGGCCCTCTCCAGCCCGCCTCCCTCTGGCACAGTGCTGCTCCCGTCTCTCGCTCGCCCAGCCACCCGTGTGACCATGGCCAGGATTCCTCAGGGAGAAGAGTCAACGACCAGGATCGCATTTGCCCGGGCGCCTTTCACCACCTCGGGATGGTGGGGGCGGGGGGGGGGGGGTTCCCGAAGCGGCCCCCGCAGCCCATGAAGCACAGTCGTGCCACTGTAACGCCGCAGCCTATTGGCCGCACAGCAAGCTCCCAGAAACAGCAGCGAGGCCAATGACCGGTGACGTTGGTTCAGGGTGAAAGGCTGGGGAGAACTTCCCACCCACCCACCACAACCCCACCCCTTCTTTGAAATGGTGCCCATGGGGGACCTTCACCATCCAGCAGAGCACGTGGACCACAGATCTCAGTGAGGCTGCCCTGGGTATGACTGTGATCCAGCAAATTTACTACATTTCTCTCTCTCCCCCGCACCCCCACTTCCCCCTCGAGTGCGATCCTGCAGGCCACGGTGTTGGTTATCCTGTGGTTTCCCAGCTGATCACTTTGAGTAGCATTTCCAGCAGCGCTTCCTGAATCCAAGGCTGGGTTTACGCTTGGAGGGTGGGGGGTGGGGGGCCGAGAGACAAGGAGAATGTGGGAACTCCACAGGTCTGTTCCCGCGCAGCAGTTAACCAATATTCTGCCAGGTGTCTCTCCCTCTCTCTCCCTACAAGACCAAACACCACCACTGCTCCCCCGAGGGACCCGCTGAGACTCCTGCTGGGATACAGGTACAGGTCCCGGCCGTCGCCCAGGGATATTGAACTGCACGGGCATCGTGCCTGAGCTATGCAAACACAGCCCCATTCAGGCGGACAGCCCAAAGCCACTGCCTTCAGGAGCAGGGATGCCAGCTGACTACTTTCCTTCTCCAGCCCTGAGAAAACGGTCCGACAGCAGCTCTCACAGCGATCGGCTAGGCTCACACTGGGCTGCACTTTCACCTCGGTGACAGAAGGTCATAGGAGAGAGCCCCCACTCCATTGAATGGAGCCCCATAACCCAGGACAATCCTGAGGAATTCCTGCACTGTCAGAGGGTCAGTACTGAGGGAACGCTGCACTGTCAGAGGGTCAGTACTGAGGGAGTGCTGCACTGTCAGAGGGTCAGTACTGAGGGAGTGCTGCACTGTCAGAGGGTCAGTACTGAGGGAGTGCTGCACTGTCAGAGGGTCAGTACTGAGGGAGTGCTGCACTGTCGGAGGGTCAGTACTGAGGGAGTGCTGCACTGTCGGAGGCTCAGTACTGAGGGAGTGCTGCACTGTCGGAGGGTCAGTACTGAGGGAGTACTGCACTGTCGGAGGGTCAGTACTGAGGGAACGCTGCACTGTCAGAGGGTCAGTACTGAGGGAGTGCTGCACTGTCAGAGGGTCAGTACTGAAGGAGTGCTGCACTGTCAGAGGCTCAGTACTGAGGGAGTGCTGCACTGTCAGAGGGTCAGTACTGAGGGAGTACTGCACTGTCGGAGGGTCAGTACTGAGGGAGTGCTGCACTGTCAGAGGGTCAGTACTGAGGGAGTGCTGCACTGTCGGAGGGTCAGTACTGAGGGAGTACTGCACTGTCGGAGGGTCAGTACTGAGGGAGTGCTGCACTGTCGGAGGGTCAGTACTGAGGGAGTGCTGCACTGTCAGAGGGTCAGTACTGAGGGAGGGCTGCACTGTCGGAGGGTCAGTACTGAGGGAGTGCTGCGCTGTCGGACGGTCAGTACTGAGGGAGTGCTGCACTGTCAGAGGGTCAGTATTAAGGGAGTGCTGCACCGTCAGAGGATCAGTACTGAGGGATAGCTGCTCTGTCGGAGGGTCAGTACTGAGGGAGCACTGTGCTGTCAGAGGGTCAGTACCGAGGGAGTGCTGCACTGTCGGAGGGTCAGGACAGAGCGAGCACCACACTGTTGGAGAGTCAGTACTGAAGGAGTGCTGCACTGTCAGAGGGTCAGTACTGAGGGGGTGCTGCACTGACAGAGGGTCAGTACTGAGGGAGTGCTGCATGGTCAAAGGGTCAGTACTGTCAGAGGGTCAATAGCGAAGGAGCGCTGCACTTTTGTAGGGTCAGCATTGAGGGAGTGCTGCACTGTCAGAGGGTCAGTACTGAGAGAGTGCTGCACTGTCGGAGGGTCAGTACTGAGGGAGCGCTGCACTGTCGGAGGGTCAGTACTGAGGGAGTGCTGCACTGTCGGAGGGTCAGTACTGAAGGAGCGCTGCACTGTCGGAGGGTAAGGACTGAGGGAGTGCTGCACTATCAGAGAGTCAGTACTGAGGGAGAGCTGCACTGTCAGAGGGTCAGCACTGAGGGAGTGCTGCACTGTGAAAGGGATAGGTACTGAGGAAATACTGCATTGTTGGAGGGGCAATACGGAGGGAATCCTATGTTGTCGGAGGAACAGTACAGAGCGAGCAACACACTGTTGGAAGGTCAGTACTGAAGGAGTGCTGCACTGAAAGGGGGTCAGTACTGAGGGAATGCTGCACTGAAAGGGGGTCAGTACTGAGGGAGTGCTGCACTGAAAGGGGGTCAGTACTGAGGGAGTGCTGCACTGAAAGGGGGTCAGTACTGAGGGAATGCTGCACTGAAAGGGGGTCAGTACTGAGGGAGTGCTGCACTGTCGGAGGGTCAGTACTGAGGGAGCGCTGCACTGTCGGAGGGTCAGGACTGAGGGAGTGCTGCACTGTCGGACGGTCAGTACTGAGGGAGTGCCGCACTGTCAGAGGATCAGTACTGAGGGAGTGCTGCACTGTCGGATGGTCAGTACTGAGGGAGTGCTGCACTGTCGGACGGTCATTACTGAGGGAGTGCGGCACTTTTGGAGGGTCAGCATTGAGGGAGTGCTGCACTGTCAGAGGGTCAGTACTGAGAGAGCGCTGCACTGTCAGAGGGTCAGTATTGAGGGAGCGCTGCACTGTCGGAGGGTCAGTACAGAGGGAGCGCTGCACTGTCAGAGGGTCAATACTGAGGGAGTGCTGCACTGTCAGAGGGTCAGGACTGAGGGAGTGCTGCACTGTCGGAGGGTCAGTACTGAAGGAGTGCTGCACTGAAAGGGGGTCAGTACTGAGGGAGTGCTGCACTGAAAGGGGTTCAGTACTGAGGGAGTGCTGCACTGAAAGGGGGTCAGTACTGAGGGAGTGCTGCACTGAAAGGGGGTCAATACTAAAGGAGTGCTGCACTGTCAGAGGGTCAGTACTGAGGGTATGCTGCTCTGTCGGAGGGTCAGTACTGAGGGAGTGCTGCACTGTCGGAGGGTCAGTACTGAGGGAGTGCTGCACTGTCGGAGGGTCAGTACTGAGGGAGTGCTGCACTGTCACAGGGTCAGTAGTGAGGGAGTGCTGCTCTGTCGGAGGGTCAGTACTGAGGGAGTGCTGCACTGTCACAGGGTCAGTACTGAGGGAGTGCTGCTCTGTCGGAGGGTCAGTACTGAGGGAGCGCTGCACTGTCGGATGGTCAGTGCTGAGGGAGCGCTGCACTGTCGGAGGGTAAGGACTGAGGGAGTGCTGCACTGTCAGAGGGTCAGCACTGAGGGAGAGCTGCATTGTGAGAGGGATAGGTACTTAGGAAATACTGCATTGTTGGAGGGGCAATACGGAGGGAAGCCTATGTTGTCGGAGGAGCAGTACAGAGCAAGCAACACACTGTTGGAGGGTCAGTACTGAAGGAGTGCTGCACTGAAAGGGGGTCAGTACTGAGGGAGTGCTGCACTGTCGGAGGGTCAGTACTGAGGGAGTGCTGGACTGTCGGAGGGTCAGTACTGAAGGAGTGCTGCACTGTCGGAGGGTCAGTACTGAGGGAGTGCTGCACTGTCAGAGAGTCAGTACTGAGGGGGTGCTACATTGACAGAGGGTCAGTAGCGAGGGAGCGCTGCACTTTTGGAGGGTCAGCATTGAGGCAGTGCTGCACTGTCAGAGGGTCAGTACTGAGAGAGCGCTGCACTGTCGGAGGGTCAGTATTGAGGGAGTGCTGCACTGTCAGAGGGTCAGTACTGAGGGAGTGCTGCACTGTCAGAGGGTCAGTACGGAGGGGGAGCTGCACTGTCGGAGTGTCAGTACTGAGGGATAGCTGCACTGTCAGCGGGTCAGTGCTGAGGGAGTGCTGCACTGTCGGAGGATCAGTACTGAGGGAGTGCCGCACTGTTGGAGGGCCAGTATTGAGGGTGTGCTGCACTGTCGGAGGGTCAGTACTGAGGGTGCGCTGCACTGTCAGAGGGTCAGTACTGAGGGAGTGCTGCACTGTCGGAGGGTCAGTACTGAGGGAGTGCTGCAGTGTTGGAGGGTCAGTACTGAGGGAGTGCTACAGTGTCGGAGTTTCAGTATTAAGGGAGTGCTGCACTGTCAGAGAGTCAGTATTGAGGCAGTGCTGCACTGTCAGAGCGTCAGTATTGAGGCAGTGCTGCACTGTCAGAGGGTCAGTATTGAGGGAGTGCTACACTGTCAGAGAGTCAGTACAGGGGGAGTGATGCAGTGTTGAAGGGGCAGTGCTGAGGGATAGTTGGAATGTTGCAGGTGCTGTCATTTAGGTTAGAATTAACCAAGAAGCCTGCCCTCTAAGATGGATGTAAAACATCTCACCCACATCTGGAAGAAGAGTTGGGGAGTTCTGTCTGTCACCCAGGCCATTACTTATTCCTCAACCATCATCATAAAAGTGATCTGGACATCATCACATTGCAAACTGAGAGAGCTTATTGTGTGCAAATTGGTTGCTGCGTTTCTCACATTACAATGTTGACCATACTTGAAAAGGACCTCATTGGCTGTAATCCATTCTGGGGCTTCCAAAGGTGGAGAAAGGCATTATGCAAACGCAAGTCTTTACTGGTGACCGCTGACTGGGTTCAACTCCTGCCAATATAGTCAGCGATGATCGGTGTGGGTCAGTAACACACCAGACCTGTCACACTCCAGGTCAGTGAAGATCGGTGTGGGTCAGTAACACTCCAGACCAGTCACACTCCTGGTCAGTGATGATCGGTGTGGGACAGTAACACACCAGACCTGTCACACTCCAGGTCAGTGAAGATCGGTGTGGGTCAGTAACACACCAGACCAGTCACACTCCAGGTCAGTGATGATCGGTGTGGGTCAGTAACACACCAGACCTGTCACACTCCTGGTCAGCGATGATCGGTGTGGGTCAGTAACACACCAGACCTGTCACATTCCAGATCAGTGATGACCGGTGTGGGTCAGTAACACACCAGACCAGTCACACTCCAGGTCAGCGATGACCAGTGTTGGACAGTAACACACCAGACAAGTCACACTCCAGGTCAGTGATGATCGGTGTGGGTCAGTAACACACCAGACCAGTCACACTCCAGGTCAGTGATGATTGGTGTGGGTCAGTAACACACCAGACCAGTCACACTCCAGGTCAGTGATGATCGGTGTGGGTCAGTAACACACCAGACCAGTCACACTCCAGGTCAGCGATGATCGGTGTGGGTCAGTAACACACCAGACCAGTCACACTCCTGGTCAGTGATGATCGGTGTGGGTCAGTAACACACCAGACCAGTCACACTCCTGGTCAGTGATGATCGGTGTGGGTCAGTAACACACCAGACCTGTCACACTCCAGGTCAGCGATGATCGGTGTGGGTCAGTAACACACCAGACCTGTCACACTCCAGGTCAGTGACAATCGGTGTGGGTCAGTAACACACCACACCAGTCACACTCCAGGTCAGTGATGACCAGTGTTGGACAGTAACACACCAGACAAGTCACACTCCAGGTCAGTGATGATCGGTGTGGGTCAGTAACACACCAGACCAGTCACACTCCAGGTCAGTGATGATTGGTGTGGGTCAGTAACACACCAGACCAGTCACACTCCAGGTCAGTGATGATCGGTGTGGGTCAGTAACACACCAGACCAGTCACACTCCAGGTCAGCGATGATCGGTGTGGGTCAGTAACACACCAGACCAGTCACACTCCAGGTCAGTGATGATCGGTGTGGGTCAGTAACACACCAGACCTGTCACACTCCAGGTCAGTGACGATCGGTGTGGGTCAGTAACACACCAGACCAGTCACACTCCTGGTCAGTGATGATCGGTGTGGGTCAGTAACACACCAGACCTGTCACACTCCAGGTCAGCAATGATCGGTGTGGGTCAGTAACACACCAGACCTGTCACACTCCAGGTCAGTGACAATCGGTGTGGGTCAGTAACACACCACACCAGTCACACTCCAGGTCAGTGATGATCGGTGTGGGACAGTAACACACCAGACCAGTCACACTCCTGGTCAGCGATGATCGGTGTGGGTCAGTAACACACCAGACCAGTCACACTCCAGGTCCGTGACGATCGGTGTGGATCAGTAACATACCAGACCAGTCACACTCCAGGTCAGTGATGATCGGTGTGGGTCAGTAACACACCAGACCTGTCACACTCCTGGTCAGTGATGATCGGTGTGGGTCAGTAACACACCAGACCTGTCACACTCCAGGTCAGCGATGATCGGTGTGGGTCAGTAACACACCAGACCTGTCACACTCCAGGTCAGTGACAATCGGTGTGGGTCAGTAACACACCACACCAGTCACACTCCAGGTCAGTGATGATCGGTGTGGGACAGTAACACACCAGACCTGTCACACTCCAGGTCAGTGACAATCGGTGTGGGTCAGTAACACACCACACCAGTCACACTCCTGGTCAGTGATGATCGGTGTGGGACAGTAACACACCAGACCTGTCACACTCCAGGTCAGTGATGATCGGTGTGGGACAGTAACACACCAGACCTGTCACACTCCTGGTCAGCGATAATCGGTGTGGGTCAGTAACACACCAGACCAGTCACACTCCAGGTCCGTGACGATCGGTGTGGGTCAGTAACACACCAGACCTGTCACACTCCAGGTCAGTGATGATCGGTGTGGATCAGTAACACACCAGACCAGTCACACTCCAGGTCAGTGATGATCGGTGTGGATCAGTAACACACCAGACCAGTCACACTCCAGGTCAGTGATGATCGGTGTGGGACAGTAACACACCAGACCTGTCACACTCCAGGTCAGTGAAGATCGGTGTGGGTCAGTAACACACCAGACCAGTCACACTCCAGGTCAGTGATGATCGGTGTGGGTCAGTAACACACCAGACCTGTCACACTCCTGGTCAGCGATGATCGGTGTGGGTCAGTAACACACCAGACCTGTCACATTCCAGATCAGTGATGACCGGTGTGGGTCAGTAACACACCAGACCAGTCACACTCCAGGTCAGTGATGACCAGTGTTGGACAGTAACACACCAGACAAGTCACACTCCAGGTCAGTGATGATCGGTGTGGGTCAGTAACACACCAGACCAGTCACACTCCAGGTCAGTGATGATTGGTGTGGGTCAGTAACACACCAGACCAGTCACACTCCAGGTCAGTGATGATCGGTGTGGGTCAGTAACACACCAGACCAGTCACACTCCAGGTCAGCGATGATCGGTGTGGGTCAGTAACACACCAGACCAGTCACACTCCTGGTCAGTGATGATCGGTGTGGGTCAGTAACACACCAGACCTGTCACACTCCAGGTCAGTGACGATCGGTGTGGGTCAGTAACACACCAGACCAGTCACACTCCTGGTCAGTGATGATCGGTGTGGGTCAGTAACACACCAGACCTGTCACACTCCAGGTCAGCGATGATCGGTGTGGGTCAGTAACACACCAGACCTGTCACACTCCAGGTCAGTGACAATCGGTGTGGGTCAGTAACACACCACACCAGTCACACTCCAGGTCAGTGATGACCAGTGTTGGACAGTAACACACCAGACAAGTCACACTCCAGGTCAGTGATGATCGGTGTGGGTCAGTAACACACCAGACCAGTCACACTCCAGGTCAGTGATGATTGGTGTGGGTCAGTAACACACCAGACCAGTCACACTCCAGGTCAGTGATGATCGGTGTGGGTCAGTAACACACCAGACCAGTCACACTCCAGGTCAGCGATGATCGGTGTGGGTCAGTAACACACCAGACCAGTCACACTCCTGGTCAGTGATGATCGGTGTGGGTCAGTAACACACCAGACCTGTCACACTCCAGGTCAGTGACGATCGGTGTGGGTCAGTAACACACCAGACCAGTCACACTCCTGGTCAGTGATGATCGGTGTGGGTCAGTAACACACCAGACCTGTCACACTCCAGGTCAGCGATGATCGGTGTGGGTCAGTAACACACCAGACCTGTCACACTCCAGGTCAGTGACAATCGGTGTGGGTCAGTAACACACCACACCAGTCACACTCCAGGTCAGTGATGATCGGTGTGGGACAGTAACACACCAGACCAGTCACACTCCTGGTCAGCGATGATCGGTGTGGGTCAGTAACACACCAGACCAGTCACACTCCAGGTCCGTGACGATCGGTGTGGATCAGTAACATACCAGACCAGTCACACTCCAGGTCAGTGATGATCGGTGTGGGTCAGTAACACACCAGACCTGTCACACTCCAGGTCAGTGATGATCGGTGTGGGTCAGTAACACACCAGACCTGTCACACTCCAGGTCAGCGATGATCGGTGTGGGTCAGTAACACACCAGACCTGTCACACTCCAGGTCAGTGACAATCGGTGTGGGTCAGTAACACACCACACCAGTCACACTCCAGGTCAGTGATGATCGGTGTGGGACAGTAACACACCAGACCTGTCACACTCCAGGTCAGTGACAATCGGTGTAGGTCAGTAACACACCACACCAGTCACACTCCTGGTCAGTGATGATCGGTGTGGGACAGTAACACACCAGACCTGTCACACTCCAGGTCAGTGATGATCGGTGTGGGACAGTAACACACCAGACCTGTCACACTCCTGGTCAGCGATAATCGGTGTGGGTCAGTAACACACTAGACCAGTCACACTCCAGGTCCGTGACGATCGGTGTGGGTCAGTAACACACCAGACCTGTCACACTCCAGGTCAGTGATGATCGGTGTGGATCAGTAACACACCAGACCAGTCACACTCCAGGTCAGTGATGATCGGTGTGGATCAGTAACAC
Organism: Isurus oxyrinchus; assembly: GCA_026770705.1. NCBI lineage: Eukaryota > Metazoa > Chordata > Chondrichthyes > Lamniformes > Lamnidae > Isurus > Isurus oxyrinchus. The sequence continues at coordinate 9,032,300 of JANJGN010000034.1, forward strand.
ACCAGACCAGTCACACTCCAGGTCAGTGATGATCGGTGTGGGTCAGTAACACACCAGACCTGTCACACTCCAGGTCAGTGATGATCGGTGTGGGTCAGTAACACACCAGACCTGTCACACTCCAGGTCAGTGATGATCTGTGTTGGACAGTAACACACCAGACCTGTCACACTCCAGGTCAGTGACGATCGGTGTGGATCAGTAACACACCAGACCTGTCACACTCCAGGTCAGTGATGATCGGTGTGGGTCAGTAACACACCAGACCAGTCACACTCCAGGTCAGTGATGATCGGTGTGGGTCAGTAACACACCAGACCAGTCACACTCCAGGTCAGTGATGATCAGTGTTGGACAGTAACACACCAGACCTGTCACACTCCAGGTCAGTGATGATCAGTGTTGGACAGTAACACACCAGACCTGTCACACTCCAGGTCAGTGATGATCGGTGTGGGTCAGTAACGCACCAGACCTGTCACACTCCAGGTCAGTGATGATCAGTGTTGGACAGTAACACACCAGACCAGTCACACTCCAGGTCAGTGATGACCAGTGTTGGACAGTAACACACCAGACCAGTCACACTCCAGGTCAATGATGATCAGTTTGGGTCTTCGTGAAGTGTTGGATCATGAGGGACCTCACCTTGGTGTGAGACATGAAAGCAGTGTTAGCGGGGATGGAATGGGCGTTTTACTGACTGAACGTTACATGGAAAGGAAATGTGTGAACACCGGTATGGAATTGAACGCAATAGCAGTTTCCGGCAGGAAGCCTGCCCCTCTGCTAGATAACTGGCGCTCTGAGAGGGAAGCTTGCAGTCCAATCTCCTGTGTCTGCTGATCTCAGTGAGATCCTGAAGGGGCAGTGGGTTTTGGGGGCTGGGCTTCAGCCTGGAGGACAAACCAGTCCACTGACCAGTGTCTAGTGACTCCTGCCATGCAGCTCAAGAGGCTGGCGAGGTTTCGCCTGCTCAGTACCCACTCCGGGAGTACCCACAAAGCAGTGGGCGAACGGAGGACTCGTTTCCCACAGTGGTGAGCTGAGCAGCTCGTAGCCCTCAGCACAGTTGCATTCAACAGCGGCTCCAAAATGTGATTCAGCCTTTGGACAAAGGCAAGCTGTCCTCTCCAACCCCAAGACTTGCCAAGTGACGCCACGCCAGCTGCACATGGTAATGCTCTGTGCATTTTTCAAACCAGTCACTCTCTGTGGTTTCTGCAGAAAGTTCACAGGCTGGGAGAATGAGGCTCACAGCTTGGGTCATTTCACACGGAGCTTTACTCTGCTTCTAAACCCTTACTGTACCAGTCCTGGGAGTGTTTGATGGGGACGGTGTAGAGGGAGATTTACTCTGTATCTAACCCTGTGCTGTACCTGTCCTGGGAGTGTTTGATGGGGACTGTGTAGAGGGAGCTTTACTCTGTATCTAACCCCGTGCTGTACCTGTCCTGGGAGTGTTTGATGCGGACAGTGTAGAGGGAGCTTTACTCTGTATCTAACCCTGTGCTGTACCTGTCCTGGGAGTGTTTGATGGGGACAGTGTAGAGGGAGCTTTACTCTGTATCTAACCCTGTGCTGTACCTGTCCTGGGAGTGTTTGATGGGGACAGTGTAGAGGGAGCTTTATTCTGTATCTAACCCCGTGCTGTACCTGTCCTGGGAGTGTTTGAAGCTTGAAAAGTGAAATGTCTGCTGCACTAACATGCCTCTCTCTTACTGGAACAGAGATTTCCCAAATGGTCTAACTGTAATAATAGAAAACAGGCTTACAGAGTCAGCAGGACACTGAGATTTACATAATTTCTGAAAACCTCAGACAGCTTGTGAAGCTGTGTCACTGGACTCAGAGGGGCCAATCAGAACACTTTGCTGGCCGTGTTACTAGGCAGACTGCCATGTCTGCAAAGGGCTGGCAAGAGCTGCAGCAGCTCACGTCACCCGCTGAATATTGGCAGCGCAGGATATTCACAGTCCACCACCGCCTCGCCAAACAACATGGGGCCCTGACCCTCGGGCACATTGGACCAGCGCACAGTTACCTACTGGGGAGCTTGCAAACCAGTTAGGATCATTGCCCTTATATTAGGCAGCAATCGCCCAGAGACCCCTTACTTTAAGTTACCCTGCAACCTCAACAGGCAAGCGGGGGTCTGTGGTTTCACTGGGCTTAGCAGCGAGGCTGCCACAGTCAGCCAGCACATCCACGCCCACCTCGCGACTTATCTGACCCTGAGCTGCATCGACAACTCCATATCTGCTCCATCACAAGGTCCAGATACTTCCACCTCCTAACATTTACTGGCTCTGCCCCAGGCCCAGCTCGTCAGCTGCTGGAACCCTCATCTTTGTTATCTTCAGACTCAACTAACCAAACACCCTCCATGCTGGCCTCACGTCTCCCCCACTCTGCAAACATCAGTTCCTCTTAAACTCTGCTGTCTGCGTCCTAACTCGCAACAGGTCCAGTCCAGGGCCGGCACTGGCTCCTGGTCATACATTTAAAATGTTCATCATGTTCAAATTCCTCCACAGCCATGCCCCTCTTCCCTGTCTCTGTAACCTCCTCCAACCTCTAGAACCCTCTCTATCTCTGTAACCTCCTCCAACCTCTAGAACCCTCTCTATCTCTGTAACCTCCTCCAACCTCTAGAACCCTCTCTATCTCTGTAACCTCCTCCAACCTCTAGAACCCTCTCTATCTCTGTAACCTCCTCCAACCTCTAGAACCCTCTCTATCTCTGTAACCTCCTCCAACCTCTAGAACCCTCTCTATCTCTGTAACCTCCTCCAACCTCTACAACCCTCCCTATCTCTGTAACCTGCTCCAGTCTCTACAACCCTCCCTCTCTCTGTGACCTCCTCCAGCCCCTACAACCCTCCCTCTCTCTGTAACCTCCACCAGCCCCTACAACCCTCCCTCTCTCTGTACCCTCCTCCAGCCCCAACAACCCTCCCTCTCTCTGTACCCTCCTCCAGCCCCAACAACCCTTCCTATCTCTGTAACTTCTTCCAGCCCCTACAACCCTCCCTCTCTCTGTAACCTCCTCCAGCCCCTACAACCCTCCCTATCTCTGTAACCTCCTCCAGCCCTGACAACCCTCCCTATCCCTGTAACCTCTTCCAACCCCTACAACCCTCCCTATCTCTGTAACCTCCTCCAGCCCCTACAACACTCCTCCAGCCCCTACAACTCTCCCTGTCTCTGTAATCTCTTCCAGCCCGTACAACCCTCCGTATCACTGTAACCTCCTCCAGCCCCTACAACCCTCCCTATCTCTAACTTCCTTCAGCCGCTACAACCCTCCCTATCTCAGTAACCTCCTCCAGCCCCTACAACCCTCCCTATCTCTGTAACCTCCTCCAGCCCCTACAACCCTCCCTATCTCTGTAACCTCCTCCAGCCCCTACAACCCTCCCTATCTCTGTAACCTCCTCCAGCCCCATAACCCTCCAAGACCTCTGCAGTCCTCCAATTCTGGCCTCTGATACATCCCTGCCAACCGCTCTGCCAGTGGTAGCCCTGCCTTCAGCTGCTGTTTAAAATGTAATTTTAAAATTGAGAGGGTGCCTTAAAATGAATTACCCCTTGGTGTATTGAAGAGTGATCAAGTGGCGTTGAACAACTAATACAAGCACAGTGCAGCAGTCTCTGATCAGGTTGAACAAAATTATATCCAAACGCTTTCAGAAGCTGCCTAATCGTGGCCTGAGCTGCTTGAAGGGCTGAAAAACCAAGACAATGAGGGGAAAATAGTCTTGGTGATTAGTTCACTATGCGGGTGCGGCTAGTCTAATGGGCAGGGTCAGTTTCCAGGCCAATGTTTCTTAAACTGGCGCCAAAGGTTGCGTTCACACGATTTGCAGTAGGGCCGACCTTGCACTCAAAATTCCACCGCCCTTCGCACTGGTGCTGCTGACGTTGGGCGATTGACAACCAGGCAGAAACACCAGGCCTGTCCCACAGACTGGGCAAGCCCTGCCGGCTCCTGCTCTCCCGGCAGCTAACAGAGAAATAAAGGGCTCGCATTTTGATAGCGCCTTTCCCGACGTCCCACAGTGCATCACAGCCAGTGGGGTACGGGTGTCCACTCACGGACACGCAGTAACTAGGGCAGCCAGTTGGCGCACAGCAGGATCCCACAGACATCAGCGTGATCACTTACGACCAGGTGGCCTTTCTTCTGAAGCGTTTTATCGCTGAAAGGTCAATTTTGGCCTGGAACATCGGGAGAACTCCCTCTGCCCTCCCAACACCCACAGGCAGGCGGAGGGGAGCCTTTGGTTTGAAATAAAAAATCTCACAGCATGGAAGGAGGCCATTCAGTCCGTCATGTGTGTGCTGGCTCTTTGAAGGAGATATCCAATTAATCCCACGCCCCTGCCCTTTCCCTCTCGCCGTTCCAATTTTATCTTTTCAAGTATTTGTCCGGTCCCCAATTTTAGAAGTTCCTGTAGAATCTGCTTCCGCCGCCCTTTTCAGGCAGCGCCTTCCAGCTCACAACAACTCTGCTGCGTGAAAACATTTCTCATGTCCTCGATGCTTCTCGCACCGATTCTCTTCCATCTGTGTCTCCCCCGGTCACTGACCTTGCTGCCACCGGAAACAGTTTCTCCTTATTTACTCTCTCTCTCTCGAAGCTCTTCGAACGCCTCAATGAAATCTCCTCCCAACCTTCCTTACTGGAAGGAGGACAACCTCAGCTTCTCTCCAGTCCTTCCACGTGACATGACATGCTAGTAAATCTCCTCCACACCCTCTCCAAGGCTTTGACATCCTTCAGAAAGAATTGAGCACGATATTCCAGCTGGGGCCTAGCCAATGATTTGAAAATATGTTCAGCCTAACTGCCTTGGTTTGGTAGTCGACTTATAAAGCACAAGGCCCTGAATGCTTTCTTTTAAAAATAGCCTCATTAACTTGTCCAACCACGTCCAACTTCAAACCAGCCAATTTTTCGACAACTATCTGAACGCTGTATCCTCTGGTTACTGACCCTCCTCCCACTGGGGGCAGTTCCTCCTTATTTATTCTATCCAAACCCCTCATGATTTGGAACGCCTCAATTCAATTGCCCCCTTAACCTTTTGCGCTCTAAGGAGAACAATCCCAGCTTCTCCGGTCTCTCCACGGGAACTGAGCTCCCTCAACCCTGGAGCCATCCTTGGGAAACCTCCTCCGTACCCTCTCCAAGGCCTTGACCGTCCTTCCTGAAGTGCGGGGCCCCAGGATTGGGACGCGATACTCCGGCTGAGGACCAGCCACTGATTTACAAAAGCTTCAGCCGAACTAAAGATCCCACAAATGCTCCTCATACTCTCCTGATGGACATTTGGCACCTTCTCACTCTGAGGTGGTCAACACTCTCAGGTAAAAGCAAAATACTGCGGATGCTGGAAATCTGAACCAAAACCAAAAATAGCTGGAAATGCTCAGCAGGTCTGACAGCGGCTGCAGAGAGAAGCACAGTTAATTTTTCCTTAGTACTGGTGAAGAGTCATATGGACTCGAAATGTTAACTTTATCCCTCACCACAGATCCTGAGGTGGTCAACCCTCGATTTAATGCCTTATAAAGCACAAGGCCCTGAATGCTTTCTTTTAAAAATAGCCTCGTTAACTTGTCCAACCACGTCCAACTTCAAACCAGCCAATTTTTCGACAACTATCTGAACGCTGTATCCTCTGTGTCATTATTTGATAATGACACTACAACTGCAAGGGTAGAAAATCCTAACCTCAGTCTGCACAGTCATTCCACATCCTCCCTGAGTTTCCTCAAGTCACAGAATTACCTTGCTTTGTGAACCTTACTGAGCTCCACATTCCCTCACGACAGAGTCCATTGCTCTTGGCTGTCCCTTCTATGTCTTTCAGTTTAAAAAGCCTCCTGCACTTCAGGGTTATCATCGATTTTTCTGGCTAACACTTTCAGTGCCAGCACTGAGAATGCTGCACTGCCGGAGGGTCAGTAATGAGGGAGTGCTGCACTGCCGGAGGGTCAGTACTGAGGGAGTGCTTCACCGCCGGAGGGTCAGTACTGAGGGAGTGCTGCACTGTCAGAGGGACAGTACTGAGGGAGTGCCGCACTGTCAGAGGGTCACTACTGAGGGACAGCCGCACTGTCAGAGGGGCAGTACTGAGGGAGCGCTGCACTGTCAGAGGGGCAGTACTGAGGGAGCGCTGCACTGTCAGAGGGGCAGTACTGAGGGAATGCCGCACTGTCAAAGGCTCAGTCCTGAGGGAACACTGAACTATCTTTGCGATGACTCGTAAAACCATGGCCTGTCTGCCCCCCCCCAGGCGGTCAGAAAAGATCATGGCTAGGATTTTTAGGATGGTGGGGTTTCCCTTCCCGCTGGGAACACATCCCCGCCGACACTGTCTGCCCCGCAGTGATTCTGTGCTCCGACCAACGTTAATTGGCTGCAGTTGGGACTTCTGCCCCTCACTTGGGAGCACGTCCCACCTTAAGAGAGTTGCCAGTCATGGCAGCGGCCAGGAATGGGACTGAATGCATCCTGCCCCCGGGGAGCCTAAGTCCCGGGATTCCAGGAAGTGTTCTCAGCAGGGGGTGGGTGGGGGTGCCTGGGAGGGGCGGGCAGAGGGGGCTGGGGTGCCTGGGAGAGGCCAGGGGCAGTGGTGGGGAGCTGTGGTTACCGGACCTTATAAAGTCAAAAGGGGGCCTTCTGGTTGGGGTTTCCTCAACTCCATTTTCACCTCAGTTTTTCTTGCACTACTTCCCCTCTATTTAGCAACGTCACTTTACTTCCTTGAAGAGAAACACCTAAGAAACAGGGGCTGGAGTAGGCCATTCAGCCCCTCGAGCCTGCTCTGCCATTCAGTAAGATGATGGTGGAGCTTCTACCTCAACTCCAATTTCCCGTCCCTTCCCCAAATCCCTCGACTCGCTTGGCGTCCCAAAGTCTCCCTCCCGCTCTCGGCCTTGAAAATGCTCAGCGACTGAGCGACCACTGGTCTCTGACGGACGGAATTCCAAGGATTCAACATATTCCGAGTGAAGAAATTTCTCCTCATCTCAGTCCTACTCACTCGGCCGATTCCTTGGATGAGGAAAGGTTGATCAGGTTAGGCCTGAACTCGTGGAATTTAAGAGAATGAGCGGTGATCTTATTGAAACACGTAAGATCCTGAGGGGGCTTGACGGGTTGGTTGCTGAGGGGATGTACCCCCTCGTGGTGGGGGTGGGGAGGAGAGAGAGAGAGCCTAGAACACGGGGACATGGTTTAAAAATAAGGATTCTCCTATTTAAGGTGGAGACGAGGAGGAGTTTCTTCTCCCAGAGGCTCACGAGTCTGTTGAATTCTCTTCCCCAGAGAGCAGTGGAGGTTGGGTAATCAGGTAGATTCAAGGCTAAGTTAGGTGGACAATTTTTGATCGACAAGGGGAGTCGAGGGTTACGGGGGGGCAGAGGTGAAAGTTGGATTTGAGGCCACAATCAGGTCAGCCGCGGTCTTATCGAAAGGCGGAGCTGGCTCGAGGGGCCGAATGGCCTACTCCTGCTGCTCCTCAATTCTTGCGAGGCGAATCCCGCATCCTGATTCTGCGGCCCCGCATTCGAGATTCCACGGTCAGGGGGAGACAGCCTCCTAGCATCGACCCTGTCAGAGCCTCTCAGAAATCTCTACCTTTCAGCGAGGAGACCATCCGTGGGATATGGATAATCCAGTGTTTATCATTCACCACTGAAGATGTTCGGGAGGCAAATGACTGGGGTCGCTTGAAACCACTGGAAAGTCACTTCCCCCCGCTCGACATCAACGGTGCTTCAAACGACAATTCCCGGCGGCAAGCCACAAAAGTCCCGGATTTAACTCAAACGCCCGCTCGGTAGCACAGAACTAGGATATCGCTCAAAAAAGAAAACTTGCTGCCAAAGCTTTTTATCTTGCACTCATCAGGACAAACACAAGAACGCCAAATTTCAAAGGGATATTCTCAAGCCTTGCGCTTTTTGTTTTGGAGTTACCCGGGAGCTTGGGGAGCCGAGAGTTCCTTTCTCCATGGCAACGCCTCAGCCAATCGGAGTTTGACTTGCCAACCGATCAGCACCCTTTTCTCCTCTGGTACAAACTGTTGTGATCGTTTGAAATTTGGTGTTCGAGCATTTGTTCTGATGAGTGCGTTGACAAGAAACTACAGCAACATGTCTCCCCTTTTTCGCAAGGTTTAACTCAGTACCACAACTTGTCCCGGTGGGGTTTTGCACTGATGACCTCTGGCTCTCAATTACCAGGAGCGCCACTCTGACTAGGTTGTTAGGATATTCCTGGGGCCCAAATTTGCTCCAATTTACCTGCCTTGAAACCCCAGCCTGTGACGCACATGCCTTTGTGCCCAGTAGGAATGCACCAATCTGTAGAAAAAGTGCCCTTGGGAGGTGGAGGAAGCAGGCGGTTTTGATTCATCCCAGCACAATCCGACTGAGTTCCCTTGGCCGGTAACAGTGTAGCGTCCAGTCGAGAGTGATATGAGTCAGTCTGGAGGATTTTAAGGCCCCTTGGAGCGGGAATAGAAGCGGAGGGGTGCCAAATTTAGAGCTGTCGCGTTGCGGGGGTCGGGGTGGGGGGTCATGCACAGGACTATCTGCCCAGAAGTAGCAAATAGCCAATTCGGCTAATGAATGGCTACTTAAGACCAATTGTTGAAGGCCAATTGGGAATTTTCCAGGCAGGCAAATGCAATATTGTCCTTTATTGCAAGGGAATGGAATACAAAAGTAGGGATGTTTTGCCACAGTTTTGCAGGACACTGGTGAGACCACATCTGGAGTGCTGTGTACAGTTTTGGTCTCCTTAATTTCTGTTGCATTAGCAGTTCAGAGAAGGTTCGCTCAGCTAATTCCTGGGACGAAGGAATTATCCTCATGAGGCAAGGTTGGGCCCTATATCCATCGGAGTTCAGAAGATTGAGAGGTGATCATATTGAAACATGTAAGATCCTGAGGGGACTAGACAGGATGGATGTGGAAAGGATGTTTCCTCTCGTGGGAGAGACTAGAACCAGGGGATGCAGTTTAAAAATAAGGGGTCCCCCATTTAAGACGGAGGGGAGAAGGGTTTTCTTTTTCCTCCCAGAGGGTCCTGAATCTGCGGAACTCTCTTTCCCAGAGAGTGGTGGAAGCAGGGTCATTGAATATTTTTAAGTCAGCACTAGATAGATTCCTGACCAGCAAGGGGGTCAAAGGTTATAGGAGGTAGGCAGGCCGAATGACCCACTCCTGCTCCCAATGCGTGCGTTCACAGGTTTGCAGGCTCCCGGAGGTGTTGGGGGAACAGTTTAGCTGCCTCGAGGTGGCCTCTCTCTGGAAGACCACTGTGGTGTTTGGGAGCGCTGTTGGTGGTGGTGAGGGTGGTTGGGAAGTGGCCCAAGCAGGCTGTTCTGTCCAGGGGCTCCCCACCCCCCCCGCCCACTACCCACCCCCCCGCACCACCCACAGTGGCGAAATCCGTTCTTAGTTTAAAGCTTCAAAATGTTGTTGAGAGGGTGCCTCTACCTTGAAGCACCCTCTCCCTCCCACAACTACCAGGACATCCTGCTGCTGCTTACATGCTTGAAGGTGGCTAATAGGGGGACCCCCCCCCCACCAGCTTTGACAGCCCACCCACCATCCTTAATTGGACAACGGGTGACTGTTTCCCTCATACAGGTCAGGCTTCCACCCCCCATTTGGGCCTTAGGTCGGGGTCCAGAGGCACGCAGGGAAAGGCCCTGCCCATGTCGAATGGGTGCAGCGAGGCTTGTTGGAGGTGAGCTGGGGGTCTTTGCACCTGTTTCCAGAAGCGCTCTATCACCAGGGTGGGGGGGGGGGGGAGGGGGTTTCCCTCACCTCAGGTCTGCGTCTGTTGTCGACAATTCATAGCTATGATTCATCAACTCCATTATCATTCCAACACGGGTACAGACTATCGGGGTACTGTTACTGGGCTAGGAGTCCAGTGGCCTAGGCTAGTGATTCTAAAACATGAGCTCAAATCCCACCACAGCAGCTGGGGAACTTAAATTCAATTAACTGCATAAACCTCGAGTTAAAAATCTAGCAGAAAAAATGGCCAGATTGGATCTGGCATGGGTAGAGAATTGGTCAGCGAATAGGAAAGAGAGAGGAGGTATAAAAGGGTCATTTTCTGGTTGGTAAGGTGCAACGAGCGGAGCTCCACAGGGATCAGTGCAGAGCGCTGTGTACAGTTTTGGTCTCCTTCTTTAAGTAAGGACGTAGTTACATTCGGAACAGTTCTGAGAAGGTTCACTCGACTAATTCCTGGGATGAGGGAGTTTTCCTATACGGAAAGGTTGGACAGGTTGGGCCTGTATCCATTGGAGTTTATAAGAATGAGAGGTGATCTTACTGAAACATTTAAGATCCTGAGGGGACTTCGCAGGGTGGATAATCTTTTAAATGAAAACCAAATCAACAAAATCGGGATAAATCAGGCACAGCCCCTAATTCAGGTCAGCCGTAAAACCAAGAACAAAGTTTAAAGGAAACTTACAAACTTTAAATCAAAATGTGATTAAAGGGGTCAACAAAACACCCCAGTCCCCGCGGTGCCCACCGAGCACGGAAGGCCTCGAGAGTGCCAGCAGACACCGCGTGCTCCCTCTCCAGGGACATCCGGCAGCGAACGTAGCCGCGGAAGAGGGACAAACAATCGGGCGGGACTCCCCCGTCGATCGCCCGCAAGGGATGTTTCCCCTTGTGGGAGAGACTAGAACTGGGGGAGACAGGATTAAGACGGAGATGAGGAGAAATTTTTTTCTTAGAGGTTCGTGAGTCTTTGGAATTCTCTTCCCCAGAGAGCAGAGGAGGCAGGGTAAGTGAATGTTTTTAAGGCAGAACTAGATTGCCTCCCTTGTCAATCAAGAGTCTAAAGGGTAGAGGGGTTTGGGAAGAAAAGTGGATTTGACGCCACAATCGGATCAGCCAAGATCTTATTGAGTATCAGAGCAGGCTTGAGGGGCCGAATGGCCTACTTCTGCTCCTAATTTGGATGTTTATACAGTTGTCGTTAAAGACCCGTCTGCTTCATTAAATGTCCTTTAGGGAAGGAAATCTGGCCAACATTGGACTCCGATCCACAGCAATGTGGCTGACATTTATCTGCCTTCAAGAAGGCAGCTCACCACCGCCTTCACAAGGTCAATTAGGGATGGGCAATAAACGCGGGCCTTGCTCAAGACCGCACATCCTGTAAATGAGAAAAGAATAAACATCATGCACCACGAGGGGGACAATGTGATCTGGACGGTCCTTAGGCTCTCTTCATCCAGCAATCTGTACATTCCCACGTATTCCCTTTGAACCTAAGCCATCTCATGTTTCAATATCTACCACAGCTGCTCTTTGATACCACATTCTTTCCAACCAATTAAGCCTGCGCTTGCTTCCCATGCATCCCACTGGGTTTGGCTCCATTCCAGCTCCGTGTCTTCATTGTCAAGTCCTTTCTTTTCAAAGTCAATCCGAGCAGCTCGTGAAACAAAATTGCTGCAAAAAACTCAGCAGGTCTGACAGTGTCTGTGGAGGGAAAGACGGGAGTCAACGTTTCGAGTCCCTGTGACTCTTCTTCAGAACTAATGAGAAATAGAAATGCGGTGAAATATAAACTGTTTATGAGGGGGGTGTGGGGGGTGGTGGGACAGGTGAAGCTGGATAGGGGGCCACTGATAGGTGGAGGCAAAGGAGGGATTGCAAAAGATGTCATAGACACAAGGTGGAAGGGGTGTTAATGGTGGTGATACTGGCTAAAGGAGGTGTTAATGGGGACATTAAGAGTAGAAAGCAGGATGAGCGAGTGACAAATGGCCTTGGTGGGGATAGGGTGGGGTGGGGGGACAGTTTGGGAGAGAAGATCAAAATAGGCTAAAGGGGATAAAATAATGAATGGAAAAAATTTTAAAAATAATAATGGAAATAGGTGGGAAAAAAATATACATATAAAAATTTAAAAATAAATTTTTGAAAAAGGGGGATCAGAAAGGGGGGTGGGGATGGGGGAGAGAGTTCAAGATCTAAAGTTGTTGAATTCGATATTCAGTCCGGAAGGCTGTAAGGTGCCTAGTCGGAAGATGAGGTGCTGTTCCTCCAGTTTGTGTTGGGCTTCACTGGAACAATGCAGCAGGCCAAGGACAGACATGTGGGCAAGAGAGCAGGGTGGAGTGTTAAAATGGCAAGCGACAGGGAGGTCTGGGTCATTCTTGCATACATGAACTCTCTCCCCCATTCTCATCCCCTTTTTTTGCATTATTTATTTATTGAATTTTCATATGTATATTTTTTCCACCTATTTCTATTATTATTTTTAAATTTTATTTCCATTCATTGTTTTATTCCCTTTAGCCTATCTTCTCTCCCAAACTATCCCCTCCCCCCACCCCACCCCTGTTAGGGCCATTTGTCACTCGCTCGTCCTGCTTTCTACTCTTAATGTCCCCATTAACACCTCCTTTAGCCAGTATCACCACCATCATTAACACCCCTTCCACCTTGTGTCTATGACATCTTTGGCAATCTCTCCTTTGCCTCCACCTATCACTGGCCCCCTATCCAGCTTCACCTGTCTCACCCCCTCTTAAACAATATATATTTCACCACATTTCTACTTCTCCTTAGCTCTGATGAAGAGTCATACGGACTCGAAACGATGACACTGTCTTTCTTGCCAAAGACGCTGTCAGACCTGCTGAGTTTTTCCAGCAAATCTTGTTTTTGTTTTGGATTTCCAGCATCCGCAGTATTTTGCTTTTGTCCGAGCAGGTTTGCGATCCCAGTTTCCCCAAATATCCATCCATTTTCCTATCTGGAACGCAAAGGGCAGCGGCAAAGGTTGAAAGGGCAGCGGCAGCCGATTCGATAATGACTTACAAATGAGAATTGGAGAAATATTTGACAAGGGAAACGTCTGTGCAGATAACGCAGGGAGAGAACAACGGAGTGTGAGCAACTGGGTAGCTCCGTCAAAGAGCCAGCACAGGTAGAGGGCCGAATGGAATAACTCTCCTTGTTCTCCTGCTGCAACAACCAGCACCTCCAAAGCTGCGCGCTATTGTTTCGGAGACACGCTGGGGCTCTCTCTGACCTCGAGTCAGAGAGTCAAGGGTTCGATTCCCCACTCCAGAGACCTGACCTCCATAAACAAGGCTGGCACACCACAGCCCGCACTGATGGAGAGCGGCACAGTCAGAGGCACCATCTTTCAGGCGAGACGTTAAACCGAGGCCCCTCTCAGGATGTGCCAAGGACAATATTTCTTCAAGACTGAAAAAGGCAGCAGGGTAAGGGCAGATAACTCGACTGGTCTCAGCGAGAATACAAATCGCACCCCATGATCAACACTTTGACTCAAATTTGAAGAGCTGTCATTGGCCCACCGTGGATGGCCCGGTGCGGCAGGGGGAAATCGCACACGCCATCCTGGTGAAATCGCACACGCCGTCCCAGTGAAATCGCACCGGCCGTCCCGGTGAAATCGCACACGCCGTCCCGGTGAAATCGCACACGCCGTCCCGGTGAAATCGCACACGCCGTCCCGGTGAAATCGCACACGCCGTCCCGGTGAAATCGCACACGCCGTCCCGGTGAAATCGCACACGCCGTCCCGGTGAAATCGCACACGCCGTCCCGGTGAAATCGCACACGCCGTCCCGGTGAAATCGCACACGCCGTCCCGGTGAAATCGCACACGCCGTCCCGGTGAAATCGCACACGCCGTCCCGGTGAAATCGCACACGCCGTCCCGGTGAAATCGCACACGCCGTCCCGGTGAAATCGCACACGCCGTCCCGGTGAAATCGCACACGCCGTCCCGGTGAAATCGCACACGCCGTCCCGGTGAAATCGCACACGCCGTCCCGGTGAAATCGCACACGCCGTCCCGGTGAAATTGCACACTGATACTGCGTCACTTTCACCCAACAAGCTCACTGCCACACACTCTAGCATTCTCAAGGGTTCTGCTAACCGTGCACTTACGTGGCTTCTTCAACTTTGGGTAACAGCTGCTCTGCCAGTGTCCTCTCTTTCAATTCCATTGCTGCCGGGTCAATGTGCCGATCCGAATCCAGTTCCGCCAATTCCCGTTCGCCAATCGTCATTCCCATCATCCGCTTGTTCCTAATTCACAAAGTCGAGAGTTAGCATCCAGCTCATTATTAGCCATCGCAGGTTCCTGTTTCTAATCTGGTACAAGATGTCACTGGTGAGGAATGTGACATTTGCCGGTTCTATGTCATGCATCAGGTATTGGACATAATGGGTTCAATACAGAGCAAAGCTCCCTCTACACTGTCCCCATCAAACACTCCCAGGACAGGTACAGCATGGGGTTAGATACAGAGTAAAGCTCCTTCTACACTGTCCCCATCAAACACTCCCAGGACAGGTACAGCACGGGGTTAGATACAGAGTAAAGCTCCCTCTACACTGTCCCCATCAAACACTCCCTGGACAGGTACAGCACGGTGTTAGATACAGAGTAAAGCTCCCTCTACACTGTCTCCATCAAACACTCCCAGGACAGGTACAGCACAGGGTTAGATACAGAGTAAAGCTCCCTCTACACTGTCCCCATCAAACACTCCCAGGACAGGTACAGCACAGGGTTAGATACAGAGTAAAGCTCCCTCTACACTGTCCCCATCAAACACTCCCAGGGCAGGTACAGCACGGGATTAGTTACAGAGTAAATCTCCCTCTACACTGTCCCCATCAAACACTCCCAGGACAGGTACAGCACGGGGTTAGATACAGAGCAAAGCTCCCTCTACACTGTCCCCATCAAACACTCCCAGGACAGGTACAGCACGGGGTGAGATACAGAGTAAAGCTCCCTCTACAATGTCCCCATCAAACACTCCCAGGACAGGTACAGCACAGGGTTAGATACAGAGTAAAGCTCCCTCTACACTGTCCCCATCAAACACTCCCAGGACAGGTACAACACGGGGTTAGATACAGAGTAAAGCTCCCTCTACACTGTCCCCATCAAACACTCCCAGGACAGGTACAGCACGGGGTTAGATACAGAGTAAAGCTCCCTCTACACTGTCCCCATCAAACACTCCCAGGACAGGTACAGCACGGGGTTAGATACAGAGTAAAGCTTTTTCTAAAATGGTGTGCTGGATTGAGACTCCCAGTCTCCACAGGTAGAAAAAAAGATTTAGTGATCACAACCTGATGAATTGACAGCCCATTCTCAAACGAAGCCCACAGTGGATAAAGGCGACAGTGCCTCATTCCCGGATAAGCAACTGCTACAACTCCCTTTAGTTCAGGCATCCAAGGCCAATACATCGACCTGTCTGGTGTGGAGCGTCTATCAGTGGCGGACTCAACGGCCCGGCGTGGGAGAGGTGTTTGTACCTGAAATCGTCCAGCTGGTTGTATATCTCCAGAGTCAAAGACTTCTGCATGCCTTTGACAATGTTCTTCACAGCTTCTTCACAAAGCATGTCAGGACGGCAGCGATCTTTAACACAAACACATACATCAATGTCAGGACAGTGGGGATTTACTAAAGCACAGAAGGGAGTCATCCAGCCCCTCGAGCTTGTTACACAGGAACAGGAGGCCACTCAGCCCCTCGAGCTTGTTACACAGGAACAGGAGGCCACTCAGCCCCTCGAGCTTGTTACACAGGAACAGGAGGCCATTCAGCCCCTCGAGCTTGTTACACAGGAACAGGATGCCATTCAGCCCCTCGAGCTTAATACACAGGAACAGGAGGCCATTCAGCCCCTTGAGCTTGTTACACAGGAACAGGAGGCCATCCAGCCCCTCGAGCTTGTTACACAGGAACAGGAGGCCACTCAGCCCCTCGAGCTTGTTACACAGGAACAGGAGGCCATTCAGCCCCTCGAGCTTGTTACACAGGAACAGGATGCCATTCAGCCCCTCGAGCTTAATACACAGGAACAGGAGGCCATTCAGCCCCTTGAGCCTGTTACTCAAGAACAGGAAGCCATTCAGCCCCTCAAGCCTATTACACTGGAAGCCATTCAGCCCCTCAAGCCTATTACACAGGAACAGGAGGCCTTTCAGCCCCTCAAGCCTATTACACAGGAACAGGAGGCCTTTCAGCCCCTCGAGCTTGTTACACAGGAACAGCAGGCCACTCAGCCCCTCAAGCTTGTTACACAGGAACAGGAGGCCACTCAGCCCCTCAAGCTTGTTACACAGGAACAGGAGGCCACTCAGCCCCTTGAGCCTGTTACTCAAGAACAGGAGGCCTTTCAGCCCCTTGAGCTTGTTACACAGGAACAGGAGGCCACTCAGCCCCTTGAGCCTGTTACTCAAGAACAGGAGGCCTTTCAGCCCCTCAAGCTTGTTACACAGGAACAGGAGGCCACTCAGCCCCTCAAGCTTGTTACACAAGAACAGGAGGCCTCTCAGCCCCTCAAGCTTGTTACACAGGAACAGGAGGCCACTCAGCCCCTCAAGCCTATTACACTGGAACAGGAGGCCATTCAGCCCCTCAAGCCTATTACACAGGAACAGGAGGCCATTCAGCCCCTCGAGCCTGTTACATGGGAACAGGAGGAGGCCATTCAGCCCCTCGAGCCTGTTACTCAGGAACAAGAGGAAGCCATTCAGCCCCTTGAACCTGTTACTCAGGAACAGGAGGAAGCCAATCAGCCCCTTGAGCCTGTTACACAAGGCTACTCAGCGCCTTGATTCTGCCCCATCATTCAATCAGATCATGGCTGACCTGCATCTTAATTCCATTTATCCAGTCTCCGCTCCATATCCTTTAATATCCTTGCCCAGCAAAAATCGACTGATCTCAATCCTGAATGCTCTGAGTGAGTACCAAGGTCCAGCACCATTTGAACAGCCTGGCTCATATTTTAACGTTCTGGACTCTCCCCCTCTCCCCCAGCCACAGGAAACAGTTTCTCTCGATCAAATCCTCCAGTCGTCTTAGACACCTCAATCGGATCACCCCTTCATCTTCTACACTCGAGGGAATACAAGCTTAGTCTGTGAAGGCTGTCCTTGCAATTTAACCCCTTCAACTCCGGGTTTCACACTGGTGAAGCTGCACCGAGCCCCCGCTGAGGCCAACATTCCCCTTCCTGACGTGCGGTGCCCAGAACTGAACGCAGTTACTCCAGAGGGGGTCTAACCAGAGCTCTGTACTACTGAAGACTCAGTTCCTCGCTTTAGTACTCAAACCCTCTGGAACCCAACACTGCATTAGTCTTTTGCTGCCTCTGCAGTATTTCTGTGATCGCGGTAGATGGGCCTCTGGCTCCTCCACAGTTCCAGCCTGTCTCTAACAAGGTGGCGTTCTCAAACACATACCCTCCCATGAAGACATTGCACTCACACACGAGCTGTCGAATTCTGCCCCCCACCACCCCTCCCCACCCCCAGGCCCTGCCGCAAGGCACTCCCGCTGCGCCCAGCCATTCTACGTCCCACACAGGACGCACTCCGCCACCGGCGCACTTACCCAGCTCAAAAGAGATTTCGTGTGGCACAGACACCTTGAGGACCTGAAACAAAAATCAGATAAACACAAAGCGTCAAATGGGTGCCCATCACCAGCGGGGTAACGGTGGGGAGGTGGAGCGGTGTGGTGGGGGCAGTCTGTTAGTGCCCGGGCCTCAGCCACAAGAACGAGACCAGGGCCTACGGGCTGTGGCAAACAGTTCACAAAGTGGGAATCCCGGGTCAAGAGTCAAGAACAGGACACAAGCCAGAGAGAAAAGGGGAGCAGGAAAGTGGGGTAAAAGAGCTGGCAGGAGAACAGCTGCAGATTACGTAGCACAGGCCTGTACACCTTCGGGCACACAAAGAGGTCATTTGGCCCATTGATCCGAAGCCAACTCTCGACTAGAGCAATCCAAAATAACTCCACTCCTCTACTCTCCTCCCACAGCCCAGTGTCTTGCTGTGTTTCAAGTATTAATATGCATTTTTCCCCTTTAATATACACATACAGCACAGGGTTAGATACAGAGTAAAGCTCCCTCTACACTGTCCCCATCAAACACTCCCAGGACAGGTACAGCACGGGGTTAGATACAGAGTAAAGCTCCCTCCACACTGTCCCCATCAAACACTCCCAGGACAGGTACAGCACGGGGTTAGATACAGAGTAAAGCTCCCTCTACACTGTTCCCATTAAACACTCCCAGGACAGGTACAGCACAGGGTTAGATACAGAGTAAAGCTCCCTCTACACGGTCCCCATCAAACACTCCCAGGACAGGTACAGCATGGGGTTAGATACAGAGTAAAGCTCCCTCTACACTGTCCCCATCAAACACTCCCAGGACAGGAACAGCACGGGGTTAGATACAGAGTAAATCTCCCCCTACACTGACCCCATCAAACACTCCCAGGACAGGTACAGCACGGGGTAAGATACAGAGTAAATCTCCCTCTGCACTGTTCCATCAAATGCTCGCTAGATACATAATGCAGAATGATCAAAGTCAGCAGGATAAATCCAGCGGCCCTGCTCCTTATTTGGAAGAGTGATAATGAATTCAAAGGTAAGCTCACCGCTGCTCTGTCCAGAAAGGTGCTGCAATAATCCACAAACATTCGACGAGTGTCTTTGAGATTGGCTCCTTTAAACATCTCCCCATGCAGATAACACAGCTGTTGAAATATCAGGAGTTAGCTGGACTGTAAACACCAGAACTGAGCGCTGACCCAATTCTCATCATCACATCAACTACTCCTCAACCAGTGACAAAACCCATCAAATACCCGACCCCAGGACCCAATCCATATCAAATACTCCACCCCAGGACCCAATCCATTTCAAATACCCCAACCCAGGACCCAATCCACATCAAATACCCCACCCCACGACCCAATCCATAACAAATACACCACCCCAGGACCCAATCCATATCAAATATTCCACCCCAGGACCTAATCCATGTCAAATACCCCACCCCAGGACCCAATCCATATCAAATACCCGAGCCCAGGACCCAATCCACATCAAATACTCCATCCCAGGACCCAAACCGTATCAAATACCTCACCCCAGGACCCAATCCATATCAAATACCCCACCCCAGGACCCAATCCATATCAAATACCCAAGCCCAGGACCCAATCCACATCAAATATTCCACCCCAGGACCCAATCCATATCAAATACCCAAGCCCAGGACCCAATCCACATCAAATACTCCACACCAGGACCCAATCCATATCAAAAATGCCACCCCAGGACCCAATCCACATCAAATACTCCATCCCAGGACCCAAACCGTATCAAATACCTCACCCCAGGACCCAATCCATATCAAATACCCAAGCCCAGGACCCAATCCACATCAAATACCCCACCCCAGGACCCAATCCATATCAAATACCCAAGCCCAGGACCCAATCCACATCAAATACTCCACCCCAGGACCCAATCCATATCAAAAATGCCACCCCAGGACCAAATCCATTTCAAATACTCCACCCCAGGACCCAATCCAAATTAAATACTCCTCCCCAGGACCAAATCCATATCAAACACACCACTCCAGGACCCAATCCATTTCAATTACCGCACCCCAGGACCCAATCCATATCAAATACTCCACTCCAGGACCCAATCCATATCAAATACTCCACCCCAGGACCCAATCCATATCAAATACCCCACCCCAGGACCCAATCCACATCAAATATGCCACCCCAGGACCCAATCCATATCAAATACCCCACCCCAGGACCCAATCCATATCAAATACCCCACCCCAGGACCCAATCCATATCAAATACCCCACCCCAGGACCCAATCCATATCTAACACTCCACCCCCAGACCCAATCCATATCAAATACTCACCCCAGGACCCAATCCATTTCAAATACTCCACTCCAGGACCCAATCCATATCAAACACACCACTCCAGGGCCCAATCCATATCAAATACTCCACTCCAGGACCCAATCCATATCAAATACTCCACCCCAGGACCCAATCCATTTCAAATACTCCACCCCAGGACCCAATCCATATCAAATACCCCACCCCAGGACCCAATCCATATCAAATACCCCATCCCAGGACCCAATCCATATCAAATACCCCACCCCAGGACCCAATCCATATCAAATACCCCATACCAGGACCCAATCCATATCAAATACTCCACCCCAGGACCCAATCCATATCAAATACTCACCCCAGGACTAAATCCATTTCAAATACCCCACCCCAGGACCCAATCCATTTCAAATACCCCACCCCAGGACCCAATCCATATCAAATACCCCACCCCAGGACCCAATCCATATCAAATACTCCACCCCAGGACCCAATTCATATCAAATACTCACCCCAGGACCAAATCCATTTCAAATACCCCACGTCAGGACCCAATCCATATCAAATACCCCACCCCAGGACCCAATCCACATCAAATACCCCACCCCAGGACCCAATCCATATCAAATACTTCACCCCAGGATCCAATCCATATCAAATACCCCACCCCAGGACCCAATCCACATCAAATACCCGAGCCCAGGACCCAATCCATATCAAATACCCCACCCCAGGACCCAATCCATATCAAATACCCCACCCCAGGACCCAGTCCATATCAAATACTCCACCCCAGGACCCAATTTATATCAAATACCCCAACCCAATCAATTACCCTTCCCCGAAACATAGCCTCCATCAAATACCCCACCCGAGACTCACCTCATCACAAATACCCCGAGACACACTTGTCATCAAATACCCCTGGCGACACATTCCCCGTCAAATTCCCCCCCGAGACACACTCTCAGTCAAATACCCGCTGGCGACACATTGCCCGTCAAATACACCTGAGACACATTCCCCGTCAAATACCCCCCCCGAGACACATTTCGCGTCAAATACCCACCGTGACACATTCACCGTCAAATACTCAACGAGACACATTCCCCGTCAAATACCCCCCGAGACACATTCCCTGTCAAATACCCATCGAGACACATTCCCCGTCAAATACCCCCCGAGACACATTCCCCGTCAAATACCCATCGAGACATATTCCCCATCAAATACCCCCCGAGACACATTCCCCGTCAAATACTCGAGACACATTCCCCGTCAAATACCCCCCGAGACACATTCCCCGTCAAATACCCCCCGAGACACATTCCCCGTCAAATACCCCCCGAGACACATTCCCCATCAAATACCCCCCGAGACACATTCCCCGTCAAATACCCCCCGAGACACAGTCCCCGTCAAATACCCCCCGAGACACATTCCCCGTCAAATACCCCCCGAGACACATTCCCCGTCAAATACCCCCCGAGACACATTCCCCATCAAATACCCCCAAGACACATTCCCCGTCAAATACCCACCGAGACACATTCCCCGTCAAATACCCTCCGAGACACATTCCCCGTCAGATACCCACCGAGACACATTCCCCGTCAAATACCCCCCCGAGACACATTCCCATTAAATACCCACCGAGACATATTCCCCGTCAAATACCCGAGACACAGTTCCCCATCAAATACCCCCCCAAGACACATTCCCATTAAATACCCACCGAGACACATTCCCCGTCAAATACCCCCCCCCCGAGACACATTCCCATTAAATACCCACTGAGACACAATCCCCGTCAAATACCCTCCGAGACACATTCCCCGTCAGATACCCACCGAGACACATTCCCCGTCAAATACCCCCCCGAGACACATTCCCATTAAATACCCACCGAGACATATTCCCCATCAAATACCCGAGACACAGTTCCCCATCAAATACCCCCCCGAGACACATTCCCATTAAATACCCACCGAGACACATTCCCCGTCAAATACCCCCCCCCCCGAGACACATTCCCATTAAATACCCACTGAGACACAATCCCCGTCAAATACCTCCCGAGACACATTTCCCGTCAAATACCCTCCCGAGACACATTCCTCGTCAAGTACCCTCCCGAGATACATTCCCCGTCAAATACCCCCCCCGAGACACATTCCCCGTCAAATACCCCCCGAGACACATTCCCCATCAACTACCCCCCGAGACACTTTCTCCGAGACACATTCCCCATCAACTACCCCCCGAGACACATTCCCCATCAACTACCCCCGAGACGCATTCCCCATCAACTACCCTCTGCAACACGTTCCCCATCAAATGCCCTCCGATACACATTCCCCATCAACCACTCCACCCAATTCCCATCAAATATCCTTTCTCAGTCAAGTGCACAATCCCTGTCAAGAACCCCACCCTGAGACTCAGCTCATCACATACCCTTCTGAGGCAGTCTCCATCAAACAGCCCTCTCCAAGATTTAGCCTAAAAATACCCTGCCCCTCAAATACTCCACTGAGATTTATCCTATCAAATACCTCTCCACAAGATACACCCCATCAAATACCCCTCCTCGAGATTCACCCCATTAAATCCCCCTCTAAGATTCACCCCCATCACATATGCCTCGGAGATTCACCCCATCAAATACCTCTCCTCGAGATTCACCCGCATCAAATACCTCTCCTCGAGATTCATCCCCATAAAATCCCCCTCCAAGATTCACCCCATCAAATATGCTCCAAGATTCATCCACTCAAATATCTCGCCGAGATTCAGGACCTCAAACATCTCGCCGAGATTCACCTTCATCAAATACCCCTCCTCGAGCTACACTCCAAATGCTCCTCTCCGAGTTTCACCCCCATCAAATAGCCCTCCGAGATTTACCCCCATCAAATACCCCTTCCTGAGATGGACCCTCATCAAATACCCCTCCGAGATTCACCCCCATCAAATACCCATCCCCGAGATACACCCACATCAAACACCCCTCCGAGATTCACCCCCATCAAATACCCATCCCCCAGATTCACTCCAAATACCCCTCCCCAAGATACATCCCCATCAAATACCCCTCTGAGATTCACCCTGATCAAATACCCCCCTCGAGATTCACCATCAAATACCCCTCCTCAAGATTCACCACATCCAATACCCCCCCAGATTCACCCCAAATGCTCCTCTCCGAGATTCACCACTGTCAAATACCCCTCTGAGATTCACCCCCATCAAATACCCCTCCTCGAGATTCATCCCCATCAAATACCCCTCCTCGAGATTCACCCCCATCAAATAGCCCTCCTCGAGACTCACCCCCATCAAATACCCCTCCGAGATTCACCCCCACCAAATACCCCGAGATTCACCCCAATCAAATACTCCTCCCCCAGATTCACCCCAAATGCTCCTCTCTGAGATTCACCCCCATCAAATACCCCTCCCCAAGATACACCCACATTAAATACCTCTCCGAGATTCACCCCCATCAAATACCCCTCCGAGATTCACCCCCATCAAATACCTCTCTGAGATTCACCCCCATCAAATACCTCTTCTCGAGATACACCCCCATCAAATACCCCTCCCCCAGATTCACCCCAAATGCCCCTCTCCAAGATTCACCCCCATCAAATACCCCTCCCCCAGATTCACCCCAAATGCTCCTCTCCGAGATTCACCCCCATCAAATACCCCTCCGAGATTCACCCCCATCAATACCCCTCCAAGATTCACCCCCATCAAATACCTCTCTGAGATTCAGCCCCCATCAAATACCCCTCCGAGATTCACCCCCATCAAATACCCCTCCGAGATTCACCCCCATCAAATACCCCTCCGAGACTCACCCCCATCAAATACCCCTCCGAGATTCACCCCCACCAAATACCCCGAGATTCACCTCAATCAAATACTCCTCCCCCAGATTCACCCCAAATGCTCCTCTCTGAGATTCACCCCCATCAAATACCCCTCCCCAAGATACACCCACATTAAATACCTCTCCGAGATTCACCCCCATCAAATACCCCTCCGAGATTCACCCCCATCAAATACCCCTCTGAGATTCACCCCCATCAAATACCTCTTCTCGAGATACACCCCCATCAAATACCCCTCCCCCAGCTTCACCCCAAATGCCCCTCTCCAAGATTCACCCCCATCAAATACCCCTCCCCCAGATTCACCCCAAATGCTCCTCTCCGAGATTCACCCCCATCAAATACCCCTCCAAGATTCACCCCCATCAAATACCTCTCCGAGATTCACGCCCATCAAATACCTCTCCGAGATTCACCCCCATCAAATACCTCTCCGAGATTCACCCTCATCAAATACCTCTCCCACATTCACCCCCATCAAATACCCCTCCGAGATTCACCCCCATTAAATACCCCTCCGGGATTCACCCCCATCAAATACCCCTCCGAGATTCACCTCCATCAAATACCCCTCCCCGAGATACACCCCCATCAAATACCTCTCCGAGACTCAGCCCCATCAAATACCCCTCTGAGATTCACCCCCAAATACCCCTCCGAGATTCACCCCCACATACCCCTCCGAGATTCACCCCCAAATGCCCCTCCGAGATTCACCCCCAAATACCCCTGAGATTCACCCCCAAATACCCCTCCGATGTACACCCCCAAATACTCCTCTGAGGTACACCCCCATCAAATACCCCTCCGGGATTCACCCGCAAATACCTCTCCTCAAGATTCACCCCCAAACACCCCAGCCGAGATTGACACACATGAAACACCCCTCCCTGACACAAAATAGCCCCTCCACAACACTCGCCCCCCCCCACATAATCCTCTTTCCTTTTTCCACCGTAGTCACTGGTGTAATGTCGGTAACCTGGCAGCCAACGTAGACATAGCACAATCCCACAAACAGCAATGTCGGTTCAGGGGCAAATGTCGGCCAGGGCAACGGGGGAGGGCTCCTGCTCTTCCTCCAATTAACATCCTTTAACATTCATCGGAGAAGGTAGACGTGGCCTCGCTTTCACATCGCGTGGGCAAGATGGCACCTCCGACAGTCCCCTGGGCTCTTGGCTCTCGTCTCTGGAGCGGGACTGAAGCCCGAACATTCTGACTCGGAGGCGGGTGAGCTGCCCTCTCGGCCATAGCTGGCACTTGACGAAGGGCAGCCCCACTGAGACAATGGAGATGGGGCAGGGTGGAGAGGGGGGGGTGGTGGTGGGGGCAGGTGCAACACTCACCACAGCCGCTGCGTCGAACTGCAGGATGACATGATGGAGGAAGATGATGAGGCACGTCGGCCGATCCTTCAGCAGCTCGATGCATTGGAAGTGGCTGCAGTTATCATCGACCGTCTGAAAGTCAGAGCACCATTTGTTAGGGAGGGGCCCACACTCCCGCATTACAAGGGAAGACTCCAGGCTCCATCTCTTCAGATTAGACTGAGGCAAATAGGTTGGTGGGGGGAGGGGGGTAGGCGGGTTCCTTTTTAACAGACTTAAGATCATTCAGGGACTCAACTACTGTTTACCTCAGGGCCTGAGAGTCAGCATGAGGGGCCTGGAAGAAAAAGTATAGTCAGGGGACAGATTAGATAGGCTTATTCGGCATGGAAGAGTCATAAAAGCACGGATTAGATGGACTTACTCTGCACGGAGTGATAAAAGGGCAGATTAGACAGGGGTACTCTGCACAGAGGACTGATAAAAGGACAGCTAAAGATGCAGCCACTGATGGTGCAGCAATTAAAATCAGAGTTGCTGCAGAAGCCAGAATTAGGGGAACACAACAGACAGGGAGGGTTGTCGGGGCTGGAGGAGGTTACAGAGATAGGGAGGGTTGTAGGGGCTGGCGGAGGTTACAGAGATAGGGAGGGTTGTAGGGGCTGGAGGAGGTTACAGAGATAGGGAGGGTTGTAGGGGCTGGAGGAGGTTACAGAGATAGGGAGGGTTGTAGGGGCTGGAGGAGGTTACAGAGATAGGGAGGGTTGTCGGGGCTGGCGGAGGTTACAGAGATAGGGAGGGTTGTAGGGGCTGGAGGAGGTTACAGAGATGGAGAGTTGTCGGGGCTGGCGGAGGTTACAGAGATAGGGAGGGTTGTCGGGGCTGGGGGAGGTTACAGAGATAGGGAGGGTTGTCGGGGCTGGCGGAGGTTACAGAGATAGGGAGGGTTGTAGGGGCTGGGGGAGGTTACAGAGATAGGGAGGGTTGTCGGGGCTGGCGGAGGTTACAGAGATAGGGAGGGTTGTAGGGGCTGGAGGAGGTTAGAGAGATAGGGAGGGTTGTCAGGGCTGGAGGAGGTTACAGAGATAGGGAGGGTTGTAGGGGCTGGAGGAGGCTACAGAGATAGGGAGGGTTTTCAGGGCTGGAGGAGGTTAGAGATAGGGAGGGCTGTAGGAACTGGAGGAGATAACAGAGATAGAGAGGGGTGTAGGGGCTGGAGGAGGCTACAGAGACAGGGAGGGCTGTGGAGGCTGGAGGAGGTTACAGAAATAGGGAGGCTTATAGGGGCTGGCGGAGGTTAAAGTGATAGGGAGGGTTGTAGGGTCTGGAGGAGGATACAGAGATAGGGAGAGTTGTAGGGGCTGGAGAAGGTTAGCGATAGGGAGGGTTGTAGGGACTGGAGGAGGTTACAGAGATAGGGAGGATTGTCAGGGCTGGAGGAGTTAACAGAGATGGGAGGGGTTGTAGGGGCTGGAGAAGGTTACAGAGTTAGGGAGAGTTGTAGGGATTGGAGGCGGTTAGCCAAAGAGAGGATTGTAGGGTCTGGAGGAGGTTACAGAAATAGGGATGGTTGTCGGGGCTGGAGGGGTTTACAGAGATAAGGAGGATTGTCAGGGCTGGAGGAGTTTACAGAGATGGGGGGGTTGTAGGTGCTGGAGGAGGTTACAGAGTTAGGGAGAGTTGTCGGGGCTGGAGGAGGTTACAGAAATAGGGGAAATTGTAGGGACTGGAAGAGGTTAGTGATAGGGAGGGTTGTAGGGTCTGGAGGTGGTTACACAGATAGGGAGAGTTGTCGGAGCTGGAAGTTGTTACAGAGATGGGAAGGGTTGTCAGGGCTGGAGGAGTATACAGATATAGAGGGATTGTAGGGGCTGGAGGAGGTTACAGAGATAGGGAGTTGTAGGGGCTGGAGGAGGTTACAGAGATAGCGGGGGTTGTAGGGGTTGGAGGAGGTTACAGATAGGGAGGGTTGTATGGGCTGAAGGAGGTTACAAAGATAGGGAGGGTTGTAGGGGCTGGAGGAGATTACAGAGATAGGGAGGGTTGTCGGGTCTGGAGGGGGTTTCAGAGATGGGTGGGTTGTCGGGGCTGGAGGAGATTACAGAGATAGAGAGGATTGTAGGGGCCTGGAGGAGGTTACAGAGATAGGGAGGGTTGTCGGAGCTGGGGGAGGTTACAGAGATAGGGAGGGTTGTAGGGGCTGGAGGAGGTTACAGAGATAGGGAGGGTTGTCGGGGCTGGGGGAGGTTACAGAGCTAGGGAGGGTTGTAGGGGCTGGGGGAGGTTACAGAGATAGGGAGGGTTGTAGGGGCTGGAGGAGGTTACAGAGGTAGGGAGGGTTGTAGGGGCTGGGGGAGGTTACAGAGATATGGAGGGTTGTAGGGGCTGGAGGAGGTTACAGAGAAAGGGGGGATTGTAGGGGCTGGAGGAGGTTACAGAAATAGGGAGGGTTGTAGGGGCTGGAGGAGATTACACAGATAAGAAGATTGTAGGGGCTGGAGGAGGTTACAGAGATAGGGAGGGTTACAGGGGCTGAAGGTGTTTACAGAGATAGGAACGTTGTAGGAGCTGGGGGAGGATACAGATAGGGAGGGTTGTAGCGGCTGGAGGAGGTTACAGAGATAGGGATGGTTGTAGGGGCTGGAGGAGGTTACAGAGATAGGGAGGGTTGTAGCGGCTGGAGGAGGTTACAGAGATAGGGAGGGTTGTAGGTGCTGGAGGAGGTTACAGAGATAGGGAGGGTTGTAGGGGCTGGAGGGGGTTACAGAGATAGGGAGGGTTGTAGGGGCTGGAGGAGGTTACAGAGATAGGGAGGGTTGTAGGGGGCTGGAGGAAGTTACAGAGATAGGGAGGGTTGTAGGTGCTGGAGGAGGTTACAGAGATAGGGAGGGTTGTAGGGGCTGGAGGGGGTTACAGAGATAGGGAGGGTTGTAGGGGCTGGAGGAGGTTACAGAGATAGGGAGGGTTGTAGGGGGCTGGAGGAAGTTACAGAGAAAGGGACGAGGCAAGGCCATGGGCGGATTTGGAAACAAGGATGTGGGTTTTCAAATCATGGTGCTGCTTAACCGGGAGCCAATGCAGCTCAGCGAGCAGAGGGTGCAGGCTGAACAGGACTTGGTGCGAGAGAGGACATCAGCAGCAGAGATTTGGATGACCTCAAGTTTTACCAAGGGTGCAAGGTGAGAGGCCGGTCAGGAGCACATGACGATAGCCGAGTTAGGAGGCAACAAAGGGCTGGGTGAAGGTTTCAGCAGATGAACTGGGGCGGGGTCTGTGAGGGTAAACGAGTCAGGCAATGTTATAGCGGAGGAGTGCAGCGGCGATGGTGTGGATGTGTATATTTCAAGATGTGCAAAAGGCTGCTGTAATGCCTACCCGCCTATATGCCTGTCAGAAGCGGACTACCTACTCCAGGCATATTAAGCAGTTGAACAGGTCCCACGTTGGGATGCTTTCGGAACAACATGGCATCAAATGGGGAGACAAAGTGTCCAACCCTTCATACAGCAGAAACATCTGGAATTGAAGCACTTGTCATCAAAGCCCAGCTCAGGTACAGTGGACATGAGCGTTACTGACAACAAAGTCCTTAAGTTGGGGAGGTGGGGGGGGGGTCACGTATTATACTTGAAAAGCACCTGCAAAGCAGGCCGACATTAAGGTGCAAGGACTCCTGAAGGCAACCCTCAGGAAACGTCCCATGCCCGCCACAGGCTGGGAGAAAAATGCACAAGGAACAAATCTGGGGAGCAACCTGTTCCTCCGAACAGGAAGGGATCCAAGGCTGCAAAGAATAAACGTCAAGCTCAAAAAAAAATAACAGACAGTGCCCCCAAACAAAAGAAATTAAAAATCGGACAACTCACCCTTGCCTGCACTGTGGGAAGTCATGCAGACCTACCATCAGGACCCACAGCCATGGCAGAATTTCTCAACAGACGACTCAACACACACACAAGGATCGGCCACCTTCGAGAGCAATGGGGAACCCACCATGAAGGGATGTGATTTGGCAAAGGTGGACCGGGAGCAGCTACTTGAAGGCAAATCCGTCAGAGAAGAGGGAGGTCAAGGATGGGATCATGAGGGTTCAGAGTAAATGCGTTCCCACGGTGGGGGAAAGGGGTGCGGTTCCCAAATCGAGAACCCTCGGGGATGTCGAGAGGCTCACAGGGTCGGATGAGGGAAGCTCATGTCACGCACAAAAAAAAAGCGCTCAACTCTGCAGGAAGCCTCAAGGGTAGGGCAGAAAGCGTGTGGGTGAAGTTAAGAAGCAAGCTAGGAAAGCAAGAGAGAGGACATGAAAAATATGGCCGAGTCAAATCAAAGAAAGTCCAGAGGATGTTTTCTAAATAGACAAAGTACAAGAGGATAGCTAAGAAAAAAGTTGAGCCATTTGAAAGACCAAAAAGGTAACTTGTACAGAGGCAGAAGACACGGACATGGTTCGTCATGAAAACTTTTTATCCCATCTTCACAAATATATTGTAGTTCATTCGGAGTGTGACGTATTCCATGGGATAAATATAGTGAGGAAGGAACGTTAAAGTTTTGCATGTTTGAAAGTAAATAAATATCTAGGTTTGGATGAAATGCAGCCTCGGGTGGTTAAAAGGAGAAATGGTGGACACTCTGATCATTTTTCAAAAGCCTTTGGCTGCGGCTATGTTACCAGAGGACTGCTAATATTGTACCAGTGTTTCAAAAGAGGAAAAGGGGATAGCCGGAGTCCTTACAGGAGGGTCAGCCCCAACCTGGGTGGTGGGCAGGTTATTGGAAAATATTCTGAGGTGCATTACAAATTGCCATTTGACAGAGGGCACAGGTTTAAGGCAACTGGCAACAGAAACAAAAGCGATACGAGAGAAAACTTTTCCACGCCGCGAGTGGTCAGGGTCTGGAATGCACTGCCTGACAGCGTAGGGGGCACAATTTCAATCGAGGCACTCAAAAGGGAACGAGACTGTTGTCTGAAAAGGAACAATGTGCAGGGTCACGGGGAGAAGGTGCGGGAGTGGCACAAAGTAAATGACTCAGTCGGAGGGCCAGTGCAGAGACGATGGGTCGAATGGTCTCCTTCAGCGCTGTAAAGGTTCTGTGATACAAAGGTACCAAACATCAAAGACAATAGGCACGGATTTCTTAAAGGAAGCTCGTGTCTGACTAGGTTCACGAGGTTTATTCCTGGGATGAAGGGGTTTGTCTTATGTGGAAAGGTTGAGCAGGTTGGGCCTGTACCCATTGGAGTTCAGAAGAATGAGAGTTGATCTTATTGAAACACACAAGATTTTGAGGGGGCTTGACAGGTGGATGCTGAGAGGGTGTTTCCTCTTGTTGGGGGGGGGGGTAGGTTCCAGAGTTAGGGGGCACAGTTTCAAAATAAGGGATCTCCTATTTAAGATGGAGATCAGGAGGAATTTCTTCTCTCACAGATTCGCTGGCCTTTGGAATACTCTTCCCCAGTGAGCAGTGGGTTGAGAGCGTGGTTAATAAAGCAGACAGAACTCTGGCCTTTATAAATAAGGGCTTCCGTTCCCAGTGGGCACTGTGGGGGCTGGGGTCTTTTATCGACCCTGATAATTACACTTTGACTTGATGTTTGTAAGTTCACTTCAAATTTTGTCGTTGATTTTGCAGTTTCCCAATTTAGGGGCTGTGTTTATTTTGTCCCTGATTTTGTTAATTTAGTTTATTTGTTTGACTCCGAAAGAGTTAAAACTGCATAAAACACTGGTCCAGCTTCAACTCAGGTATGGCATCCAGTTCTGGGCGCTTTAGAGAGGAGTGCAGAAAATATTTACAAGAATGGTTCCAGGGATGAGGAGCTTCAGTTATGTCAAGAGATTGGAGAAGCTGAGGCTGTTTTCCTTGGAGGATAGAAGGTTGAGAGGAGATTTGATAGAGGTATTCAAAACCTCAAAGGGTCTGCACAGAGCAGATAGAGCGAAACTGTTCCCATTGGTGGGGAAGGGATGAGAACCAGAGGGGACAGATTTAAGGTGACTGGCAAAAGAAGCAACGGAGACATGAGGAGAAAGTTTAATTCTTTTACACAGTGAATGGTTAGGGTCTGGAATGCACTGCCTGAGAGTGTGGTGAAGGCTGATTCAATCGTGGCTTCCAAATTGGTTCATTATCTGAGGAGGAAAAGATTGCAGGGCAGGACTGGGAAAAGGCAAGGCATTGACACTAGATGAGTTGCTCTTACGGGGAGTCAATACAGACACCATGGGCCAAATGGTCTCCCCCTATGTTGTCACCATTCTGTGATTCTATGGTTCTATAAATATTAGTCCCAGGACAGTGGGCAGAACTCCCCTGCTCTTCTCCTAATACTGGCCCTGAGATCTTTAACTCCATCTGAGAGGTCAGACGGAGCTTCGTTTTAATGTCTCATTCAAAAGGGGGCGCCTCTGACAGTGCAGCACTTCCTCAGCACTGACACCGGAAGCAAGAGCCTGGGTTATGGGGGCTAAAGTCTCTGGCGTGGGGCTCGGGTCCGAAAAGGGAGTGCTGCGCACTGAGACGTGGCCGGCAGCTCCGCTTGCAGGCAGGTCCTTCCCCGTGAACTGTCAGCTACGTACCGGGTCGAGGTCATTCTCAAACTCCTCGTCCTCAGCCCCAATGATGAGCATCGCGGGGTTGGTGGAACCGTGAGCCTTTCCAAACGGCAGACGCTGAAATGAGAGAAGGCACAGTTGTCAGCATGCAAAGCAGACACATTTGCTTAGTCAAACGTAGCCAGCCTGAACAACAAAGGCCTCACACTGCCTGTTCCCTGAAATAACTCGAGCCCAGCAGACAACAATCAGTGAGGGTGCTGCTCGGAGTTTAACTCAACACATGCTGCTCATGTTGGGGTGGAGAGGCTAGGGGCAGGAGGTGGGAGGCAGCAGAGAGGGCAGCTTGGGGGAGAGCGCAACCTGGAGGCAAGGGCGCGGCCTGGGGGGGAGAGAGCGGCCTGGGGGGGGAGAGAGCGGCCTGGGGGGGGGAGAGAGCGGCCTGGGGGGGGAGAGAGCGGCCTGGGGGGGGGAGAGAGCGGCCTGCGGGGGGAGAGAGCGGCCTGCGGGGGGAGAGAGCGGCCTGCGGGGGGAGAGAGCGGCCTGCGGGGGGAGAGAGCGGCCTGCGGGGGGAGAGAGCGGCCTGGGGGGGGAGAGAACGGCCTGGGGGGGGGAGAGAGCGGCCTGGGGGGGGAGAGAGCGGCCTGGGGGGGGAGAGAGCGGCCTGGGGGGGAGAGAGCGGCCTGGGGGGGAGAGAGCAGCCTGGGGGGAACAGCGACCTGGGGGGAGACAGCAGCCTGGGGGA
The DNA here is from genome assembly GCA_026770705.1 of Isurus oxyrinchus. Lineage (NCBI taxonomy): Eukaryota > Metazoa > Chordata > Chondrichthyes > Lamniformes > Lamnidae > Isurus > Isurus oxyrinchus. The sequence continues at coordinate 9,064,653 of JANJGN010000034.1, forward strand.
GACAGCGGCCTGGGGGAGACAGCGGCCTGGGGGAGACAGCGAGAGAGAGAGAGTGGTCTGGAGGAGTGAGACAGAGTGAGTGATGTTTGGGGGGGATGGAGAGTGAGAGAGCAGCATGGGGGAGGGAGAAGGAGAGAGAGTGGTGTTGGAAAGAGAGAGCAGCATGGGGGACAAAGAGAGATTGTGTCGGGGGGAAGAGGGGAGAGATTGGGGAGCGGGAGAGAGGGGGAGGGGGAGGGACAGGAGGGGGTAAGAGTGGAGAGATTTCGGAGCAGGAGAGGGAAGGGGGTAGACAGAAGCGAGGGAGGACAGAAAGGGAGGGAGGAGGAGAGGGGGGCAGGGGGAGAAAAGGCAGTGGAGAGGGGAAAGAGAGGGTTGGAGGATATCGGGTGGGAGAGAGGGGAACGAGGAGACGGAGGGGGAGACAGGAAGGGTTAGTGATGTGAGGAAGACTGGAAGGAAGTCAGTCCAATGAAGATTTTCAAAGGGTCACTGTTATAACGTAGGAAATGCTACTCCTCCAACCCTTGATACTGCCATTCGGCCCATCACACCTCTGCCAACTCTCTGAAAGGGCTCCTCCCTTAGCCCCTTCATCAGTGCCCTTTCGTTCTTCTGCTTCCTCCTCCAAATATTTATCCACTTCCCTTGTGAAAACGACACTGAATTCAGTTTCAATTGCCTGTTTCTGGTCAGGCACCTTGTGTCCCAATCCTTCTCACCTGCCCCTTCCCTCTCTCAGCAATGATCTTAAACAGAGACCAAAGCAAAACGCTGGAAATATGAAATAACAGCCAGGAATGCTGGAAATACTCAGCAGCTCTGGCATCTTCTGTGGGGAGAGAGACTCTCAGAGAACTGCCACTTGTTCCTCTGCTTCTCTCTCCACAGCTGCTGCCAGACTTGCTGATACTTCCTGCATTTCCTGTTTGAATCTCAAACCGATGCCCTTTAACCATGAGCTCACCGAGTGGCCAGTCTCAACATTCCCAATCCATCCCATCCAAAGCCCTCACAGTCAACCAGCTCCCCCCCCTTCCTCACGACCTCTCCATTCATTTTCGAATGTTACCAATGGGATCTTCTGCATCCTCCTGAAAAGATAGACAATAGGCTGCACCCCCCCTCCCCCCACCCCGGCCACCTCTCAAAGCCACGTCCCCCACCACCCAGAAGGATAAGGGGCAGCAGGCACATGGGAACACCACCACCCGCAAGCTCCACACCAAGCCGCACGCACCATCCAGACTCGGAACTGTAACGCCATCCTCTCACTGTCGCTGGGTCAAAGTCCTGGAACTCCCTCCCTAACAGCATCGATAAAGGCTCTGGAAAAGAGGAGGATGTTCCCTCTCCTTGAACGACCGCAGTCCACAGGGTGAAGGTTCTCCCGCAGTGCTATGTAAGGAAGCACATTTGACCCCGGTGACAACTGGGGGAACAGCCAACATCTGTCCAAGTCAGGATGGGTGCTGTGACTGGGGTGGGGAACCTGCAGGTGGTGGGTCTTCCCACGTATCTGTCGCCCTTGTCCCTCCAGGTGGTACAGGTCACGAGTTTAAAAGGTGCCATCGAAGCAGCCTTGGCAAGTCGCCGCAGTGCATCTTGCAGATGGTACACACGCTGCTGCCAGTGTGCGTCGGTGCTGGAGCGACTGAATGGTTAAGGCGGTGGATGGGGTGCCAAACAACGGGCTGCTTTGTCCTGGCCGGCATCAGGGTTTTTGAGTGCTGTTGGAAGTGCGCTCGTCCAGGGCGAGCGTGTGTGCCGCATCGGTCTCCTTACATAAGGAAGGACGTACTTGCCCTAGGAGGAGTGCAGCAAAAGTTCACCAGACTGGTTCCTGGGATGAGGGGATTTACCCTATGATGGTGGGGGGGAATTGAGGAGACTAGGCTGTAACCCTGGGAGTTGAGAAGATTGAGACGTGATCGAATTGAGGGATATAAAACCCTTAACGGGCTTGACAGGGTCGATGCTAGGAACACGTTGCCCCCTTGGCTGCAGGGGCTCGAGCTAAGGGGTCACAGTCTCAGGAGAAGGGGTTGGCCATTTGGGCCTCAATGAGAAGAAATTTCTTCACTCACAAGGTTTTTGGAATCCTCTGACACCGAGACTGTGGATGGCTCAGTTGTCGAGTTGATTCAAGGCAGAGAACAGTAGATTTTTGGGTACTAAGGGAATTGAATACGGGGCAGGGCCGCAAGGTGGTGTTCAGGCAGATCAACCATAATCTTGTTGAATGACAAAGCAATTTTGAGGGGCTGAATGGCCTGCAGCTCCAATTCCACTCCTGACCTATCCCCTGTAGGCGGTGCCTCTGTACTCACCACATCGTGGCCATCATCCAGGTCCATGGCTGCAGGTGGCCGCTGGGCACCCCTGAGGGAGGGGTCTGTGCCGTTCCCCCCGCGCTGAGCACTCAACTCTGGGTGGCGAGCCTGTTGGAGAGATAGATCAAAGAGTTGAAGCACAGATGAGCCACTTCCTGCTCCTGCGTTTTAAGGCGAAGCAGAGCACTGATGATCTGAGTCAAAGGAAGTGGCTGGTTTCATCCCAGTTAGACTAGCAGAGAGCACCAACACTGCCCGCCCGCTACTGCACAGGGCCCGATTCAAACGTCCCAGTGAGGCACAGGCAAGGCGCTCGACATTTCACCCGATGCGTTCAACTGAAATGTGAGAAAGACTGAGCGTCGTAACTACAGGCCCTGTTCCTGCAGATGTGGGGCTGTGTTGAACTTCAGTCGCTTACAGGTTGAACAGAGGCAATGGAAGTAACTCAAGAGGATGAATTGAGAAACATTCAGAGCTGCATCGCAGTGCACAAATCAACAACAACACTGAGGTTTTCAGAGAGCTACCACTACACAGGCTGAAGGATGAGGAAATATTCTTCATGTATGCACACACTGACCGGTATCCACCAGTATTTCATACACACTGAACCATATCCACCAGTATTTCACACACAATGATCGGGGTCCACCTGTATTTCACACAGACTGACCGGTGTCCACCAGTATTTCACACACACTGACCGGTGTCCACCAGTATTTCACTCACACTGTCCAGTATCCTCCAGTATTTCACAATCACTGGTATCCACCAGTATTTCACACACACACTGACCTGTATCCACCAGTATTTCACACACACTGACCAGTATCCACCAGTATTTCACACACACTGACTAGTATCCACCAGTATTTCACTCACACTGTCCAGTATCCTCCAGTATTTCACAATCACTGGTATCCACCAGTATTTCACACACACACTGACCTGTATCCACCAGTATTTCACACACACTGACCAGTATCCACCAGTATTTCACACACACTGACCAGTATCCACCAGTATTTCATACACACTGAACTGTATACATCAGTATTTCACACAGAGACTGATATCCACCGATATCTCTCTCACAGTGAGCAATATCCACCTGTATCTTGCACACACGTACTGATAGCCACCTGTATCTCTCACAAACACTGCCTAATATCGACCCACATTCCACACACACTGAACAATATCAAGCCCTATCTCACACTGACCAACATCCACCCGTGCCTGACACACTCCATCTCTCACACTAATCGATATCCACCCCAATCTGATGTACCGAGTAATATGCACCCCATCTCTCACACTAACCATATCCACTTGTATCTCATACACACAGAAATATCCACCTGTTATCTCTCTCACACACACACTGACCGATACCCACCCATGCTGCCCACACACATTATCAGGACTCTGTACATTCAGTGTAAGAGATTACTCTATAGTGTAGCTGTGTATTCAGAGTATGAGTTACTGTACAGTGTCCCTGTGTATTCAGAGTATGGGTTACTGCATCTTGTCCCTGTGTATTCAGAGTATGAGTTACTTAACAGTGTCCCTGTGTATTCAGAGTATGAGTTACTTAACAGTGTCCCTGTGTATTCAGAGGATGGGTTACTGTGCAGTGGTCCCCATCTGTTCAGGGTAAGTTTGACTTACTGTAGGCAGGGTAAGGGTTAACACAATACAACTCCCTTGAGAAGATACCGTGTCTGTCTAGCTCCGTAAACAATTCCAAAGTTGAACATGCGGCTCTGGGCCGGGCTGTGAAACAAGCTCCTTTGTGAACACAGCCCAACTCTGCAAGCTGGCTGAGAGTCTGGCTCATGGGTTTTCAGTCTGGCAGAGCAAGTATCAGCCTGCGCTCAGCTCATCTGGACTGCGCGAGCTGCTCTGCCCAATCTTAGTGACAAGCTCTGGAACAAATCTTCGTCAATCTTTGTCTGTCGGAGGGTACAAGCTGCAGCAGGAGCTCCAAATCACACCTGGAACATCCAGCCCAGCATCGCCAATACTCTAGAGTTATTCTTCAGGGATTAGAGATGAGTCTTTAGGACTCTGCTATGAGCAACACCCAAGGGAAGGGGGGAGGGAGGGGGGGTGCAGGGGAGGCAAACAGAGGGGTGTTAAAATTAATGGTCTTTTCTCTTTATTTTTGTCAGAATATTGCCAGGGTTCCAAGTGTTAGACACAAGGAGAGTTTGCATAAGTGGGGCTAATGTTTTCTGCAATGCATTTATATAGCGCCTTTTATGTAGTAAAATAGCCCAAGGTGTTCCACAGGGCAAAATTGGACTTGGGCCACAGAAGGGCATATTCAGGTAGCTGGTCAAAGAAGTAGGTTTTTAGGAGCATCTTAAAGTAACAAAGAAAGAGAGAGAGAGAGAGAGAGAGGGAGAGCGCAAGTTGGAGAGATTTAGGGAGGGAATTCCAGAGCTTGGGAACCAGGCAGTCGAAGGGCAGGAACCAGAGCGGGCAGCTCTGAGAGAATCCTTAGCCCAGCCAGGCTGACAGGCAGAGAGTCGGGACAGGCCCAGGATTGATCGCGTGACCCTCGTGCCCACATGGCAGTGGTCACCAGGCGCCAGGTTAAACCGCGGAGGCGGTGAACAACTTTGACTCCTGCCCGCACTCTCCCCCTCGCCGCCTCCCTCCTCACCACCTCGACTCACCTCCCACCCTTCCTCCTCCGTCTCCCGCTGCTCCTTTCCCCACCTTCTTACTTCCCTCTCCTCTGCCTCTTGAGAACGAGAAACTTGAGCCCCACACCAGTATTCTGGAGTTAAACAAAGGTAACTACAGAGGGATGAGGGCAGATTTGGCCCTGGCGGACTGGACAGGAAGACTACAAGGTAGGATAGTTGATGAACCGTGGCAGATATTTAAGAAGGTATTCAATTCCTCCCAAGTAAAATATATTCCAAAGAGGAAGGAAGATGGTGAGAGGGGGAAAAAGCATCCATGGCTAAGCAAGGAAGTTAAAGATAACATATAGGCAAAAACTAAGGCATACCAAATTGCAAAGGTCAGAGGCAGGCTGGAAGATTGGGAAACTTTTAAAGGTCAACAAAGGGTTTTTAAAAAAAATAATAAAAAGAGCAAAAGTAAATTAAGAAAGAAAACAAGTGCAAAATGTAAAAACTGATAGCAAAAGCTCCTACAAGTATATAAAAGGAAAGAGAGTAGCTAAGCGAATGTTGGTCCCTTGGAGGATGAGACGGGGGAGTTAATAGTGGGGAACGCAGAAATAGCTGAGACGCTCAATCGAATTTTTGCTTCAGTTTTCACGGTGGAGGACACGAGTACCACCCCAATAGTAACAGGAGGTGCAGAGAGTACAGAGAAGGAGGAACTTCGAACGATCACCATCACTGGAGAAAAAGTACTGAGCAAACTGTTGGGATTAAAGGGTGACAAGTCCCCAGGACCTGATGGCCGACATCCCAGGGTCTTAAAGGAAGTCTCAGCGGAGATCATGGAAGCATTGGCTATAATATTCCAAAATTCCCTGGATTCTGGGAAGGTTCCAATGGATTGGAAAAATGCTATTATAACACCCTTATTCAAAAAGAGGGGGAGGCAGAAAGTGGGAAACTATAGACCAGATAGTTTAACGTTTGTCGTTGGGGAACTGTGCTTTCAGCAGCCTGCCCCACGTTGCTCTCCCTCCCCGAGCACAGCTCTGACGCTGCCGCAGGAAATTGTCTTAGGGAACAAGTCCTGACATAACAGGCAGACGCTAGAAGCAGGGGCTGAGTGAATATTCCAGCCGCAATCTGGTTTCTCCTCCAGCACCCTCGCGGAGCTCACATGTTTCTCCGAAGCTTTCCGTCCTCATTTCAGACTCACAGGGGCACTGCTTCAGTGGGAGCTGCAGCCACACCGCACTCTCGGCAGAACAACGGAGGCAGTAAGAGATTCATCCATTCTTTGCTGGATTGGAGGGAAGGCAGCCTCCTTCGGGGCAAACACGGGGCAGTAATAAGTGGCACAGATACGTATACAATGCTTTACCAAATAACAGACCCGTAACCACCAGTACTGTACCTGTGTTATACAGTGACAGACCTGTCCCCACCAGCACTGTACCCCCAGTGTTATACAGTGACAGACCTGTCCCCACCAGCACTGTACCCCAGTGTTATTCAGTGACAGACCTGTCCCCACCAGCACTGTACCCCAGTGTTATACAGTGACAGACCGGTCCCCACCAGTACTGTACCCCAGTGTTATACAGTAACAGATCCATCCCCAGCAGTACTGTACCCCAGTGTTATTCAGTGACAGACCCGTCCCCACCAGTACTGTACCCCAGTGTTATACAGTGACAGACCTGTCCCCACCAGTACTGTACCCCAGTGTTATACAGTAACAGATCCATCCCCACCAGTACTGTACCCCAGTGTTATACAGTAACAGATCCATCCCCAGCAGTACTGTACCCCAGTGTTATACAGTGACAGACCTGTCCCCATCAGTACTGTACCCCAGTGTTATACAGTGACCGACCTGTCCCCACCAGTACTGTACCCCAGTGTTATACAGTGACCAACCCGTCCCCACCAGTACTGTACACCATTGGTATAAAGTGACAGACCCATCCCCACCAGTACTGTACCCCAGTGTTATATAGCGACAGACCCGTCCCCACAAGTACTGTATCCCAGTGTTATACAGTGACAGACCTGTCCCCACCAGTACTGTACCCTAGTGTTAAACAGTGACAGACCTGTCCCCAAGAGTACTGTGCCCCAGTGTTATACAGTGACAGACCTGTCCCACCAGTACTGTATCCCAGTGTTATACAGTGACAGACTTGTCCCACCAGTACTGTATCCGTGTTAGATAGCAACAGACCCGTCACCACCAGTACTGTACCCCAGTGTTATACAGTGACAGACCCGTCACCACCAGTACTGTACCCCAGTGTTAAACAGTGACAGACCTGTCCCACCAGTACTGTACCCCAGTGTTATACAGTGACAGACCCGTCACCACCAGTACTGTACCCCAGTGTTAAACAGTGACAGCCCCATCCCCAGTACTGTATCCCAGTGTTATACATTGACAGACCCATCCCCACAAGTACTGTACCCCAGTGTTAAACAGTGACAGACCCATCTCCACCAGTTATGTACCCGTGTTATACAGTGACAAACCTGGAACCACCAGTACTGTATCCCAGTGTTACATAGTGACAGACCTGTCCCAACAGTACTGTATCCCAGTGTTACATAGTGACAGACCTGTCCCCAACAGTACTGTATCCCAGTGTTACATAGTGACAGACCTGTCCCCACCAGTACTGTATCCCAGTGTTATACAGTGACAGAACCGCCCCCACCAGTACTGTATCCCAGTGTTATACAGTGACAGACATGTCCCCACCAGTACTGTACCCCAGTGTTAAACAGTGACCGACCTATCCCCAAGAGTACTGTGCCCCGGTGTTATACAGTGGCAGACCTGTCCCACCAGTACTGTATCCCAGTGTTATACAGTGACAGACCTGTCCCACCAGTACTGTACCCCAGTGTTATACAGTGACAGACCTGTATCTACCAGTACTGTGCCCTAGTGTGATACAGTGACAGACCTGTCCCACCAGTACAGTATCCCAGTGTTATACAGTGACAGACCTGTCGCCACCAGTACTATATGCCAGTGTTATACAATGACAGACCGGACCCACCAGTACTGTATCCCAGTGTTATACAGTGACAGACCCATCCCCAGTACTGTATCCCAGTGTTAAACAGTGACAGACCCATCTCCACCAGTTATGTACCCGTGTTATACAGTGACAAACCTGGAACCACCAGTACTGTATCCCAGTGTTACATAGTGACAGACCTGTCCCCAACAGTACTGTATCCCAGTGTTACATAGTGACAGACGTGTCCCCACCAGTACTGTATCCCAGTGTTATACAGTGACAGAACCGCCCCCACCAGTACTGTATCCCAGTGTTATACAGTGACAGACCCGTCCCCACCGGTACTGTACCCCAGTGTTATACAGTGACAGACCCGTCCCCACCGGTACTGTACCCCAGTGTTATACAGTGACAGACCCGTCCCCACCAGTACTGTACCCCAGTGTTATACAGTGACAGACCCATCCCCACCAGTACTGTATCCCAGTGTAATACAGTGACAGAACAGTACGCACCAGTACTGTAACCCAGTGTTATACAGTGACAGACCCATCCCCACCAGTACTGTATCCCAGTGCAATACAGTAACAGAACTGCACACACCAGTACAGTACCCCAGTGTTATACAGTGACAGACCTGCCCCACCAGTACTGTACCCCAGTCTTATACAGGGACAGACCTGGAACCACCAGTACTGTACCCCAGTGTTATACAGTGACAGACCTGCCCCACCAGTACTGTACCCCAGTGTTATACAGGGACAGACCTGGAACCACGAGTACTGTACCCCAGTGTTATGCAGTGACAGACTTGTCCCCACCAGTACTGTACCCCAGTGTTATACAGTGACAGACCTGGAACCACCAGTACTGAACAACAGTGTTTTACAGTGACAGACCTGTCCCCACCAGTACTGTACCCAGTGTTATACAGTGACAGACCTGTCCCCACCAGTACTGTACCTCAGTGTTATACAGCGACACACCTGTTCCACCAGTACAGTAGCGCAGTGTTAGATAGCGACAGACCGGTCTCCACCAGTACTGTACCCCAGTGTTATACAGTGTCAGACCTGTCCCACCAGTACTGTACCCCAGTGTTATACAGTGACAGACCTGTACCCATGAGTACTGTACCCCAGTGTTATATAGTTTAAGACCTGTCTCCACCAGTACTGTACCCCAGTGTTATACAATGACAGACCTGTCCACACCAGTACTGTACCCCAGTGTTATACAGTGACCGACCTGTCCCCACCAGTACTGTACCCCATTGTTATACAGTGACAGACCCATCCCCACCAGTACTGTACCCCAGTGTTATACAGTGACAGACCCGCCCCCACAAGTACTGTATCAAAGTGTTATACAGTGACAGACATGTCCCCACCAGTACTGTACCCCAGTGTTAAACAGTGACCGACCTGTCCCCAACAGTACTGTACCCCAGTGTTAAACAGTGACAAACCTGTCCCCACCAGTACTGTACTCCAGTGTTATACCGTGACAGACCGGTATCCACCAGTACGATACCCCAGTGTTATACAGTAACAGACCTGTATCTACCAGTACTGTACCCCAGTGATATACAGTGACAGACCCACTCCCCCCAGTACTGTACCCCAGTGTTAAACAGTGACCAACCTGTCCCCAACAGTACTGTACCCCAGTGTTAAACAGAGACAAACCTGTCCCAACCAGTACTGTACCCCAGTGTTATAAAGTGATAGACCCATCCCCACCAGTACTGTATCACAGTGTTATACCGTGACAGACCCGTCCCCACCAGCGCTGTACCCCACTGTTATACAGTGACAGACCTGTATCTACCAGTACTGTACCCTAGTGTGATAAAGTGACAGACCTGTCCCACCAGTACTGTACCCCAGTGTTATACAGTGACAGACCTGTCCCACCAGTACTGTATCGCAGTGTTATACAGTGACAGACCTGTCCCACCAGTACTGTACCCCAGTGTTATACCGTGACAGACCTGTATCTACCAGTACTGTACCCTAGTGTGATACAGTGACAGACCTGTCCCACCAGTACAGTACCCCAGTGTTATACAGTGACAGACCTGTCCCACCAGTACTGTGCCCTAGTGTGATACAGTGACAGACCTGTCCCACCAGTACTGTATCCTAGTGTTATACAGTGACAGACCTGTCCCCACCAGTACTATATGCCAGTGTTACGCAGTGACAGACCAGTCCCACCAGTACTGTACCCCAGTGTTATACAGTGACAGACCCAACTCCAGTACTGTATCCCAGTGTTATACAGTGACAGACACATCCCCTCAAGTACTGTACCCCAGTGTTATACAGTGACAGACCCATCTCCACCAGTTCTGTACCCGAGTTATACAGTGACAGACCTGGAACCACCAGTACTGTATCCCAGTGTTACATAGTGACAGACCTGTCCCCACCACTACTGTATCCCAGTGTTACATAGTGACAGACCGGTCCCCACCAGTACTGTATCCCAGTGTTACATAGTGACAGACCTGCCCCCACCAGTACTGTATCCCAGTGTTACACAGTGACAGACCCGCCCCCACCAGTACTGTATTCCAGTGTTATACAGTGACAGACCCGTCCCCACCGGTACTGTACCCCAGTGTTATACAGTGACAGACCCGTCCCCACCGGTACTGTACTCCAGTGTTATAGAGTGACAGACCCGTCCCCACCAGTACTGTACCTCAGTGTTATACAATGACGGAGCTTTACCCACCAGTACTGTATCCCAGTGTTATACAGTGACAGAACCGCCCCCACCAGTACTGTATCCCAGTGTTATACAGTGACAGACATGTCCCCACCAGTACTGTACCCCAGTGTTAAACAGTGACCGACCTATCCCCAAGAGTACTGTGCCCCAGTGTTATACAGTGACAGACCTGTCCCACCAGTACTGTATCCCAGTGTTATACAGTGACAGACCTGTCCCACCAGTACTGTACCCCAGTGTTATACAGTGACAGACCTGTATCTACCAGTACTGTGCCCTAGTGTGATACAGTGACAGACCTGTCCCACCAGTACAGTATCCCAGTGTTATACAGTGACAGACCTGTCGCCACCAGTACTATATGCCAGTGTTATACAATGACAGACCGGACCCACCAGTACTGTATCCCAGTGTTGTACAGTGACAGACCCATCCCCAGTACTGTATCCCAGTGTTAAACAGTGACAGACCCATCACCACAAGTTATGTACCCGTGTTATACAGTGACAAACCTGGAACCACCAGTACTGTATCCCAGTGTTACATAGTGACAGACCTGTCCCCAACAGTACTGTATCCCAGTGTTACATAGTGACAGACGTGTCCCCACCAGTACTGTATCCCAGTGTTATACAGTGACAGAACCGCCCCCACCAGTACTGTATCCCAGTGTTATACAGTGACAGACCCGTCCCCACCGGTACTGTACCCCAATGTTATACAGTGACAGACCCGTCCCCACCAGTACTGTATCCCAGTGTTATACAGTGACAGACCGGTCCCCACCAGTACTGTACCCCAGTGTTATACAGTGACAGACCCGTCCCCACCAGTACTGTATCCCAGTGTTATACAGTGACAGACCGGTCCCCACCAGTACTGTACCCCAGTGTTATACAGTGACAGACCCATCCCCACCAGTACTGTATCCCAGTGTAATACAGTGACAGAACTGTACGCACCAGTACTGTAACCCAGTGTTATACAGTGACAGACCCATCCCCACCAGTACTGTATCCCAGTGCAATACAGTAACAGAACTGTACACACCAGTACAGTACCCCAGTGTTATACAGTGACAGACCTGCCCCACCAGTACTGTACCCCAGTCTTATACAGGGACAGACCTGGAACCACCAGTACTGTACCCCAGTGTTATACAGTGACAGACCTGCCCCACCAGTACTGTACCCCAGTGTTATACAGGGACAGACCTGGAACCACGAGTACTGTACCCCAGTGTTATGCAGTGACAGACTTGTCCCCACCAGTACTGTACCCCAGTGTTATACAGTGACAGACCTGGAACCACCAGTACTGAACAACAGTGTTTTACAGTGACAGACCTGTCCCCACCAGTACTGTACCCAGTGTTATACAGTGACAGACCTGGAACCACCAGTACTGTACCCCAGTGTTATACAGTGACAGACCTGGAACCACCAGTACTGAACAACAGTGTTTTACAGTGACAGACCTGTCCCCACCAGTACTGTACCCAGTGTTATACAGTGACAGACCTGTCCCCACCAGTACTGTACCTCAGTGTTATACAGCGACACACCTGTTCCACCAGTACAGTAGCGCAGTGTTAGATAGCGACAGACCGGTCCCCACCAGTACTGTACCCCAGTGTTATACAGTGTCAGACCTGTCCCACCAGTACTGTACCCCAGTGTTATACAGTGACAGACCTGTACCCATGAGTACTGTACCCCAGTGTTATACAGTTTAAGACCTGTCTCCACCAGTACTGTACCCCAGTGTTATACAATGACAGACCTGTCCCCACCAGTACTGTACCCCAGTGTTATACAGTGACCGACCTGTCCCCACCAGTACTGTACCCCATTGTTATACAGTGACAGACCCATCCCCACCAGTACTGTACCCGTGTTATACAGTGACAGACCCGCCCCCACAAGTACTGTATCCCAGTGTTATACAGTGACAGACATGTCCCCACCAGTACTGTACCCCAGTGTTAAACAGTGACTGACCTGTCCCCAACAGTACTGTACCCCAGTGTTAAACAGTGACAAACCTGTCCCCACCAGTACTGTACTCCAGTGTTATACCGTGACAGACCGGTATCCACCAGTATGATACCCCAGTGTTATACAGTAACAGACCTGTATCTACCAGTACTGTACCCCAGTGATATACAGTGACAGACCCACTCCCCCCAGTACTGTACCCCAGTGTTAAACAGTGACCAACCTGTCCCCAACAGTACTGTACCCCAGTGTTAAACAGAGACAAACCTGTCCCAACCAGTACTGTACCCCAGTGTTATAAAGTGATAGACCCATCCCCACCAGTACTGTATCACAGTGTTATACCGTGATAGACCCGTCCCCACCAGCGCTGTACCCCACTGTTATACAGTGACAGACCAGTATCTACCAGTACTGTACCCTAGTGTGATAAAGTGACAGACATGTCCCACCAGTACTGTACCCCAGTGTTATACAGTGACAGACCTGTCCCACCAGTACTGTATCGCAGTGTTATACAGTGACAGACCTGTCCCACCAGTACTGTACCCCAGTGTTATACCGTGACAGACCTGTATCTACCAGTACTGTGCCCTAGTGTGATACAGTGACAGACCTGTCCCACCAGTACTGTATCCTAGTGTTATACAGTGACAGACCTGTCCCCACCAGTACTATATGCCAGTGTTACGCAGTGACAGACCAGTCCCACCAGTACTGTACCCCAGTGTTATACAGTGACAGACCCAACCCCAGTACTGTATCCCAGTGTTATACAGTGACAGACACATCCCCTCAAGTACTGTACCCCAGTGTTATACAGTGACAGACCCATCTCCACCAGTTCTGTACCCGAGTTATACAGTGACAGACCTGGAACCACCAGTACTGTATCCCAGTGTTACATAGTGACAGACCTGTCCCCACCAGTACTGTATCCCAGTGTTACATAGTGACAGACCTGCCCCCACCAGTACTGTATCCCAGTGTTACACAGTGACAGACCCGCCCCCACCAGTACTGTATTCCAGTGTTATACAGTGACAGACCCGTCCCCACCGGTACTGTACCCCAGTGTTATACAGTGACAGACCCGTCCCCACCGGTACTGTACTCCAGTGTTATAGAGTGACAGTTCCGTCCCCACCAGTACTGTACCTCAGTGTTATACAATGACGGAGCTTTACCCACCAGTACTGTATCCCAGTGTTATACAGCGACAGAACAGTCCCCACAAGTACTGTACCCCAGTCTTATACAGTGACAGACCCATCCCTTCCAGTACTGTATACCAATGACAGATAGCGACAGACCGGTCCCCACCAGTATTGTACCCCAGTGTTATACAGTGACAGACCTGGAACCACCAGTACTGTACCCCAGTGTTATACAGTGACAGACCTGTCCCCACCAGTACTGTACACCAGTGTTATACAGTGACAGACCTGTCCCCACCAGTACTGTAGCCCAGTGTTATACAGTGACAGACCTGTACCCATGAGTACTGTACCCCAGTGTTATACAGTGACAGACCTGTCCCACCAGTACTGTACCCCAGTGTTATACAGTGACAGACCTGTACCCATGAGTACTGTACCCCAGTGTTATACAGTTTAAGACCTGTCCCCACCAGTACTGTACCCCAGTGTTATACAATGACAGACCTGTCCCACCAGTACTGTATCCCAGTGTTATACAGCGACAGAACAGTCCCCACAAGTACTGTACCCCAGTCTTATACAGTGACAGACCCATCCCTTCCAGTACTGTATACCAGTGACAGATAGCGACAGACCGGTCCCCACCAGTATTGTACCCCAGTGTTATACAGTGGCAGACCTGGAACCACCAGTACTGTACCCCAGTGTTATACAGTGACAGACCTGTCCCCACCAGTACTGTACCCCAGTGTTATACAGTGACAGACCTGTCCCCACCAGTACTGTAGCCCAGTGTTATACAGTGACATAACTGGAACCACCAGTACTGTACCCCAGTGTTATACAATGACAGACCTGTCCCCACCAGTACTGTACCCCACTGTTATACAGTGACAGATCTGTCCCACCAGTACTGTACCCCAGTGTTATACAGTGACAGACCTGTCCCACCAGTACTGTACCCAGTGTTATACAGTGACAGACCTGTACCCATGAGTACTGTACCCGTGTTATAAAGTGACAGACCTGTCCCACCAGTACTGTACCCCAGTGTTATACAGTGACAGACCTGTACCCATGAGTACTGTACCCCAGTGTTATACAGTGACAGACCTGTCCCCACCAGTACTGTACCCCAGTGTTATACAATGACAGACCTGTCCCACCAGTACTGTACCCCAGTGTTATACAGTGACAGACCTGTCCTACCAGTACTGTACCCCAGTGTTATACAGTGACAGACCTGTCCCCACGAGTACTGTACCCCAGTGTTCTACAGTGACCGACCTGTCCCCACCAGTACTGTACACCATTGTTATACAGTGACAGACCCATCCCCACCAGTACTGTACCCCAGTGTTATACAGTGACAGACCTGTCCCCACAAGTACTGTACCCCAGTGTTATACAGTGACAGACATGTCCCCACCAGTACTGTACCCCAGTGTTAAACAGTGACCGACCTGTCCCCAACAGTACAGTACCTCAGTGTTAAACAATGACAAACCTGTCCGCACCAGTACTGTACCCCAGTGTTATACCGTGACAGACCTGTATCCACCAGTACGATACCCCAGTGTTATACAGTAACAGACCTGCCCCACCAGTACTGTACCCCAGTGTAATACAATGACAGACTTGTCCCCACCAGTACTGTACCCCAGTGTCATACAGTGACATACCTGGAACCACCAGTATTGTATCCCAGTGTTATGCAGTGACAGACCTGTCCCCAACAGTACTGTACCCCAGTGTTTTTACAGTGACAGACCTGTCCCCACCAGTACTGTACCCCAGTGTTATAGTGACAGACCTGTCCCCACCAGTACTGTACCCCACTGTTATACAGTGACAGACCTGTCCCACCAGTACTGTATCCCAGTGTTATACAGTGACAGACCTATCCCCACCAGTACTGTACCCCAGTGTTATACAGTGACCGACCTGTCCCCACCAGTACTGTACCCCATTGTTATACAGTGACAGACCCATCCCCACCAGTACTGTACCCGTGTTATACAGTGACAGACCCGCCCCCACAAGTACTGTATCCCAGTGTTATACAGTGACAGACATGTCCCCACCAGTACTGTACCCCAGTGTTAAACAGTGACTGACCTGTCCCCAACAGTACTGTACCCCAGTGTTAAACAGTGACAAACCTGTCCCCACCAGTACTGTACTCCAGTGTTATACCGTGACAGACCGGTATCCACCAGTATGATACCCCAGTGTTATACAGTAACAGACCTGTATCTACCAGTACTGTACCCCAGTGATATACAGTGACAGACCCACTCCCCCCAGTACTGTACCCCAGTGTTAAACAGTGACCAACCTGTCCCCAACAGTACTGTACCCCAGTGTTAAACAGAGACAAACCTGTCCCAACCAGTACTGTACCCCAGTGTTATAAAGTGATAGACCCATCCCCACCAGTACTGTATCACAGTGTTATACCGTGATAGACTCGTCCCCACCAGCGCTGTACCCCACTGTTATACAGTGACAGACCAGTATCTACCAGTACTGTACCCTAGTGTGATAAAGTGACAGACATGTCCCACCAGTACTGTACCCCAGTGTTATACAGTGACAGACCTGTCCCACCAGTACTGTATCGCAGTGTTATACAGTGACAGACCTGTCCCACCAGTACTGTACCCCAGTGTTATACCGTGACAGACCTGTATCTACCAGTACTGTGCCCTAGTGTGATACAGTGACAGACCTGTCCCACCAGTACTGTATCCTAGTGTTATACAGTGACAGACCTGTCCCCACCAGTACTATATGCCAGTGTTACGCAGTGACAGACCAGTCCCACCAGTACTGTACCCCAGTGTTATACAGTGACAGACCCAACCCCAGTACTGTATCCCAGTGTTATACAGTGACAGACACATCCCCTCAAGTACTGTACCCCAGTGTTATACAGTGACAGACCCATCTCCACCAGTTCTGTACCCGAGTTATACAGTGACAGACCTGGAACCACCAGTACTGTATCCCAGTGTTACATAGTGACAGACCTGTCCCCACCAGTACTGTATCCCAGTGTTACATAGTGACAGACCTGCCCCCACCAGTACTGTATCCCAGTGTTACACAGTGACAGACCCGCCCCCACCAGTACTGTATTCCAGTGTTATACAGTGACAGACCCGTCCCCACCGGTACTGTACCCCAGTGTTATACAGTGACAGACCCGTCCCCACCGGTACTGTACTCCAGTGTTATAGAGTGACAGATCCGTCCCCACCAGTACTGTACCTCAGTGTTATACAATGACGGAGCTTTACCCACCAGTACTGTATCCCAGTGTTATACAGCGACAGAACAGTCCCCACAAGTACTGTACCCCAGTCTTATACAGTGACAGACCCATCCCTTCCAGTGCTGTATACCAATGACAGATAGCGACAGACCGGTCCCCACCAGTATTGTACCCCAGTGTTATACAGTGACAGACCTGGAACCACCAGTACTGTACCCCAGTGTTATACAGTGACAGACCTGTCCCCACCAGTACTGTACACCAGTGTTATACAGTGACAGACCTGTCCCCACCAGTACTGTAGCCCAGTGTTATACAGTGACATAACTGGAACCACCAGTACTGTACCCCAGTGTTATACAGTGACAGACCTGTCCCCACCAGTACTGTACCCCACTGTTATACAGTGACAGATCTGTCCCACCAGTACTGTACCTCAGTGTTATACAGTGACAGACCTGTCCCACCAGTACTGTACCCCAGTGTTATACAGTGACAGACCTGTACCCATGAGTACTGTACCCCAGTGTTATACAGTGACAGACCTGTCCCACCAGTACTGTACCCCAGTGTTATACAGTGACAGACCTGTACCCATGAGTACTGTACCCCAGTGTTATACAGTTTAAGACCTGTCCCCACCAGTACTGTACCCCAGTGTTATACAATGACAGACCTGTCCCACCAGTACTGTATCCCAGTGTTATACAGCGACAGAACAGTCCCCACAAGTACTGTACCCCAGTCTTATACAATGACAGACCCATCCCTTCCAGTACTGTATACCAGTGACAGATAGCGACAGACCGGTCCCCACCAGTATTGTACCCCAGTGTTATACAGTGACAGACCTGGAACCACCAGTACTGTACCCCAGTGTTATACAGTGACAGACCTGTCCCCACCAGTACTGTACCCCAGTGTTATACAGTGACAGACCTGTCCCCACCAGTACTGTAGCCCAGTGTTATACAGTGACATAACTGGAACCACCAGTACTGTACCCCAGTGTTATACAATGACAGACCTGTCCCCACCAGTACTGTACCCCACTGTTATACAGTGACAGATCTGTCCCACCAGTACTGTACCCCAGTGTTATACAGTGACAGACCTGTCCCACCAGTACTGTACCCAGTGTTATACAGTGACAGACCTGTACCCATGAGTACTGTACCCCAGTGTTATAAAGTGACAGACCTGTCCCACCAGTACTGTACCCCAGTGTTATACAGTGACAGACCTGTACCCATGAGTACTGTACCCCAGTGTTATACAGTGACAGACCTGTCCCCACCAGTACTGTACCCCAGTGTTATACAATGACAGACCTGTCCCACCAGTACTGTACCCCAGTGTTATACAGTGACAGACCTGTCCTACCAGTACTGTACCCCAGTGTTATACAGTGACAGACCTGTCCCCACGAGTACTGTACCCCAGTGTTATACAGTGACCGACCTGTCCCCACCAGTACTGTACACCATTGTTATACAGTGACAGACCCATCCCCACCAGTACTGTACCCCAGTGTTATACAGTGACAGACCTGTCCCCACAAGTACTGTACCCCAGTGTTATACAGTGACAGACATGTCCCCACCAGTACTGTACCCCAGTGTTAAACAGTGACCGACCTGTCCCCAACAGTACTGTACCTCAGTGTTAAACAATGACAAACCTGTCCGCACCAGTACTGTACCCCAGTGTTATACCGTGACAGACCTGTATCCACCAGTACGATACCCCAGTGTTATACAGTAACAGACCTGCCCCACCAGTACTGTACCCCAGTGTAATAGAATGACAGACTTGTCCCCACCAGTACTGTACCCCAGTGTCATACAGTGACATACCTGGAACCACCAGTATTGTATCCCAGTGTTATGCAGTGACAGACCTGTCCCCAACAGTACTGTACCCCAGTGTTTTTACAGTGACAGACCTGTCCCCACCAGTACTGTACCCCAGTGTTATAGTGACAGACCTGTCCCCACCAGTACTGTACCCCACTGTTATACAGTGACAGACCTGTCCCACCAGTACTGTATCCCAGTGTTATACAGTGACAGACCTGTCCCACCAGTACTGTACCCCAGTGTTATACAGTGACAGACCTGTATCTACCAGTACTGTGCCCTAGTGTTATACAATGACAGACCGGACCCACCAGTACTGTATCCCAGTGTTATACAGTGACTGACCTGTCGCCACCAGTACTGTATCCCAGTGTTATACAGTGACAGAACAAAAACAGAATTACCTGGAAAAACTCAGCAGGTCTGGCAGCATCGGCGGAGAAGAAAAGAGTTGACGTTTCGAGTCCTCATGACCCTTCGACAATGGATGGTAGGGCACTCAAGGTACAGCTCTAGTGGGGGTGGGGGGAGCATTAAAGATTTTAAAATATTTAAAAATAATGGAAATAGGTGGGAAAAGAAAAATCTATAAAATTTATAGGGAAAAAAAAGGGAAAAAAAGGGGGAAACAGAAAGGGGGTGGGGATGGGGGAGGGAGCTCACGACCTAAAGTTGTTGAACTCAATATTCAGACCGGAAGGCTGTAAAGTGCCTAGTCGGAAGATGAGTTGTTGTTCCTCCAGTTTGCGTTGGGCTTCACTGGAACAATGCAGCAAGCCAAGGACAGACATGTGGGCAAGAGAGCAGGGTGGAGTGTTAAAATGGCAAGCGACAGGGAGGTTTGGGTCATTCTTGCGGACAGACCGCAGGTGTTCTGCAAAGCGGTCGCCCAGTTTACGTTTGGTCTCTCCAATGTAGAGGAGACCACATTGGGAGCAACGAATGCAGTAGACTAAGTTGGGGGAAATGCAAGTGAAATGCTGCTTCACTTGAAAGGAGTGTTTGGGCCCTTGGACGGTGAGGAGAGAGGAAGTGAAGGGGCAGGTGTTACATCTTTTGCGTGGGCATGGAGTGGTGCCATAGGAGGGGGTTGAGGAGTAGGGGGTGATGGAGGAGTGGACCAGGGTGTCCCGGAGGGAGCGATCCCTATGGAATGCCGATAAGGGGGGTGAAGGAAAGATGTGTTTGGTGGTGGCATCATGCTGGAGTTGGCGGAAATGGCGGAGGATGATCCTTTGAATGCGGAGGCTGGTGGGGTGATAAGTGAGGACAAGGGGGACCCTATCATGTTTCTGGGAGGGAGGAGAAGGCGTGAGGGCGGATGCGCGGGAGATGGGCCGGACACGGTTGAGGGCCCTGTCAACGACCGGTTGTCAACGACTGCGGTCTGTCCGCAAGAATGACCCAAACCTCCCTGTCGCTTGCCATTTTAACACTCCACCCTGCTCTCTTGCCCACATGTCTGATCTTGGCTTACTGCATTGTTCCAGTGAAGCCCAACGCAAACTGGAGGAACAACACCTCATCTTCCGACTAGGCACCTTACAGCCTTCCGCTCTGAATATTGAATTCAATAACTTTAGGTCGTGAGCTCCCTCCCCCATCCCCACCCCCTTTCTGTTTCCCCCTTTTTTCCCCTTTTTTTTCCCTATAAATTTTATAGATTTTTCTTTTCCCACCTATTTCCATTATTTTTAAATATTTTAAAATCTTTAATGCTCCCCCCACCCCCACTAGAGCTGTACCTTGAGTGCCCTACCATCCATTCTTAATTAGCACATTCGTTTAGATAATATCACCAACTTTAACTTTAACACCTATGTGTTCTTTTGTACCATTGTCGCTGACATCTTTTGATGATCTGCTTCTATCACTGCTTGTTTGTCTACACAAGCACCTCTGTCTCTCTCTCCGCCCTCCCCACACACACACCTTAAACCAGCTTATATTTCAACTCTTTCTTGGACTCGAAATCAAGTTCTGTCGAAGGGTCATGAGGACTCGAAACGTCAACTCTTTTCTTCTCCACCGATGCTGCCAGACCTGCTGAGTTTTTCCAGGTAATTCTGTTTTTGTTTTGGATTTCCAGCATCCGCAGTTTTCTTTCTTTTTATACAGTGACAGACCCGTCCCACCAGTACTGTATCCGTGTTAGATAGTGACAGACCGGTCCCCACAAGTACTGTACTCCAGTGTTATACAGAGACAGACCTGTCCCCACCAGGACTGTACCCCAGTGTTATACAGTGACAGACCCGTCCCCACCAGTACTGTACCCCAGTGTTATACAGTGACAGATCCGTCCCCACCAGTACTGTACCCCAGTGTTATACAGTGACAGACCTGTCCCACCAGTACTGTACCCCAGTGTTATACAGTGACAGACCTGTCCCACCAGTACTGTACCCCAGTGTTATACAGTGACAGACCTGTATCTACCAGTACTGTGCCCTAGTGTGATACAGTGACAGACCGGTCCCACCAGTACTGTATCCCAGTGTTATACAGTGACAGACCCATCCCCACAAGTACTGTACCCCAGTGTTATACAGTGACAGACCCGTCCCTACCAGTACTGTATCCCAGTGTTATACAGTGACAGACCTGGAACCACCAGTACTGTATCCCAATGTTACATAGTGACAGACCTGGAACCACCAGTACTGTATCCCAGTGTTACATAGTGACAGACCTGGAAGCACCAGTACTGTACCCCAGTGTTATACAGTAACAGACCCGTCCCCACCGGTACTGTACTCCAGTGTTATAGAGTGACAGACCCGTCCCCACCAGTACTGTACCCCAGTGTTATACAGTGACAGACCCGTCCCCACCAGTACTGTATTCCAGTGTTATACAGTGACAGACCCGTCCCAACCAGTACTGTATCCCAGTGTAATACAGTGACAGAACTGTACCCACCAGTACTGTACCCCAGTGTTATACAGTGACAGACCAGTCCCCAGCAGTACTGTACCCCAGTGTTATACAGTGACAGACCCGGCCCCACAAGTACTGTACCCCAGTGTTATACAGTGACAGACCCATCCCTTCCAGTACTGTACCCCATTGTTATAAAGTGACAGACCCATCCGCACCAGTACTGTATCGGAGTGTTAGATAGCGACAGACCTGTCCCCACCAGTACTGTACCCCAGTGTTATACAGTTACAGACCTGTCCCCACCAGTACTGTACCACAGTGTTATACAGTGACAGACCTGTCCCCACCAGTACTGTACCCCAGTGTTATACAGTGACAGACCTGTCCCCACCAGTACTGTATCCCAGTGTTATACAGTGACAGACCTGTCCCACCAGTACTGTAGCGCAGTGTTAGATAGCGACAGACCGGTCCCCACTAGTACTGTACCCCAGTGTTATACAGTGACAGACCTGTCCCCACCAGTACTGTACCCCAGTGTTATACATTGACAGATCTGGCCCACCAGTACTGTACCCCAGTGTTATACAGTGACAGACCTGGAACAACCAGTACTGTACCCCAGTGTTATACAGTGACAGATCTGGAACCACCAGTACTGTACTCCAGTGTAATACAGTGACAGACCTGTACCCACCAGTACTGTACCCCAGTGTTATACAATGACAGACCTGACCCACCAGTACTGTATCCGTGTTATACAGTGAAGACCTGTCTCACCAGTACTGTACCCCAGTGTTATACAGTGACAGACCTGGAACCACCAGTACTGTACCCCAGTGTCATACAGTGACAGACCTGTCCCCACCAGTATTGTACCCCAGTGTTATACAGTGACAGACCTGGAACCACCAGTACTTTATCCCAGTGTTATACAGTGACAGACCTGTCCCCACCATTACTGTACCCCAGTGTTATAGTGACAGAGCTGTCCCACAAGTACTGTATCCCAGTGTTATACAGTGACAGACCGTTCCCCACCAGTACTGTACCCCAGTGTTACACAGTAACAGACCTGTCCCCACCAGTACTGTACCCCAGTGTTATACAGTGACAGACCTGTCCCCACGAGTACTGTACCCCAGTGTTATACAGTGACAGGCCCGTCCCCACCAGTACTGTACCCCAGTGTTATACAGTGACAGACCTGTTCCCACCAGTACTGTACCCCAGTGTTATACAGTGACAGACCTGTCCCCACCAATACTGTACCCCAGTGTTATACAGTGGCAGACCTGTAACCACCAGTACTGTATCCCAGTGATATACAGTGACAGACCTGTCCCCACCAGTACTGTACCCCAGTGTTATACAGTGACAGACCTGTAACCACCAGTACTGTACCCCAGTGTTATACTGTGACAGACCTGTAACCACCGGTACTGTACCCAATGTTATACAGTGACAAACCCATCCCCACCGGTACTGTAACCCAGGGTTATAAAGTGACAGACCGGTCCCCACCAGTACTGTACCCCAGTGTTATACAGTGACAGACCCGTCCCCACCAGTACTGTACCCCAGTGTTATACAGTGACAGACCTGTCCACACCAGAACTGTACCCCAGTGTTATACAGTGACAAACCTGTCCCCAACAGTACTGTATCGCAGTGTGATACAGTGACAGACATGACCCACCAGTACTGTACACCAGTGTTATACAATGACAGACCTGTCCCACCAGTACTGTACCGCAATGTTATACAGTGACAGACCTGGAATCACCAGTACTGTACCCCCGTGTTATACAGTGACAGACCTGTCCCCACCAGTACTGTACCCCAGTGTTATAGTGACAGACCTGTACCCACCAGTACTGTACCCCAGTGTTATACAGTGACCGACCTGTCCCCACCAGTACTGTACACCATTGTTATACAGTGACAGACCCATCACCACCAGTACTGTACCCCAGTGTTATACAGTTACAGAACCGTGCCCACAAGTACTGTATCCCAGTGTTATACAGTGACAGACATGTCCCCAACAGTACTGTACCCCAGTGTTAAACAGTGACAAACCTGTCCCCACCAGTACTGTACTCCAGTGTTATAACGTGACAGACCTGTATCCACCAGTACTATACCCCAGTGTTATACAGTGACAGACCCACTCCCACAAGTACTAGACCCCAGTGTTAAAGTGACCAACCTGTCCCCAACGTACTGTACCCCAGTGTTAAACAGTGACAAACCTGTCCCAACCAGTACTGTACCCCAGTGTTATAAAGTGATAGACCCATCCCCACCAGTACTGTATCACAATGTTATACCGTAACAGACCCGACCCCACCAGCACTGTACCCCAGTGTTATACAGTGACAGACCTGTATCTACCAGTACTGTATCCTAGTGTGATAGTGACAGACCTGTCCCACCAGTACTGTATCCCAGTGTTATACAGTGACAGATTTGTCCCACCAGTACTGTATCCGCGTTAGATAGCGACAGACCCGTCACCACGAGTACTGTACCCAAGTGTTATACAGTGACAGACCTGTCCCACCAGTACTGTATCGCAGTGTTATACAGTGAAAGACCTGTCCCACCAGTACTGTACCCCAGTGTTATACAGTGACAGACCTGTATCTACCAGTACTGTACCCTAGTGTGATAGTGACAGATCTGTCCCACCAGTACTGTATCCCAGTGTTATACAGTGACAGATTTGTCCCACCAGTACTGTATCCGCGTTAGATAGCGACAGACCCCTCACCACCAGTACTGTACCCCAGTGTTATACAGTGACAGACCTGTCCCACCAGTACTGTATCACAGTGTTATACAGTGAAAGACCTGTCGAACCAGTACTGTACTCCAGTGTTATACAGTGACAGACCTGTATCTACCAGTACTGTACCCTAGTGTGATACAGTGACAGACCTGTCCCACCAGAACTGTATCCCAGTGTTATACATTGACAGACTTGTCCCACCAGTACTGTATCCGTGTTAGATAGTGACAGACCAGTCACCACCAGTACTGTAACCCAGTGTTATACAGTGACAGACCTGTCCCACCAGTACTGTACCCCAGTGTTATACAGTGACAGACCTGTATCTACCAGTACTGTGCCCTAGTGTGATACAGTGACAGACCTGTCCCACCAGTACTGTATCCCAGTGTTACATAGTGACAGACCTGGAATCACCAGTACTGTATCCCAGTGTTACATAGTGATAGACCTGTCCCCACCAGTACTGTATCCCAGTGTTACATAGTGACAGACCTGGAATCACCAGTACTGTATCCCAGTGTTACATAGTGACAGACCTGTCCCCACCAGTACTGTATCCCAGTGTTATACAGTGACAGACCTGTCCCACCAGTACTGTATCGCAGTGTTATACAGTGACAGACCTGTCACACCAGTACTGTACCCCAGTGTTATACAGTGACAAACCTGTATCTACCAGTACTGTACCCTAGTGTGATACAGTGACAGACCTGTCCCACCAGTACTGTATCCCAGTGATATACAGTGACAGACTTGTCCCACCAGTACTGTATCCGTGTTAGATAGCGACAGACCCGTCACCACCAGTACTGTACCCCAGTGTTGTACAGTGACAGACCTGTCCCACCAGTACTGTACCCCAGTGTTATACAGTGACAGACCTGTATCTACCAGTACTGTGCCCTAGTGTGATACAGTGACAGACCTGTCCCACCAGTACTGTATCCCAGTGTTATACAGTGACAGACCTGTCGCCACCAGTACTATATGACAGTGTTATACAGTACAGACCGGTCCCAGCAGTACTGTACCCCAGTGTTATACAGTGACAGACCCATCCCCAGTACTGTATCCCACTGTTATACAGTGACAGACCCATCCCCACAAGTACAGTACCCCAGTGTTATACAGTGACAGACCCATCCCCACCAGTTCTGTACCCGTGTTATACAGTGACAGACCCATCACCACCAGTACTGTATCCCAGTGTTACATAGTGACAGACCTGGAATCACCAGTACTGTATCCCAGTGTTACATAGTGACAGACCTGTCCCCACCAGTACTGTATCCCAGTGTTATACAGTGACAGACCCACCCCCACCAGTACTGTATCCCAGTGTTATACAGTGACAGACCCGTCCCCACAGGTACTGTAACCCAGTGTTATACAGTGACAGACCCGTCCCCACCAGTACTGTATCCCAGTGTTATACAGTGACAGGCCTGTCCCATCAGTACTGTACTCCTGTGTTATACAGTGACAGACCTGTACTCACCAGTACTGTACCCCAGTGTTATACAGTGACAGACCCATCCCAACCAGTACTGTACCCCAGTGTAATACAGTGACAGAACTGCACCCACCAGTACTGTACCCCAGTGTTATACAGTGACAGACCAGTCCCCACAAGTACTGTACCCCAGTGTTATACAGTGACAGACCCATCCCTTCCAGTACTGTATCCCAGTGTTATACAGTGACAGACCCATCCGTACCAGTACTGTATCGGAGTGTTAGATAGCGACAGACCTGTCCCCACCAGTACTGTATCCCAGTGTTATAGAGTGACAGACCTGTCCCACCAGTACTGTATCGCAGTGTTAGATAGAGACAGACCTGCCCCACCAGTACTGTACCCCAGTGTTATACAGTGTCAGACCTGGAACCACCAGTACTGTACCCCAGTGTTGTACAGTGAAAGACCTGTCCCCACCAGTACTGTACCCCAGTGTTATACAGTGACAGACCTGTCCCCACCAGTACTGTACCCCAGTGTTGTACAGTGAAAGACCTGTCCCCACCCGTACTGTATCCCAGTGTTATAAAGTGACAGACCTGTCCCACCAGTACTGTAGCGCAGTGTTATACAGTGACAGACCTGTCGCCACCAGTACTATATGACAGTGTTATACAGTACAGACCGGTCCCAGCAGTACTGTACCCCAGTGTTATACAGTGACAGACCCATCCCCAGTACTGTATCCCACTGTTATACAGTGACAGACCCATCCCCACAAGTACAGTACCCCAGTGTTATACAGTGACAGACCCATCCCCACCAGTTCTGTACCCGTGTTATACAGTGACAGACCCATCCCCACTAGTACTGTATCCCAGTGTTACATAGTGACAGACCTGGAATCACCAGTACTGTATCCCAGTGTTACATAGTGACAGACCTGTCCCCACCAGTACTGTATCCCAGTGTTATACAGTGACAGACCCACCCCCACCAGTACTGTATCCCAGTGTTATACAGTGACAGACCCGTCCCCACAGGTACTGTACCCCAGTGTTATACAGTGACAGACACGTCCCCAACGGTACTGTAACCCAGTGTTATACAGTCACAGACCCGTCCCCACCAGTACTGTATCGCAGTGTTATACAGTGACAGACCCATCCCTTCCAGTACTGTATCCCAGTGTTATACAGTGACAGACCCATCCGCACCAGTACTGTATCGGAGTGTTAGATAGCGACAGACCCGTCCCCACCAGTACTGTATACCAGTGTTATAGAGTGACAGACCTGTCCCACCAGTACTGTATCGCAGTGTTAGATAGAGACAGACCGGTCCCCACCAGTACTGTACCCCAGTGCTATACAGTGACAGACCTGCCCCACCAGTACTGTACCCCAGTGTTATACAGTGACAGACCTGTCCCCACCAGTACTGTACCCCAGTGTTGTACAGTGAAAGACCTGTCCCCACCAGTACTGTATCCCAGTGTTATAAAGTGACAGACCTGTCCCACCAGTACTGTAGCGCAGTGTTAGATAGCGACAGACCGGTCCCCACCAGTACTGTAGCCCGGTGTTATACATTGACAGACCTGTCCCACCAGTACTGTACCCCTGTTATACAGCGACAGACTTGTACCCACGAGTACTGTACCCCAGTGTAATACAGTGACAGACCTGTCCCCACCAGTACTGTACCCCAGTGTTATACAGTTACAGACCTGTCCCCACCAGTACTGTACCCCAGTGTTATACAATGACAGACCTGTCCCACCAGTACTGTACCCCAGTGTTATACAATGACAGACCTGGAACCACCAGTACTGTACCCCAGTGTTATACAGTGACAGACCTGTCCCATCAGTACTGTAGCCCAGTGTTATACAGTGACAGACCTGGAACCACCAGTACTGTGCCCCAGTGTTATACAGTGACAAAGCTGTCCCCACCAGTACTGTATCGCAGTGTTATACAGTGACAGACCTGTCCCACCAGGACTGTACCCCAGAGTTATACAATGACAGACCTGTACCCACCAGTACTGTATCCCAGTGTTATAGAGTTACAGACCTGTCCCCACCAGTACTGTACCCCAGTGTTATACAATGACAGACCTGTCCCACCAGTACTGTACCCCAGTGTTATACAGTGACAGACCTGTCCCACCAGTACTGTACCCCAGTGTTATACAGTGACAGACCTGTCCCCACCAGTACTGTACCCCAGTGTTATACAGTGACAGACCTGTCCCACCAGTACTGTATCCCAGTGTTATACAGTGACAGACCTGTCCCACCAGTACTGTATCCCAGTGTTGTACAGTGACAGACCCGTCCCCACCAGTACTGTACCACAGTGTTATACAGTGACAGACCCGTCCCCACCAGTACTGTACCCCAGTGTTATACAGTGACAGACCTGTAACCACCAGTACTGTATCCCAGTGTTATACAGTGACAGACCTGTAACCACCAGTACTGTACCCCAGTGTTATAGCGTGACAGACCTGTAACCACCAGTACTGTACCTGTGTTACCCAGTGACAGACCCGTCCCCACCAGTACTGTGCCCCAATGTTATACAGGGCCAGACCCATCCCCACCGGTACTGTATCCCAGTGTAATACAGTGACAGACCTGTACCCAGCAGTACTGTACCCCAGTGTTATACAGTAACAGAGCTGTACCCAGCAGTACTGTGTCCGTGTTATACAGTGACAGACCCGTCCCCACCAGTACTGTACCACAGTGTTATACAGTGACAAACCTGGTATCACCAGTACTGTACCCCAGTGTTATACAGTGACAAACCTGGAATCACCAGTACTGTACACCAGTGTTGTACAGTGACAGACCTGGAACCACCAGTACTGTACTCCAGTGTTATACAGTGACAGACCTGTCCCCACCAGTACTGTACCCCAGTGTTATACAGTGACAGACCTGTACCCACCAGTACTGTACCCCAGTGTTATACAGTTACAGACCTGGAACCACCAGTACTGTACCCCAGTGTTATACAGTTACAGACCTGGAACCACCAGTACTGTACCCCAGTGTTATACAGTTACAGACCTGGAACCACCAGTACTGTACCCCAGTGTTATACAGTGACAGACCTGGAACCACCAGTACTGTACCCCAGTGTCATACAGTGACAGACCTGTCCCCACCAGTACTGTACCCCAGTGTTATACAGTGACAGACCTGGAACCACCAGTACTGCATCCCAGTGTTATACAGTGACAGACGTGTCCCCACCAGTACTGTACCCCAGTGTTATGCAGTGACAGACCTGTCCCACCAGTACTGTATCCCAGGGTTATACAGTGACAGACCTGTCCCACCAGTACTGTATGCCAGTGTTATACAGTGACAGACCCATCCCCACCAGTACTGTACCCAGTGTTATACAGTGACAGACCCGTCCCCACCAGTACTGTACCACAGTGTTATACAGTGACAGACCTGTAACCACCAGTACTGTATCCCAGTGTTGTACAGTAACAGACCTGTAACCACCAGTACTGTACCTGTGTTACACAGTGACAGACCCGTCCCCACCAGTACTGTATCCCAGTGTTATAAAGTGACGGACCTGAAACCACCAGTACTGTGCCCCAGTGTTATACAGTGACAGACCTGGAACCACCAGTACTGTATCCAAGTGTTATACAGTGACAGACCTGTAACCACCAGTACTATACCCCAGTGTTATACAGTGACAGACCTGTCCCACCAGTACTGTATCCGTGTTATACAGTGACAGACCCGTCCCCACCAGTGCTGTACCCCAGTGTTATACAGTGACAGACTTGTCCCACCAGTACTGTACCCCAGTGTTATACAGTGACAGACCTGGAACCACCAGTACTGTATCCAAGTGTTATAAAGTGACAGACCTGTAACCACCAGTACTGTACCCCAGTGTTATACAGTGACAGACCTGTTCCACCAGTAGTGTATCTGTGTTATACAGTGACAGACCTGTCCCACCAGTACTGTATCCCAGTGTTATACAGTGACAGACCTGTCCCCACCAGTACTGTACCCCAGTGTTATACAGTGACAGATCCATCCCCACCAGTGCTATACCCCAGTGTTATACAGTGACAGACTTGTCCCACCAGTACTGTACCCCAGTGTTATACAGTGACAGACCTGTCCCCACCAGTACTGTACCCCAGTATTATACAGTGACAGACCTGTCCCACCAGTACTGTATCGCAGTGTTATACAGTGACGGACCTGTCCCACCAGTGCTATACAGCGACAGACCTGTACCCACCAGTACTGTACCCCAGTGTTATACAGTGACAGACCTGTATCCCTCCTCATTTTTATATTGCAGTTTTGAGGTGTATCACAAAAGGCCAGCGCTCTTCCAATTTTAAGCCCACGTGGAAAGAACACTCCAGCCTGCCACCCACCTTTCCTTACATCTGAATCCGAGTGACAGCCTCTCGCCCACATGCAGCCATCGTCTGTAGCTGCAGCTCACGGGAATCTGTCTCGCCATCTTGGGAGGGGAGAGATAGAGCAGAATGGCACTCACAGGAGCTGGGATGAATCCAGCGGACAGACAGAGGACCCTGGGTGCAGATGTCACACCTCGGGTGCAACACTGTGTTACACTCGCTCTAGCCAACCACAGCCTGTCCTCCCTCAGTGCTCCTTCCACCATTGTTGCACACCAGGCTCAGGGACACTGGCCGTTGGCAGCAATGTCGGAAGTAAGCGTTGAAAGGGGCATTCCCATCTCCAGTGGTCAGGAGTAAGCTGATTTATATCCCCCATCTGCTCCACACCCCCAACCCTCCTTTCCAAAGCCCAGGGCATGGGGGTACCACTGGCTGACTCAGGCTGAGACTCTGCTGCGAGTGGGCGTGCTGGGAGTGGAAGGGGAGAATAGCGCGTTCGGCGCCACTCCCAATGCCACATTTGTCTAAAGCATCCCTGGGCTGCCCAAGCACATCGTTACCCAACGGGGTCAGTGCCCACATGACGGTTGCTGGCACCCCGGCACTCACGGGCCAGCTGCCTCTTGGTTCCTGATTCCTCCCCTCAGCCGGCTGTGCAAGCTGTCGACCGTGGGAGTGCGCCTCCAGTCCGAACGGAGAATGCTGACGCTCAAATCCCTTACCCCACAATGCCCAGGAGCGGGGATATTCCACGGCATCCAGCCTGAAATTTCAGGGAAATGTCCCCTCCACCAACTCCGGAGAATCCGCATGGATTTCTGTGGCAATCGGAGGGTCAGCAGGATGTCAGGGTCTGTGTTGTGCCAAGCCAACGGCAGCTCGAATCGATTTTCGGGGCTGACTTCTCTCATGTTTTGGTGTCAGCTGCAAATTAGTGGGTAACACTCTCCCTCTCTGATCCCTAAGTCAAGGTAATGGGTTGAGTCTCCCACGCCAGACCCCTCAATCCAGGCAAACATTCCAAATCCAGCATTGAGGGAGCACTGCACTGTCAGAGGGTCAGTACTGAGGGAGCGCTGCACTGTCAGAGGGTCAGTACTGAGGGAGCGCTGCACTGTCAGAGGGTCAGTAATGAGGGAGTGCTGCACTGTCAGAGGGTCAGTACTGAGGGAGTGCTGCAATGTCGGAGGGTCAGTACTGAGGGAGTGCTGCACTGTCAGAGGGTCAGTACTGAGGGAATGCTGCACTGTCAAAGGGTCAGTACTGAGGGAGTGCTGCACTGTCAGAGGGTCAGTACTGAGGGAGTGCTGCACTGTCGGAGGGTCAGTACTGAGGGAAAGCTGCACTGTCAGAGGGTCAGTTCTGAGGGAGTGCTGCACTGTCAGAGGGTCAGTACTGAGGGAGAGCTGTACTGTCAGAGGGTCAGTACTGAGGGAGTGCTGCACTGTCGGAGGGTCAGTACTGAGGGAGTGCTGCACTGTCAGAGGGTCAGTACTGAGGGAGTGCTGCACTGTCAGAGGGTCAGTACTGAGGGAGTGCTGCACTGTCAGAGGGTCAGTACTGAGGGAGTGCTGCACTGTCGGAGGGTCAGTACTGAGGGAAAGCTGCACTGTCAGAGGGTCAGTTCTGAGGGAGTGCTGCACTGTCAGAGGGTCAGTACTGAGGGAATGCTGCACTGTCAGAGGGTCAGTACTGAGGGAGAGCTGCACTGTCGGAGGGTCAGTACTGAGGGAGTGCTGCACTGTCGGAGGGTCAGTACTGAGGGAGTGCTGCACTGTCAGAGGGTTTGAGAGAAAAATTGTATGAGCAGTGGGGGTGGGGGTGGAGGTGGGGGCTGCAGCTAGGAACTCAGGGCTATGGTTGACCATACTAAAGGCTGAGCATGCTCAGGGGCAGCACCAGAATCTGTGTCAGTCGTCTTCAACTGTTCAAGTAGACTGAGTCAGAGAGATGGAACGAGGGGGGAGGGGTTAGGGAGAGATAGAGAGAGGAGAGAGATAGAGGGAGAGATAGAGAGAGAGAGAGGGAGGGGGAGGGAGAGAGTGGTGGGGAAGAGGCGAGGCAGAGGATAGTCAGAGGTAGATCAAGAGTGACAGAAATAAATAGTGGGGCAAGAGGCACAACACACACACACACACACACACACCCCCCCCAGACGCGCGCGCGCGCACACACACACACACACGCACACACACGCACACACAGACACACACAGACACACACACACACAGACACTCACAAACTCACACCCCCAGACACACAGACACAGACACACCCAGACACACACCCAGACACACACACAGACACACACACAGACACACACACAGACACACACACAGACACACACACAGACACACACACAGACACACACAGACACAGGGAGAGGAAGAAAGGGACGCCTGCATGGATAGAGAGCCAGACACTGGCAGGCCCTTTCACAGGCCAAGCTGATGTCTCCTGTACAGAATCCATTTCTGCAGAAAGCCGCCCATTTCCTGCCCAGCTGCCACTTCCTCTTGGCGCAGGAGGCAGGGGGACTGGCACACAGCCCACACAGCGAGTCTGCAGGCGCAAGGCAGGCTCATGCCCAGGGCTGCCAGTGGGTGAAGCAGCATGCACTCACATACCTGTGTGGGCGAGGTGGTGGGGGAGGATTGCCCCAGCGATGCTGGTGCGGACTGGTGAGGAGGTCTCGGATGCCCAAGGTGCTGCCAGAGTGGCGGGGGGAGGAGGTAAAGAGAAAGTCAGAGGCTGTGCAGCACAAATGGTGAGTCCTGGAAACGCTGCACTTCCCAAAAGCGAAACACTTAAATTTAAGTACTGTCTTTCACCACCTCCGGATGTCCTAAAATAACATCTAATACCTACACAGTTACATCTCCACATCACCACTGGGCCCCACAGAAGAGTCCCACCCTCTATCTTGGGGGATTCTGCGATGAGTAACTTACCCCATGACTCTCCAAAGCCTGTCCACCATCTACAAGGCACAAGTCAGGAGTGTGATGGAATACTCCCCACTTGCCTGGATAGGTGCAGCTCCCACAACACTCAAGAAGCTCGACACCATCCAGGACAAAGCAGCCACTTGATTGGCACCACATCCACAAACATCCACTCCCTCCACCACAGACGCACAGTAGCAGCAGTGTGTGCCATCTACAAGATGCACTGCAGCAACTCACCAAGGCTCCTTCGACAGCACCTTCCAAACCCACGACCACTACCATCTAGAAGGACAAGGGCAGCAGACACATGGGGAACACCACCACCGAGAAGTTCCCCTCCAAGTCACTCACCATCCTGACTTGGAAATATATCGGCCGTTCCTTCACTGTCGCTGGGTCAAAATCCTGGAACTCCCTCCCTAACAGCGCTGTGGGTGTACCTACACCACATGGACTGCAGCGGGTCAAGAAGGCAGCTCAGCACCAGTTTCTCAAGGGGTAATTAGGGGTGGGCAATAAATGCTGGCCCAGCCAGCGCTGCCTACACCCCACAAACAACTCAATGTCAGCTCGTCCAGAATTGTCGTTCCCTATCCTCTCTCGCTCACTCACCCACCCTCCCTCCCTCCCTCCCTCGCTGGCTCCCAGGCACCCAACAGGCTCCAATGCCACATTCTCATCCTTGTGTTTAAAAGGACAGAGGATGCATTTCTGCATTTTCTCTCTCAGTCTCAGGACCTCCCAAAGGGTTTTCCAGCCAATGAAGTGTGGTCACTGTTGTAGCGTGAGAAACAGGGCAGCAGATCTGCATACAGCAAGATCCCACAAACCCCAATAACTCAATATTTGCCAGGTAGTCAGTTTTCACGGCGTTGGCTGGGGGGGGCGTGGGGGGGGGGGGGGGGGGGGGAACATGTGGTGGGGGCCGGGGGGCTAAGTATTGGCCACGACAATGGGGAGATCACCCCTGTTCCTCTTCGAGTAGTACCCTAGGGTCTTGTATCCACCGAGGGGCCAGACGGGGACCTCGGTTTAATGTCCCATTTGAAAGGCAGCGTAGCTCTCCCTGGCAGTGGGAGAGTTGGCCTGGATCATGAGCTCAGGTCTCTGGACCGGGATGACCTTCCGATTCCGGGGCGAGAGGGCGACGGCTGACACTATGGCCTGGCCTGTCCCCGTCTCCGCAATCTTCTCCCCGAGCGCCACCGCTGTGCCACTGCGCCCTCTCCCTCTTCAGGGACCCACCTTACAACCCCGCTCCTTTGACCAGGCTTTCCAGTCAGCCCACCCAACACCTGCAGCTTTGGTTCAGTGTTCCCTTCTCCATCAACTGCAGGAAAGCACCTTGGGTTGTTCCTCTCTATCCAAGGTTCTGTATAATTGAAAGCCATTGCAACCGGTCAACAGGATACAGTCTCAATTTTCGCTATTTAGCAAGTTGCCAGGCAACCAAAGAGCAAGGTTAGGCTTCAGGCCTAGTGAGGCATTGTGGTGGGGGGGCGCGAGGGATAATTGGACCAGGATCCACAGATGTCAATCCGTCCCTATTTTAACAACCTGCATTCCTGTCATTATTACATATCGCTGTGGTTTACCGTTAATGTTTACAGATAGAAAGCCAGCCTTGTGCCTGCTCATAGGTCGTGGGCCAATATTTATCCCTCAATCTGGACATTTGCTTGTGGGATCTTGCCGTGCACCGAGTGGCTGTCACGCCTGCGGACAAAGCAACAGTGGCTGCGTTTCACCAAAGCCGCGAAAGCCTTTGAGATGGCCCAAGCAGGAGGAGAGCGCTGCATGAACGCAAGTTCCTTCTTCCTCGCAATGCAAAAAGGGAACTGCTGGCAAATTGGGAAACGGAGGAGCAGAGGGGGGCTTAAATCTCGAAGTTTCCGCCCCCCCCCCCCCCCACCCCCCCACCCCCGTGACACTGGCGGTGGAGCTGGGAGATGCACCATGACAATGTTAGCACAAGCAGGCGGGTACACTTGTAGCGGCCAGTTAACAAGAGCAATACCAGGACTGAAATGATTAAACTGGGTGTGCAGGTGGCTAAGTCCCTTAACTCTACGAGATTGAGGGATGAACTAATTGAGATGTTTAAGACCATTAAAGGATTTAACAGGGAAGCTAGAGAGAAATAATTTCCGTCGGCAGGTTGAAGAGCAAAGAAGGGGGGGGGGAAGTGGAGAGGGTGCAAAACCTTGAAAGTGAGAACTAGGCCGCTCAGGGGTGATGTATCTTCACACATAGGGGAGCGGAAATCTGGAGCGCTCTCTCACCTAAAAGCTGATGAGGCTGAGAGACAACTAGAAATGTCAGAAGTGAGATTGATAGGTTTTTTTTCAGGGAGGCTAAGGGGGATTGAGGATTAGCGAACCAAGCAGCTACATGGAGTGAAGGTACAGTTCAGCCATGATCTAACTGAACAGCAGAACAGGTTGGCTGGGCTGAATGGCCTCCTCCTCTTTCTTTGCAACAGGCTCGAGGGGCTGACTGGCCTCCTGCTCCGGGGGTAACAGGCTCGAGGGGCTGAATGGCCTCCTCCTGTTCCTGCGTGACAGGCTCGAGGAGCTGAACTGCCTCCTCCTGTTCCTGCGTGACAGGCTCGAGGGGCTGAATGGCCTCCTCCTGTTCCTGCGTGACAGGCTCGAGGGGCTGAAAAGTCTCCTCTGGGTCCTAAACTGACATAGCCAGCCGCCCTTAGCAGCGCAGGCACAGGAACTTAGAACAAGCTTGTAAGACGACAACAGGAAGTGAGCTTTAGCAGACAGGAAGTGTACAAAGACCCGAGATTGTTTTTGATATATTCCAGATGCAGCAACGTGTAGACTCGTTCAAACGGAACTGGGTGAGGTGCGATGAAGTATTTAGGTAAAGGGCGGTTTTGGCACAAGCCCTTAACCACACACGCGCACTTCAGTACCACAGGTAAATGATCCATCCAGTTAACTGGCTGCACATTGTACTTAATCATCTCGCAGTACTTTGCAATAGCCTCCCACTCCACCACAAGATCTAAAGGAAATCGACCCTACAGGAAGCCTTGTCATGTCTAACTGAGCTTCCTCGAACAGCATCTCACAGCCCCAGGGCCTGAGCAGCTCCATCTCTTAACTCCCACCAGCCTGACTGCGTCCAATGATCAGAGAGCCTGTATCACCACAGGGTTCACACCTTAGAGCCCATGCAGACATTGGGGGAGCACCTTCACCACACAGCCTACAGTGGTTTCAGTGAGCAGGGTGCGAGGAGGAGAGAGAGCGGGAGGGGGAGGGGGAGAGGGAGAGGGAGGAGAGAGGGCGGGAGGGGGAAGGGGAGGAGAGAGGACGGGAGGGGGCGCGGAGGGGGCGCGGAGGGGGCGCGGAGGGGGCGGGGAGGGGGCGGGGAGGGGGCGGGGAGGGGGCGGGGAGGCGGAGAGGGCGCGGAGAGGGCGCGGAGAGGGCGCGGAGAGGGCGCGGAGAGGGCGCGGAGAGGGCGCGGAGAGGGCGCGGAGAGGGCGCGGAGAGGGCGGGGAGAGGGCGGGGAGAGGGCGGGGAGAGGGCGGGGAGAGGGCGGGGAGAGGGCGGGGAGAGGGCGGGGAGAGGGCGGGGAGAGGGCGGGGAGAGGGCGGGGAGAGGGCGGGGAGAGGGCGGGAGAGGGCGGGAGAGGGCGGGAGAGGGCGGGAGAGGGCGGGAGAGGGCGGGGAGGGGGAGGGAGTGGGCGGGAGAGGGCGGGGAGGGGGAGGGAGTGGGCGGGGAGGGGTCGGGGAGAGGGAGGGGAGGGGGCGGGGAGAGGGCGGGAGGGGGAGGGGAGAGGGCGGGAGGGGGAGGGGAGAGGGCGGGAGGGGGAGGGGAGAGGGCGGGAGGGGGCGGGAGGGGGAGGGGAGGAGGGCGGGAGGGGGAGGGGAGAGGGCGGGAGGGGGAGGGGAGAGGGAGAGGAGAGGGCGGGAGGGGGAGGGGTGGGGGAGGGCAGGAGGACGATAGGGCGAGACGGGGAGGGGGAGGGGAGAGGGCGGGAGGGGAGGGGGAAGGGGAGGGGGAGCAGGAGGGGGAGGGGGGCGGGAGGGGGAGAGGGCTGGAGGGCTAGGGGGCGTGGAGGGGGCGGGAGGGGACGGGAGGGGGAGGGAGGGGAAGGGAGGGGGAAGGGGAGAGGACGGGAGGGGGAAGGGGAGTGGGCGGGAGGGGGGAAGCTGAGTGGGCGGGAGGGGGAGGGGAGAGGGCGGGAGGGGGAGGGGAGAGGGCGGGGAAGGGTAGAGGGCGGGAGGGGGAAGGGTAGAGGGCGGGAGGGGGAAGGGGAGAGGGCGGGAGGGGGAGGGGAGAGGGCGGGGAGGGTAGAGGGCGGGAGGGGGAGGGGAGAGGGCGGGAGAGGGAGGGGGAGGGGAGAGGGCGGGGGAGGGTAGAGGGCGGGAGGGGGAGGGGAGAGGGCGGGAGAGGGAGGGGGAGGGGAGAGGGCAGGGGAGGGGAGAGGGCGGGACGGGGAGGGGAGAGGGCGGGAGGGGGAGGGGAGAGGGCGGGAGGGGGGAGGGGAGAGGGCGGGAGGGGGAGGGGAGAGGGAGAGGAGAGGGGCGGGAGGGGGAGGGGTGGGGGAGGGCAGGAGGACGATAGGGCGAGACGGGGAGGGGGAGGGGAGAGGGCGGGAGGGGAGGGGGAAGGGGAGGGGGAGCAGGAGGGGGAGGGGGGCGGGAGGGGGAGAGGGCTGGAGGGCTAGGGGGCGTGGAGGGGGCGGGAGGGGACGGGAGGGGGAGGGAGGGGAAGGGAGGGGGAAGGGGAGAGGACGGGAGGGGGAAGGGGAGTGGGCGGGAGGGGGAAGCTGAGTGGGCGGGAGGGGGAGGGGAGAGGGCGGGAGGGGGAGGGGAGAGGGCGGGGGAGGGTAGAGGGCGGGAGGGGGAAGTGGAGAGGGCGGGAGGGGGAGGGGAGAGGGCGGGGAGGGTAGAGGGCGGGAGGGGGAGGGGAGAGGGCGGGAGAGGGAGTGGGCGGGGAGGGGTCGGGGAGAGGGAGGGGAGGGGGCGGGGAGAGGGCAGGAGGGGGAGGGGAGAGGGCGGGAGGGGGAGGGGAGAGGGCGGGAGGGGGAGGGGAGAGGGCGGGAGGGGGAGGGGAGAGGGCGGGAGGGGGCGGGAGGGGGAGGGGAGAGGGCGGGAGGGGGAGGGGAGAGGGCGGGAGGGGGAGGGGAGAGGGCGGGAGGGGGAGGGGAGAGGGAGAGGAGAGGGCGGGAGGGGGAGGGGTGGGGGAGGGCAGGAGGACGATAGGGCGAGACGGGGAGGGGGAGGGGAGAGGGCGGGAGGGGAGGGGGAAGGGGAGGGGGAGCAGGAGGGGGAGGGGGGCGGGAGGGGGAGAGGGCTGGAGGGCTAGGGGGCGTGGAGGGGGCGGGAGGGGGCGGGAGGGGACGGGAGGGGGAGGGAGGGGAAGGGAGGGGGAAGGGGAGAGGACGGGAGGGGGAAGGGGAGTGGGCGGGAGGGGGAAGCTGAGTGGGCGGGAGGGGGAGGGGAGAGGGCGGGAGGGGGAGGGGAGAGGGCGGGAGGGGGAGGGGAGAGGGCGGGAGGGGGAGGGGAGAGGGCGGGAGGGGGAAGGGGAGAGGGCGGGAGGGGGAGGGGAGAGGGCGGGGAGGGTAGAGGGCGGGGAGGGGGAGGGGAGAGGGCGGGAGAGGGAGGGGGAGGGGAGAGGGCGGGGGAGGGTAGAGGGCGGGAGGGGGAGGGGAGAGGGCGGGAGAGGGAGGGGGAGGGGAGAGGGCAGGGGAGGGGAGAGGGCGGGGAGGGGAGAGGGCGGGAGGGGGAGGGGAGAGGGCGGGAGGGGGAGGGGAGAGGGCGGGGGAGGGGGAGGGGAGAGGGCGGGAGGGGGAGGGGAGAGGGCGGGAGGGGGAGGGGAGAGGGCGGGAGGGGGAGGGGAGAGGGCGGGGGCGAGAGAGGGCGGTGGGAGAGGGCGGGGGGCGGGGGGGAGGGGGGAGAAGGCGAGGGGAAAGGGCGCGGGGGAGGGGAGAGAGGGCAGAGCCGAGAGGGCGGGGGGAGGGGGGAGAGGGCGGGGGGAGAGGGGGGAGAGGGGCGGGGGGAGAGGGCGGGGGGCGGGGGGGAGGGTGGGGGCTAGAGGGCGGGGGCGAGAGGGTGGGGGGGAAGGGGGGGGCGAGAGGACGGGGGGCTTGAGGACGGGGGGGCGTTGAGGACGGGGGGGGCGTTGAGGACGGGGGGGGGCGTTGAGGACGGGGGGGGGGCGTTGAGGACGGGGGGGCGTTGAGGACGGGGGGGGGGCGTTGAGGACGGGGGGGGCGTTGAGGACGGGGGGGCGTTGAGGACGGGGGGGGCGTTGAGGACGGGGGGGGCGTTGAGGACGGGGGGGCGTTGAGGACGGGGGGGCGTTGAGGACGGGGGGGCGTTGAGGACGGGGGGGGCGTTGAGGACGGGGGGGGCGTTGAGGACGGGGGGGCGTTGAGGACGGGGGGGGCGTTGAGGACGGGGGGGGCGAGAGGACGGGGGGGTTGAGGACGGGGGGGTTGAGGACGGGGGGGTTGAGGACGGGGGGGGCGTTGAGGACGGGGGGGGCGTTGAGGACGGGGGGGTTGAGGACTGGGGGGTTGAGGATGGGGGGCAATGAGGATGGGGGGGGTTGAGGACGGGGGGGCGTTGAGGACGGGGGGGCGTTGAGGACGGGGGGGGGGGTTGAGGACCGGGGGGGGGGTTGAGGACGGGGGGGGGGTTGAGGACGGGGGGGTTGAGGACGGGGGGGGCGTTGAGGACGGGGGGTCGTTGAGGACGGGGGGGTTGAGGACGGGGGGGTTGAGGACGGGGGGGTTGAGGACGGGGGGGGTTGAGGACGGGGGGGGGTTGAGGACGGGGGGCGTTGAGGACGGGGGGGGAGGGGAGGAGGTCGGGGCGGGAAAGGGCACAGAGTGGAGGGCACAGAGTGGAGGGCACAGAGTGGAGGGAAAACAACGGAGGGAGCCTCAAGCAGTTGGTACATGGATCAGGAGTGAGGAGGAGCGTTGGGAAGGTTAGGCCGGATTGGGGGGAAGAGGCCCGGATCAGTGTTGAGGTGGATCTTTGGGCAGCTGAGGCCTGGACCAGGGATGGTGCCTGGATTCCGGGTGGGGAACAGCATTGGACAGGTGAGGCCTGGTTTGGGGGTGAGGGTTTGCTCTCCTTCTCCACTCCTTTCCCACCAACCCCGCCGCCATAAGTGGAGGCATTGGTGAGTTCATCTCAACAACAAGAACTTGCATTTATCTAGCATCTATAACATAGTGAAATGTCCCAAGGGGCTGCTCAGGCAGACTGTCAGATGTAAATTTAACACTGAGTCACACTGAGCTAAAGCTTGGTCAAACAGGGAGGTTTTAAGAAGCATCTTAAAGGGGAGAGGGAGAGAGAGAGAGAGACGGAAAAGTTTGGGGGAGGAATTCCAGAGTTTAAGGCCCAGGCAGCTGAAGGCACGGTCGCCAGTAGTGGAACGAAGGGAG
Source organism: Isurus oxyrinchus (assembly GCA_026770705.1). Taxonomy (NCBI): domain Eukaryota; kingdom Metazoa; phylum Chordata; class Chondrichthyes; order Lamniformes; family Lamnidae; genus Isurus; species Isurus oxyrinchus. The sequence goes on from JANJGN010000034.1 coordinate 9,105,632, forward strand.
TAGGGAACGGACAAGAGGCGAGAGCAGGAGGACTGGGGAGTTGAAGGGGGAGTGAAGAGTGATAGAGCCAGAGTAGGTTTCGGAGGTAAAGGCGCGAGAGGCTGTAGCAGGATTTATCCTGAAGTTTCACATGCTATTCCTGTGCAGGGACAGAGAGAGGGGGAGACAGAGACAGAGAGAGAGAGACAGGGACAGAGACAATGTGTCTGTGTGTGTGCGTGCTTATATAACAGACAGTGTTTTGCAGCTGACCTCTCAGTTAGCTCAGATGACACTTCACTGTCACTTGGTGCCACACTGAAATCTGTGTTCCTGCTCATTTTTTCTTTAAACGGAGGAACCTGAGGCTGAGGCTGCAGGAAAGATAAGGTGTTGAATCAGCAGTTAGTAGTTTAATAACACACCCAGCTTTAACAAGGCAACGAACTGCTGCAATGTGGCGAAAGCAGAGGCTGATTAACGCACAGCAAGCTCCCACAAATAACAATGGCGTAAGCAACTGGACCGCAAAAGGCAAATCAAGAGAGTACATAAACACCAGCACTGGCCACATACTGAGTGCAATCACTCACCCAGTAATTCATCCTTGGTTTAATCCTCACGTTCATTTTTTTTTTAAAAAATAGGTAAGAGCAGGAGTCAGTCCACTATCCAAATTTCAGACACCCGTACAAGGACCTCTTGCCAGCTCACTGTTGAAGTTTGGCCAGGGGGTGCAATCCTGCCCCGTGCTTACCAAGCAGACGCACCCCCTCCCGCTCCCATATTCCTCTTCCCACTGACCGCACTGGGGAGGAGGGGGGTCCCTTAGCGCCCTCCCATACTCTCCTGCCCAGATTGGACGCTCCACGTAACTCACTCCTGGTCTTGTCCCTGAGAGGACGGCCACATTGCAAGAGATTCCCCCGAACACGTTCCCCTCTGTTCCTCAGCTGACCGTGTGTCCCATCTGCCTCACATCCCCTCCCTTCTGATTCCATATACACTGCAAGCCCCCCGCCCCACCTCTGGCTCCCCCCCCTCGCCACACTACTTCTCCACAGCTGCTGGCAACTGTTCGGGGATCTGTGCAAGCAATCACAGGCGCTGGCTCAATAGCTGAAGGTGTGCCCTCCCCTCTATTGCAACCCACCCACCCCCGCCTCCCCCCCCCCCCCCCAACCCAACCCCACCAGCTCCGGTGTGACAAATGTTTTCTTTTCTGCAGTGAGAGAGCTGATGGGAGGAGGGGATAATGAAAGGAGGCAGTGTTCAGAGGAGTTTGAGGAGGCTACCAGACCAAGGAAAGTATGACATCAGTGCTCAGAAAAAAAAAACCACTGGAATCTCCTGAGCCTGTCCCACCTATTGGAGCTGCTAGCGCCCACACTGTGGCTGCACTGTGCTCCCTGTAACTTGTGGGAGACCCTTTACACAAAGGTGTGCAGTGAAACATGGAGCAGGAGACAATAATGCACAGGGAGCTGTGAAGTATGGCATGCCTCTAGGTAGACTCCACTCTCACTGCCCTCTGTCCTGTACGACGTGTGCACACAACCACACGCAGACACACACAAATACAATTATGTGTGTGTGTGTGTGTGTGTGTGTGTGTATATATATAGTATAATATATCAACACACATACACACATATATATATGTAAAACATATTGACACACACATACGTATACTCTCATATTCATGTACACACACTGGCAGCCGCGCGTATCCCCATGCACGCACACAAACACAGCCACGCTCACATGCAGACTGACACACATGGACAGCCACATGCACACGCAAGCACACGCCGACACATACACGCACACACAAGCACACGCCGACACATACGCGCACACACAAGCACACGCCGACACATACACACACACACAAGCACACGCCGACACACACACGCACACACACACACACAGACACATACACACGCCGACAGATACACACACACGCAAGCACACGCCGACACATACACACACATGCAAACACACGCCGACACATACACGCACACGCCGACACATACACGCACACGCCGACACATACACGCACACGCAAGCACACATCGACACATACACGCACACGCAAGCACACGCACACGCAAGCACACGCCGACACACACACGCACATGCCGACACACACACGCACACGCAAGCACACGCCGACACATACACACACACGCAAGCACACGCCGACACATATACACACACGCAAGCACATGCCGACACATACACACACACGCAAGCACACATAGACATACAATGCACAGACACACGCGTACAGGCACACACAGGCATGCACACGCACATACAGAATCATAGCAGGCCATTCAATCCATCATGCCTGTGTTGGCTCTTTCAAAGAGCCAATAAATTAACCCCACTCTCACTACCGCCCACTCCACAATAGTTTTCTTCTTCAAGTATTTATCCAGTTTCCTTTTTTGAAAGCTCCGATTGAATCTACTTCCGCCTCCCATTCAAGCAGCGCACTCCAGCTCACAACTCTCACTGCACAAACAGAATCTCTCCTCACTTCCACTTTCGGGAATTTTGACAATTATTTTCACACTTTTGATGCTCCATTCAATTGGATTTCAAATCCCAACTTGTGTTGATGCAACATTTTTCACAGGACACCCCAAAGTGTTTTTACACCATTTGGCAATTGAGAATTGTAGCCATGGAATTACAAAGCATTAAAAAAAAGGCCGCTTGGACCAACTGGTGTATATCAGAGCTCCACTCGTGCCTCCTCCCATCATCCCACCATTATATCCTTCTATTCCTTTCTCCCTCATGTGTTTATCCGGCTTCCCCCTTAAATGTATCTACACTATTCACCTCAACCGCTCCCTGTGAGAACAAGTTCCACATTCTCACCATCCCCAGGGTAAAGGGGTTTCTCCTGAATTTCTGACTGGATTTATTAGTGACTGTTTTAGATTTAGGGTCCCCTGGGTTTGGTCTTCCCTCTGTAGATGGAACCACCTTCTCTATGTCGACACAATTAAACCCTTTCATAATTTCCCAATGCCCCACTAGGTCACCCCGTCGTCTGCCTAATATTCACTATTTAGAAAAAGGAGACTTTCTACCTCAGGGACCTCAGGGTAGACAGCCAATGAAGTACTTTTTTAAAGTGCAGTCACTGTCGAAATCCAGGAAACGCAGCAACCAATTTGAGCACAGCAAGCTCCCACATACAGCGTTACAAAAATGATTCAGATAATCTGTTTTAATGACATTGGTCAAGGGATAAATACTGGCCCCAGGACATTGGGAATCACCCCCACTGCTCTTCCAATAGTGGTCATGGAATTTTAAACCACCATCTCAGAGGCCTCGGTTTAATGTCTCATCTGAGAGACGCCACCTCTGACAGTGCAGCACTCCCTCAGTGCTGACTTTCTGACAGTGCAGCACCCCCTCAGTACTGACCCTCTGACAGTGCAGCACCCCCTCAGTACTGAACGCCCGACAGTGCAGCGCTCCCTCAGTACTGACCCTCCGACAGTGCAGCGCTCCCTCAGTACTGACCATCCAACAGTGCAGCGCTCCCTCAGTACTGACCCTCCGACAGTGCAGCGCTCCCTCAGTACTGACCCTCCGACAGTGCAGCACTCCCTCAGTACTGACCATCCGACAGTGCAGCACTCCCTCAGTACTGACCCTCCGACAGTGCAGCACTCCCTCAGTACTGACCCTCCGACAGTGCAGCACTCCCTCAGTACTGACCCTCCGACAGTGCTGCACTCCCTCAGTACTGACCCTCCGACAGTGCAGCACTCCCTCAGTACTGACCCTCCGACAGTGCAGCACTCCCTCAGTACTGACCCTCCGACAGTGCAGCACTCCCTCAGTACTGACCCTCCGACAGTGCAGCACTCCCTCAGTACTGACCCTCCGACAGTGCAGCATTCCCTCAGTACTGACCCTCCGACAGTGCAGCACTCCCTCAGTACTGACCCTCCGACAGTGCAGCACACCCTCAGAACTGACCCTCTGGGGGCAGTACTGAGGGGGTGCCGCACTGTCAGAGGGTCAGGTGTTCAAGATGGTGAAGGTTTTCGATAGAGTAAATAAAGAGAAAATGATTCCAGTCGATGAGCAGAGGGCACAGCTTTGTGGTGATTGGCGAGGGAAGCAGGGCCGACATCAGGAAAAACACTGAGCAAGCGCGGCGAGTGGCTGGGATTAGGAATGCACCTTCGGTTCAGGCTGGTGGAGGCAGAATCAACATCAGCCTTCCAAAAGGAATGGGATGAAGATTTGAAACAGAAAATTCTGCAGTCACGTGAGGGGAAGAGCTGGAGAGTGGGACTGTCCGGATTGCTCTTTGAAGGAACCAGCACAGGCTCGATGGGCCAAATGGCCGCCTTCTGTGCTGTCGTCTCCTGCGATTCTATTTCCTTGCCTATAAAAGGCTTTGGGACACCCTGAAGGGCGCTAAAGAAAGGCAGGCTTTTGGAGTGGCAGCACGGCTGACAGGAGAGAATGCCAGCTGGAGTCCAACAGTTTTTTCCCCTCGCTGTGCACCTGACTCAGGCTCGGTGCTGCCTCTCACAGTTCCTAAGCTGAAATCACACAACCAAGGGGGCAATTACTTCTGTCCAAGGCCAGAAGGCCAAGCAGCCGTGGGGTATTTGACTGCAGAGCCGTTCCTGTCCTTACCCACTGTTTCCACTTGCGTGTGGTGCAGAGCAGGACCCTAACCAGCGAGGGAGAGTAGGAAGGCTGCCGGATTTGGCTAGTCCAGAGGCGTTCAGGCTAATCGTAACTGATACAATTCCAGAGGCCAGGCTAGCTCAATACCCGCTGGGGATAATGCCTTGGGCCTCGTGGCTCCGTGCACCTCAGAAACAGAGGCGTTACCCAGCACCATGGTGCCAGGGCCTTCAAATTCCCGTGCACCCCTAACACACCTGGATCCCACACCCCAAACACGACAGGAACCCCCGAAACACACCAGGATCTTCAGACAGCCCGGCAACCAAAGAAACAAGCCCTCCGATCGAACCTGTCAGGATCCCCCACCCCAAGCACACCAGGGATCCCACTGAACAAACCGGAAACTCCCCGGCGCCCCCCTCACAACAACAAACGAACAAACACGGGGGACAACTGCCACCGCAACCCCCCCATCCTCACAACAAAACATCTCGGGAACCCTCGAAGCATTCCAAGGCTGCAACAAACATACTGAGGAGTCCAAAACACACAAGGAACAAGCCACTCCCCCATCCCCAAACACCACCGGGAACGTCCAAAATGCAGTGAAAACCGCCTATACCGGGGACCGCCCCGCCCCAAAACGGGGCAGGGACACTATGACAATTCAATCTCTCTAGGGGGGGTAAGTAAAACACACCAGAGACCCCCCCCTCCCCCCCAACAAACATAGCGCGAATCCACACGCCACAAGCAGGCACTCAAAGGCCTGATCTCCACCACCACCACTCTATCTCCCCTCCGTTCGTTCAGAAGGGGCCGCGCACCAGCTTGGAGGGTAACCAGGCCACCAGCTTCCATCCTTTTCTGGGGCGCCCTCGTGCCACACCACACCTGGCCCTGCCCACCGCCGCCTCCCGTCAGCATCACAATGGGTGCTTGGGGGGTGGGGGGTTGGACGCCACGCTGTCGACTCACCACTGGTCACAGGCGCGGGTTCCCCACCCCTTGAGTCTGTGGCGAACGATGGTTAGCGCTGCCGGGGTAAAGAGGGACTAGGAGAGGGAAGGCTCCAGGCGGCTTTGGCTGTGGGCGCCTGTGGGATCTGTCTAAATAGACAGGCGCATAGGGACCCTGACAAAAGCGGGAGTGGCGAGGCATGCAAAACAAAATATTGAGTAAAATATTTGTTTCTCTGCACCTCCTGATAACGAACAGGGCAGGGTGGAGGGTGTAAAGCTTGCGTGAGCTGCAGCAACAGAGGCCAGTTATAGCCTAAGCCCCATGTTATTCAAATCCGAGCTCCTGAAACAAGAGGCTCATTGAAGACCAGGCTGACAACACACGGATGAGACCTGGAAATCACGACAAAAATAAATCCACATCCTCCGTGACATAATTTCCCTGCCACCTCCTTCATTAGCTCTCCATCGACGGGTCAGCTCTCAGCTGGTCTTCGACTGAGCCATACAGACCAGGAGAAGCCAGGGTTCCAGGCAGGCTGCGAACCTGAAAGAATCAGGAAGGGTGGGGCATGTGAAATGAAAAATTAAAATAAAGTCATTGTTTCACTGCCTCGTACTGCACCAGGTGCATGGTAGGAGGGAGGGTAAAGATTTCACTGGGGCATCTTTAGCCCCTGGATGTGGAGCTCCATGAGGTGGCGGGGGGGGGGGGGGGGGGGGGTGGTGCGGGGAACATCCTGCTCCTGATCTTTATCCGATAATCCCAGCTGGAAAATGCAGAAAGGGCCAGACGACTGGTTTTCCTTCCTACGCTGCCTGTCACGGCTCAGTTGGTAGCACACCCGTCTCAACTCAGAAGGTCAGGGGTTCAGGTCCCGCACCAGATGTTTGAGACTATAACTTAAGCTGGCACTCCCAGTGCCGAGGGAGTGCCGCACGGTCAGAGGGTCAGTGCCGAGGGAGCGCCGCACCGTCGGAGGGTCAGTGCCAAGGGAGCACCGCACTGTCGGAGGGTCAGCGCCGAGGGAGCGCCGCACCATCGGAGGGTCAGTGGCAAGGGAGCGCCGCAATGGAGGGTCAGTGCCGAGGGAGCGCCGCAACGTCTGAGGGTCAGTGCCGAGGGAGCACCACACTGTCAGAGGGTCAGTGCCCAGAGAGCGCCGCACTGTCGGAGGGTCAGTGCCAAGGGAGCGCCGCATCGTCGGAGGGTCAGTGCCGAGGGAGCGCCGCACTGTTGGAGGGTCAGTGCTGAGGGAGCGCCGCACCGTCGGAGGGTCAGTGCTGAGGGAGTGCCGCACGGTCGGAGGGTCAGTGCTGAGGGAGCGCCGCACTGTTGGAGGGTCGGTGCCGAGGGAGCGCCGCACTGTCGGAGGGTCAGCGCCGAAGGAGCACCACGCTGTCGGAGGGTCAGTGCCCAGAAAGCACCACACCGTCGGAGGGTCAGTGCCCAGAGAGCGCCGCACTGTCGGAGGGTCAGTGCCCAGAGAGCGCCGCACTGTCGGAGGGTCAGTGCCCAGAGAGCGCCGCACTGTCGGAGGGTCAGTGCCGAGTGAGTGCTGCACTGTCGGAGGGTCAGTGCTGAGGGAGCGCCGCACTGTCGGAGGGTCAGTGCCCAAAGAGCGCCGCATAATTGGAGGGTCAGGGCCAAGGGAGCGCCGCACTGTCGGAGGGTCAGTGCCAAGGGAGCGCCGCACTGTCGGAGGGTCAGTGCCCAGAGAGCGCCGCACTGTCGGAGGGTCAGTGCCCAGAGAGCGCCGCACTGTCGGAGCGTCAGTGCCCAGAGAGCGCCGCACTGTCGGAGCGTCAGTGCCAAGGGAGCGCCGCACTGTCGGAGCGTCAGTGCCCAGAGAGCGCCGCACTGTCGGAGCGTCAGTGCCCAGAGAGCGCCGCACTGTCGGAGGGTCAGTGCCCAGAGAGCACCGCACTGTCGGAGCGTCAGTGCCCAGAGAGCGCCGCACTGTTGGATCACAATGACAATGCCACTTGTGTGAGTTTCCTGTGCAGAAATTGGCCCATCTTGTTTCCTACAACAGTGACACAGCAGTACTTCATTAGTTGTGAGGGACAGGCATCCAGAAGTTGTGAAAGACAGGATATAAACGCAAGCCTTTTTTAAAATGGGCTGACTGTGTAGCATTAGCTGCCAGACTGCAACACCTCAGCTGGAAAATTCTCCCACCTTCAAATTCCCCTATGGCCTTGCTCCTCGCTCTGTAACCGCCTCCAGCCCAAACCTCCTCTCAACATTGGGGCACAGGTACAGCAGGAAGCCAGTCAGCCCCTCAGGTCTGTTCCATCATTCAATTAGATCACAGCTAATATGGATGTGAAACCCAATTGCCTGCCTTGGTTAGTCCATGTTCCATAATCCGCTTACCAAACAGAAATCTATCTGTTTTGGAATTTCCAATGGACCGTTCTCAACACAAGCTATTTTGTTGGGGGGGCGAAGGTTGGGCGGGGGGTGGTTTGGAGAAGGAGCGCCAGATTTTCACTCCCCTCTGTATAAAGAAGTGCTTCCTGACATCTCCCCTGAATGGCCTGGCTCCAATTTTAAAGTTCTGCCCCCTTTGGTTCTGGACTCTTGCCCCCACAACATCACCCCTCCCTGCCCCCACCAGAGGAAATAGTTTCTCTCTATCTGCCCTATCAAATCATTTAATGGTCTTAAACGCTTCAATTATATCGCCCCTTAATCTCTCGACTCCAGGGATTACAAGCCCAGTCTCAGCAACCTTTCCTATAATTTAACCCTTCGAGACCCTGTATGACTCTGGTGTCACTAACAGGCCCATAATTTGCTGGATAATCTCTCTCACTTGTCTCAAGTAAGAGTGATATTGGCAATTTTATAATCCAAGAGGACAATTTCTGACTCAGTAAAGTTTTGTACGGTTGCAAAGAACTCTTGAATTCCTCCAATTGCAGTCTCATGTGCATCCCTAATTTCCTTTACTCTAACATTGTTGGACGTGCCTTTAGTTGCCTGGGCCCTGAGCTCTGGAATTCCCTCCCTAAACCTCTCTGTCTCTCTCTCTCTCTCTGGGCATTGTTTGTGTTAAAGGCCAGGTCATTCTGTGACTATTTTATAAACTCATCTGTAATTGCGGACATACCAAACTAAACGTAAAAGATAAGAACATTGTGAGTTGATGATGAGGCATCACAAAGATGGTTTATATAACTGACAGAAACTGTTCACCTTCAAATTGCCTCTTAGAACATTCTGAGAGAGAATTCCCCTGCATGCATACTTGTATTGAATAAGCTGCTGCTTGCTTTACCTACAGCTGACACTGTGTCGCGTGTCTTAGACCCCCCCACAACAGGTTGCAAGAGAGACTGATGGACTCAGCCAAGCAAACACCCAACAGGGCACTCTGCTGTGAGGCTGTGGTTGCCGTGTGAGTGTGCGGATACACAAGCAGGCCATGTCTAAATACTGCAAAGTTTTGGATATTCCAGCATTTTGATTTTTGATCAGGGAGTATTAACAGGGAATTTCCCCAACAAGATTGTCCAAGTGGAATATTTGTGTAGACAGGACATGGGCTGTGGGTGATTCAGTGGATGGAGAGCTCACACAATAGATCCGATGTTGACTGGACATGGTTTATAGTAGGTACGGGAGTGTTGGACATGGTTCATTAGGGTCGCACTCTTGCCTCCAAGTCAGAAAGCTGTGGGTTCAAGTCCCATTCCAGGACTCAAACACAAAAAGCCTAGGCAGTGCCGAAGGAGCAGCGCACGATCAGAGGTGCTGTCTTTCAGATGAAGCGCTGAACCGAGAGCTCCATCTCCTGTCTCAGGTGGACGTGAGAGAGCCCACAGCGCTGTTTGGAAAAAGAGCAGGGGAGTTATTCCTGGTGCCCTGGCCAATAGTTATCCCTCAATCACCATCACGTGGTATGACTACATTTTCAGAAGGCTTTCGATAAAGTCCCACACAAGAGGTTAGTAAACAAAATTAGAGCGCAAGGGATTGGGAGCAACATGCTGACATGGATTGACGGTTGGTTAACAGGCAGAAAACAGACAGTAGGAATAAACAGGCCATTTTCAAGTTAGCAGCCTGTGACTAGTGGGGTACCACAAGGATCAGTACTTGCCCCCAGCTCTTCACAAACTGGTGGGGACCAAACGTAATATTTCCAAGTTTGTGGATGACAGAAAACTAGGTGGGAATGTGAGTTGTGGGGACGATGCGAAGAGTCTTCAAGGGGATTTGGACAGGCTTAGTGAGTGGGCAAGAACATGGCAGATGGAATATACTGTGGATAAGGGTGAAGTTAGCCACTCTGGTAGGACGAACAGAGGTGCAGAGTATCTCTTAAACGCTGAGAGACTGGGGAGTGCTGATGTCCAAAGGAACCTGGATGTCTTGTTTATAGGTCACTAAAAGCTAACGTGTAGGTGTGGCAAGCAATTAGGAAGGCAAATGGTATGTTGGCCTTCATTGCAGGAGGATTTGCATACAGGAGTAAAGAAGTCTTGCTGCAATTCTGTTTTTGCAATTGTATAGGACCCTGGTGAGACTGCACCTCAAGTATTGATCTCCTTATCTAAGAAAGGATATATTTGCCATAGAGTGAGTGCAGCAGATGTTCACCAGAATGGCGGGACAGTCCTGTGAGGGCAGATTGAGGGGACAGGGCCTGTATTCTCTGAAGGTTAGAAGAATGAACGGTGATCTCACTGAAATGTACAAAATTCTTAAAGGGCTTGACAGGGGTAGATGTAGGAAAGATGATTCACCTGACTGGGAGGTCAAGAGCCAAGGGACACAGTCTCAGGATAAGGGGTAAGCCATTTAGGACTGAGACGAGGAGGAATTTCTTCACTCAGAGGGTGGTGAATCTTCGGAATTCTCTACCCCAGAGGGTTGTGGAGGCTCAGTCACTTCAAGACAGAGGTCGACAGATTTCTAGATACTAATGACATCGAGGGGTATGGGCATAGCATGGGAAAACGGTGCTGAGGTGGACGATCAGTCATGATTTAGTTGAGCAACGGAGCAGGCTCGAGGGGCCGAATGGCCTACTCCTGTTCCTATCACAAAAACTAGATTATGTGCTGTTTTTTTAAAAGAGACTTGGGTGTGCTTGGAACTCCAAGTTAGCACGCACGTGCAGCTCGCAATTAGTAAGGCAAACAGCATGCTGGTCTTTATTGCAAGGGAAATGGAGTACAGGAGTAGAGGAGTTTTACTGCAGCAGTACAGACCTTGGGTGAGACCACATCTGGAGTAGTGTGTGCAGTTTTGATCTCCAGATTTAAGGAAGGATATACTTGCATTGCAAGCAGTACAGTGAAGGTTCATTAAATTGATCCCTGGGATGAAGGGTTTGTCCTGTGATGAGGGGCTGACTAAATTGGGTCTACTTCTCTGGAGTTTAGGAGAATGAGAGGCGATCTCATTGAAAGCTACAAAATTCTGAGGGGGTTTGATCGGATAGGCGCTGAGAGATTGTGTCCACTGGTCGGGGAATCTAAAACATGGGGGGCAGAGTCTCAGGATAAGGGGCTGATCATTTAGGACTGAGATGAGGTGAAATTACTTCATTTAAAGAGCTGTGAACCTTTGGAATTCTCTACCCCAGAGGATCATGGATGCGTTGAATACACTCAAGGCTGGGATAGACAAGAGTTTTGGTCTCACGGGGAATGAAGGGATATGGGGAAATGGTGGGAAAATGGAGTCAAAGCCCAAGATCAGCCATGATCGTATTGAATGGTGGAGCAGGCTCAATGTCAGAGGAGATTCACCAGGACGTTGTCTGGGATGAAACATTTAAGTTATGAAGAGAGGTTGGATAGACTTGGGTTATTTTCGTTGGAGCCGAGAGGACTGAGGGGCGACCTGATCGAGGTGTACAAGATTATGAGGGGCATGGACACGGTGGATAGGGAGCAGCTGTTCCCCTTAGTTGAAGGGTCGGTCACGAGGGGACATAAGTTCAAGGTGAGGGGCAGGAGGTTTAGGGGGGATGTGAGGAAAAACATTTTTACCCAGAGGGTGGTACGGTCTGGAATGCGCTGCCTGGGAGGGTGGTGGAGGCGGATTGCCTCACATCCTTTAAAAAGTACCTGGATGGGCACTTGGCACGTCATAACATTCAAGACTATGGGGCCAAGTGCTGGTAAATGGGATTAGGTAGGTAGGTCAGGCGTTTCTCATGAGTCGGTGCAGACTCGATGGGCCAAAGGGCCTCTTCTGCACTGTGTGATTCTGTGAACAGGCCAAATGGTCTACTTCTATACTCCTCTTTCTTGTGTTCATTATCGTAGGATTGTGGGAGCTTTCTGTGCGCAAGTTGGCTGTCATGTTTCTACATTACAACAGTGACGACACGTCAAAAGCACTTCATTGGCTGCAAAGCACTTTGGGGTGTCCCCTGCTCATGAAAAGCGCTACAGAAATGCAAGCCTTTTGTTTAAATCAATGGAAGAGGAGATTACACAATAGGGTTTAGAGTTGACTAGACAAGCTCAATGGAGATTATATGGATGGACCAAAAGGTTGGTGCTGAATGTAGGTAGTCATTAACAGGGCACTGACCTTGATCCTTCAGCTTTCTCAACTCTTCCTCTGTTGCTAAACTATCAGACTGCTTATCCGACATTCAACACTTACTGAGACGTAATTTCTTCCAATTAAATATTGAGAAGATGGAATCCATTGCCTTCCATCCCTGTCGCAAATTCCATTCCCTGGCTCTCAACTCCATCCCTCTCCTCAGTAACTATCAAAGCCAAACCAGACTGCTTGCAAGCCTTTGGCCCAGGGGTGATCTCACCCACCTATCCGTGCCACTGCTGTCTATTTCTACCTCCGCAACATCGCCCAGCTCCCTCCCTGCCTCTGCTCCTGAAACCCTCACTCATGCTTTTTTGACCTCTAGACTTGACGGATCTAATGCTTTCCTGGCCAGACTCGTCCTCCCCTCTGTGATCTTAAGGTCATCCAAAACCATGTGCCCTCAGCTATGTGGACCATCAAGCCTGGAATTCTCTCCCTGAACCTCTCCGCCTCTCTGTCCTCCATCAAGACACTCCTTGATACCTACCTCTTTGACCAAATGTTTGGTTACCTGACCTAATATTTCTTTAAGAGGCTCAATGTCAAATTTTTATTCGACAACGCTTGCAAAGAGCTTTGGGACATTTCTGACATGAAAGGTACCATGTAAATGCAAGTTGTCTGTGCTGTTCATTGACATGATGCAGCACAGGAGAAGGCCAGTGCTTTGAAACAGCGATCTAATTGGTCCCATTCTACCCTTGCTCTTTCCCCACAGCCATGCAACACTTCCCTCTTCAAGGACTTATCCAATTCCCTTCGAAAGTTACTATTTCCACCGCCTTTTCAGGCAGCACATTCCAGATCACAACAGCTCGCTCTGCAAACAAAATCTGTCTTCATCTCCCCCTCCAGCTCTCTTACCCGTTCTCTTCAATCTGTGTCCCTCTGGTTACTGACCCTCCTGCCACTGGGAACAGTTTCTCCTGATTTACTGTATCCAAACCCTTCATGATGTTGAACACCTCGATTTAAATCTCCCCCTTCACCTTCTCTGCTCTAAAGAGAACAATCCCAGTTTCTCCAGTCTCTCTGCACTAACTGAAGCCCCTCATCCATTCTGGGAAATCTCCTCCGCACCCTCTCCAAAGCCTTGGCGTCCCTCCCAAAGTGCGGGGCCCACAATTGGACACAATCCTCCAGCCGGGACCTAACCGGTATTTTATAAAGGTTTAACATCACTTCCTGGCTGTTGTACTCTGTGTCCCTGTTAATAAAACCAAGGATCCCGTTTGCTGTTTTTATTAAACAGGGGCTCACAGCTGGTCCTGCCAACTTCAACGGTTCATGTACATGGATCCCCAGGTCTCTCTATACCTGTCCTCCCTCTAAAACTGAACCATTTAGTTTATACTGCCTTTCTCAGTCCTCCCACTGAAGTGCATCACTTCACACTTCACTGTGTTAAACCACCTCTGCCATATCACAATCCTTACTTGAGGAAAGATGTAGTTGCATTGGAAGCGGCTCAGAGGAGGTTCACTAGATTGATTCCAGAGATGTGGAGCTTGTCTTATGAGGAGAGATTGAGCAGTTTAGGCCTATACTTGCTAGAGTTTAGAAGGATGAGAGGAGATGTAATTGAGGTATATAAGATGCTAAAGGGAATGGACAAAGTAGACGTGGAGTGGATGTTTCCCCTTGTGGGACATTCTAGAACCAGAGGCCATAGCTTTAGGCTAAGGGCTGGTAGATTTAAATCAGAGATGAGGAGGAATTACTTTTCTCAAAGGGTCGTGAATCTGTGGAATTCACTACCTCAGAGAGCAGTGGATGCCGGGACGCTAAATAAATTTAAGGGGGATTAGACAGATTTTTAATTAGTAACAGGTTGAAAGGTTATGGGGAGAGGGCGGGAAATTGGAGTTGAGGCCGAAATGAGATCAGTCACAATCGTATTGAATGGCGGGGCAGGCTCGAGGGGCTGAATGGCCTCCTCCTGCTCCTAGTTCTTATGTTCCTAACCGTCCTCCCATTTCACCAGTCCGCTGATGACGTCCTGTTACTATCTGTCTCATTGTTTGCTGAGCTTTGTATCAACTTCAAACTCTGCAATAATGCCCTGTGTAGCCAGGTCATTCATACATATCAGTAAGATACCAGGAAGTACACCACTGTATACTTCCCTCCAATCTGAAAAACAAGTGTTCACCACAACCTTCTGTTCTCAGCTTGTTAGGCCAACTCCCGCCCACACAGTCACTGCCCCTTTAATCACCAGCTTCCATTTTGCAAACCGTCTATTATGTGGCGCTTTATGAGGGATTATAGCTTCAGAACTTCCTTCTCTGTGGAGCAGCATATTATATATATATATATATATATATAAATAAATAAATAAACAGCCTCAAACAGAACTGGAGAGTTGAAACATCGTCAAAACAACCCACAAGTCACTTTCTCTCTGCCCTTCTCAATCTCTCTCTTCCCACTCTCTCTCCCACTAAAATCACTCACTTCCCCGTGACACTCTCACTTCGTCTCTCTTTCTCCACCTGGGTCACACACATTCCCCTGTGCAATCATTCTCACTCTCTCTCTCTCTGCCAATGCTTCTCTCCGTCTGCTTTTCTCTGATTCCTCTCCCACAGCATCTCTCGCTCTCTCCTCCTCCGTGACCCGCTCTCCCCCCCATGTCTCTTTCCCTTCCCCTGCGTCCGTCTCTCTCACTGCATCTCTCTCTGCGCCTCCACCTCTCTGTCTCCCCCTCTGCGCCTCCACTTCTCTCCCCCTCTGCGCCTCCACCTCTCTCTCCCCCTCTGCGCCTCCACCTCTCTCTCTCCCCCTCTGCGCCTCCACCTCTCTCTCTCCCCCTCTGCGCCTCCACCTCTCTCTCTCCCCCTCTGCGCCTCCACCTCTCTCTCTCCCCCTCTGCGCCTCCACCTCTCTCTCTCCCCCTCTGCGCCTCCACCTCTCTCTCCCCCTCTGCGCCTCCACCTCTCTCTCTCCCCCTCTGCGCCTCCACCTCTCTCTCTCCCCCTCTGCGCCTCCACCTCTCTCTCTCCCCCTCTGCGCCTCCACCTCTCTCTCTCCCCCTCTGCGCCTCCACCTCTCTCTCTCCCCCTCTGCGCCTCCACCTCTCTCTCTCCCCCTCTGCGCCTCCACCTCTCTCTCTCCCCCTCTGCGCCTCCACCTCTCTCTCTCCCCCTCTGCGCCTCCACCTCTCTCTCTCCCCCTCTGCGCCTCCACCTCTCTCTCTCCCCCTCTGCGCCTCCACCTCTCTCTCTCCCCCTCTGCGCCTCCACCTCTCTCTCTCCCCCTCTGCGCCTCCACCTCTCTCTCTCCCCCTCTGCGCCTCCACCTCTCTCTCTCCCCCTCTGCGCCTCCACCTCTCTCTCGCTCCTCCTCTCTGCATCTCCCTCCCCCGCCTCCCCCCACCATTTCTGCATCTCTTGCTCTTGATACATCTCTCTATCTTGGTCACTCCCACAACCTCAGCACTAATTACATCTTATCTGCATCTCAGCAGGAAAAGCATTCTGTGAAGTGAGCCTTGAGTCAGCAGACCATGATACCGCTGTGCCTGCTGTCTGGCCTGAGTCACTCCCACTCTACCTTAAAGCAGGGCCCAGCAGGAAACATCGAGGGCAGTGCTGATAATAACTAGCCATTCCTCTTCCTACGTCTTCACCCCCCACCCCCAGCACCCCCAATCGAGCGTTCTCTCCTTGCTTCATTCCCCGAGTGTCTGCAACCCTCCGGTACCCAATGGGTCAAAAGATTAAAAAAAAAATGAGTTGGAAGGCTGCTCGACTGCAATGTGCATCACATTGTCTGGGGCACTGGCTTGATTGTACAAAACAATTCCTGGCAGAGGTCAGTGGTTCGAAGCAGGAGGCTGGGCTGATTTCTCACCCCCTCAGCTCGGAAGCAGAGTGGGGGGGGAGGGGGGTCAACTGTCACTCTCACACTCACTCCACAACCATTTCTGGTCTGTCAGGCCAGCTGATTTAGCACTGGCCCAGGACTCAGAACAACAACAGCAGCTGGTACTTATCATAGCGCAGCATCCGCAGGGCGCTTCACAGCAGCGCTGGCAGGCAAAACTCGACAACAAGTCACCTCCTGGGGGTGAGGCAGAGAGGGTTTCAGACTCGGAAGTGTTCAGTCACAATCCCACAGGTTGACAGCTTCACAACATGCACTCCGCAGCCAATCAAATGCATGTGTTTGAATCTGGTCCTCTCGGACCGACCATTACAAACAACGCAATCACCAGGAATGTGAAACTAACATGTCTCACGATGGCCTAAACCCAGCTCACGTGAAACAAAAATGGAAGCTTTCATCACATTCAGCTTTCTTCAGTCTTAGGGGGTGTCCATAGCCTGTATGTGGGTGTGCGTGTGTGTGTCTGTGTGTGTGTGTGTGTGTGTGTGTGTGCGCGTGTGCGTGTGTGTGTGTGTGTGTGTGTGTGTGTGTGTGTCTGTGTGTGTGCGTGTGCGTGTGTGCGCGTGTCTGCATGTGCGCGTCTGCGTGTGCGCGTGTCTGCGTGTGCGCGTGTATGCGTGTGCACGTGTATGCGTTTGCACGTGTATGTGTGTGCACGTGTATGCGTGTGCACGTGTATGCGTGTGCGTGTCTGCGTGCATGTGTCTGTGTGCGCGCATCTGTGTGTGTGTGTGCGTCTGTGTCTGTGTCTGTGTATGTGCATGTGTGTGCGCGTGTGTGCGTCTGTGTGTGTGCGTGTGTGTGTGTGCGTGTGTGCGCGTCTGTGTGTGTGTGTGCGTCTGTGTGTGCGTCTGTGTGTGCGTCTGTGTGTGCGTCTGTGTGTGCGTCTGTGTCTGTGTGTGCGTCTGTGTCTGTGTGTGCGTATGTGTCTGTGTGTGCGTATGTGTCTGTGTGTGCGTATGTGTCTGTGTGTGTATGTGTCTGTGTGTGTATGTGTCTGTGTGTGTGCTTCTGTGTGTGTGTGTGTGTCTGTGTGTGTGCGTCTGTGTCTGTGTCTGTGTGTGTGGGTGTGTGTCTCTGTGTGTGTGTGTGTGTGTGTGTGTGTGTGTGTGTGTGTGTGGGTATGTGTGTGCGCCAGGAGATCTCAGGACGAAATGAACAAACACCCTGATCAGAAGTAGGCTTGAAGGAGGAAAAGGAGGTTGAGACTCGACAGTGAATTCCAGAGCGTTGGGCCATGGTAGCTGAAGACGCAGTTGCCAGTAGCTGACGGAGTGAAACCACGGATACGCTAGTGGCCAGAACCGGAGGAGCCACAAGCAGTGTGGATCCCCGCCGAATCAAATTGAACAGTCCTCTCTGGCTAATAGCCACACAGCATTCTTACAAAGAAATAAATACATCCTCTCTAATGCTCCAGTGAGTATGGACGTTAATGAACATAATGTTTGTGAGCGCAATTATCACTCCAGAGACTTCAACACGTACACAGATTGATAATCAAGGTGCCAGTACTGAGGCAACACTGTTGTCAGAGAGGGCAGGGAGGGAGTGCCGGACTGCCAGAGAGGGCTGTGCTGAGGGGGCGTTGCACTGTCGGAGGGTCAATACCGAGGGAGTGCCGCACTGTCGGGGGTCAGTGCCGAGGGAGTGCCGCACTGTCGATGGCACTGTCTTTTGAATTAGACCCAAAACTGTGGCCCCACCTGCCCTCTAGGGCAGGCGTAAAAGATCCCTATTGGAAGGAGAGGCTCAGGGGAGTTCTCCCTCGTGTCCCGGGTTCATATTTATCCCTCGATTAATATCGCTAAAATGGATCCTCTGGTCATTATCACATTGCTGTCTGTGGGATCTTGCTATGCACAACTTAGCTGCCACGTTTTATATACTGCAACAGCGCTGGCACTTCTAAAAGTGCTTCAGTGGCGGTGATGTGCTTTGGGACATCCTGAAGCTGTGAAAGGAGCTATCCCAAACGCAAGGTTATCTTTGTCGTCACCTTGAAAGGAGGATTTTGAGGATGACAAAGTAGAGAGGATTTCAAAGCTGGGCCGCAAATGATGGCCCGTGGTAGCCAGTTCAACACTCACCATCATCCTCAGAACAATTCAGAGCCCAGAGAGAAATTCCTTTCCAAACTAGAAGAGACAAGGCTGAGGGGTGAGCTGATAGCTGTCTTTAAAATCCTGAAGGCACTTGATAGGGTAGGCATAGAGAAGATGTTGGCACTTGTAGGGGAGAGCAGAACTCAGGGCCTTAAATCTGAGGTAGTCACTCATCCCAATTGGCAATTCCGGAGAAAGCTCTTGACTCAGAGAGTGGAGAGAATGTGGAACTCGCTTCCATGGGGAGTGGATAAGGTGAATGATGTAGATACATTTAAGGGGAAGCTAGATAAACGCGTGAGGGAGAAAGGAATAGGATATGGTGACGGAGTGAGATGAAAAGGGGGGGGTTGTTGGAGGGAGGCTCATGTGGAGTACAGGCATCTACATGGAGCACATAAGCCACATGGACTGTGCGACCATTCAGTAAGGGGGTCAGTGGACAGTGTCCCTGCCTCAGAGTTAGAAGCTCCAGGTTCGAGTCCCACTCCAGGGCTTGATGACCAAGGAGGGTGAGTATACAATGCGGCCAAACAGGTAGATTATCAACCTGAAAATCCTTCCCACACTCACCAATAGCAGGCGGTAAGAGCGGGAGAGATTCCCGGTCAGCCGTGCGATGGGGAGAAGGTTGAAGCCTCGACCATCACCACCCATGGCTCCGGACTGCAACATGCATATCCCCGAGTGAACTGTAAACCCCAGGGAAGCAGCAAGTGCTGGTAACATTGTGGGATCGGGATCGGGACAGTGACACGAATCATTCTGCAGCTCACTGGGGTGGAGGAGCTGGGTGGGTGGTGACTGAATTTGGGTTTTTTTAAAAAAAACTCTGTAGATGAACTGATACCAGTGAGGTCAGGCCACTGGCTCACTGCCTGTGGGGGTCTGCAGCTTTTCTACAATCAAACTGTGGTTTCCCTTGACAGCTCCGCGGGGAGGGAGGGAGGGACACCGGCGGCAGAGCTGAGCCACATTTGTTCATTCAAGCAGCTGGGTGGCACTTTGGACAATCTAAAGGATTTTAGACCACAGGAGGTGACCATTTGGCCCCAATTCAGCCCCATTCCCAGTTCACACACCGCACCCCCCCACCCCACTAATTTCCCCACTAGTTCCTCCAACTCACTGGCACACGGGCAAGTGGAAATAGTTAAAATCGTCACAGCGCAGGATGCGGCCATTTTGTCCATGCTGGGTCTCCTGAGGAGCAATCCACGTACTGTTGCTCCTCTTGCCCTCTCCCCACATCGCACACACCCCACCACCACCACCACCATCCCCCCCACCCCCCCCCCACCCCACCACCACCACCATGCCTGCACATTTCCTGGTATTTAGAGCGGTCAGAGAAATGCGGAAAGATTTGCGGCACAGAAAAAGGCCACTCTGCCCATTGTGCCTGCACTGGCCGAGAAACGGGCCCCCTGAGGCCTAGTCTCATTCTGAAGCCTCGGTCCACAGCCCTGGAGGCTAAAGGGCTCGGGGCGTGTACGTTTTGGTGACCGTCCAGATATTTCTCTTCGTCACCTCCACCGTAAACCGTTCTGCACTTGGCAAATCCGGGTATTACGGTGGGCCACAAACGAACAACACTGGAGCGCGTCACAACACGAGGGACTTCAGTTTTTCCAAATTCACCCGTCACAACCCCAAACTCCTCCCAAATCCCCTCTTGATCTTCTCCACTCTGGTGAAAAGCTGCCCCAGGTTCCCCAGCCTCTCTGCATAATGACAGCTACCCACCACCCTCCCGACCCCTACGGGGTCAAGAGAGAATCTTTGCCATAGCCTCTGCCAGGCCCCTCAAGGCCCTGGTTGAGGGATAAATATTGGACCTGGGGCACTGAAGAAGGGGGAGGGGTTGGGGGTGGGGGAGGAGGAACCCCCACTACCCCCCCATCCCCCCAGCTCTTCAAACTAGCGGCCATGGGGTCTTTCACGCCCACCTGAGGTGCCAAGTGAGACCCCGCCAGTTCAAAGGGCGGCACCTTAGGCAGCGCAACGCTCCCTCGGTGCGGCCAACAGGGAGCGGCAGCCTGCACCCAGTCCCCTCCTGCGGAAACGCTTACCGATGCAAAAAGGAGGCATCCGGGCACTCAGTGCGGAGAAAGAGCACCGAAGGGTTGTAAGGCAGCGCTGAAAGGAAGGACTAGAGCGCTTTAGGGTTTCCAGCCTGGCCAGCAGAGGAGGCATACGAATTAGGAGCAGGAGTAGGCCGATTGAGCCAGCTCCACCATTCAAGAAGATCGCGGCTGATCTGACTTGTAACCTCCTGCCTCCCCGCCCCCAACGGATAACCTTTTACCCCGCCTTGTTTATCAAGAATCTATCCAGCTCTGCCTTAAAAATATATCCAAAGACTCTGCTTCCACCGCCTTCAGAGGAAGGGAGTTGCAAAGACTCGTGACCCCTCTGAGAGAAAAAGATTCCCCTCATCTTCGTCTTAAATGAACAACCCCTTATTTTTAAACAGTGAACCTCCCCCTAGTTCTAGATTCTCCCACAAGAGGAAACATCTTCTCCACATCCACCCTGTCAAGACCCCTCCTGAAATACCGTGCAGAGTTTCGGTCTCCTTACTCTTTTTTTATTCGTTCACGGGATGTGGGCTTCGCTGGCCGGGCCCAGCATTTATTGCCCATCCCTAGTTGCCCCTTGAGAAGGTGGCGGTGAGCTGCCTTCTTGAGCCGCTGCAGTCCATGTGGTGTAGGTACACCCACAGCGCTGTTAGGGAGGGAGTTCCAGGATTTTGACCCGGCGACAGTGAAGGAACGGCCGATATATTTCCAAGTCAGGATGGTGAGCGACTTGTTCGGGAACCTCCAGGTTCAACAATGGCAATGAAAGCAGTTCGGAGAAGGTTCACTTGACGGACTCCTGAGATGAAGGGGTTTGTCTCATGAGGAAAGATCGAGCAGGTTGGGCACGTACCCATTGGAGATGAGAAGAATTATCGGACTGAAGCTTAAGATCCTGAGGAGAGGTGACAGGGTGGTTGCTGAGAGGATGTTTCCCCTTGTGGGTGAGTCTAAAACGAGGCGACACGGTTTAAAAATTAGGGCTCTCCCATTCAAGGCTGAGATGAAGGGAAATATTTTTCAGATCGTTAGTCTGCAGAATTCTCTTCCCCAGAGAGCAGTTGAGTCTGGGTCACTGAATATACTAAAGGCTGAGTTAAATAGATTTTTGATCGACAAGGGAGTCAAGGGTCATGGGGGCAGCAGACAGGAAATTGGGGTTGGGACCACAGTTAGATCAGCCATGATCTTATCAAATGGTGGAGCAGGCTCAAGGGACTGAGTGGCCTACTCCTGCTCCTAAATCTTGTGTTTTTGTGACTATCTAAAAGCATACCAGGTATTTCTCCTCGCCACCCCCAATGTAATTATTTCATCCACAATCATCCACTCCCTCCACCACCGACGCACCGTAGCAGCAGTGTGTACACCATCTACAAGATGCACTGCAGCAACTCACCAAGGCTCCTCAGACAGCACCTTCCAAACCCACGGCCACTACCATCTAGAAGGATAAGGGCAGCAGACAGATGGGAACACCACCACCTGGAAGTTCCCTTCCAAGTCACACACCACCCTGGCTTGGAAATATATCGGCCCTTCCTTCACTGTCACTGGGTCAGAATCCTGGAACTCCCTCCCTAATCTACCCCACAGGGACTGCAGTAGTTCAAGAAGGCAGCTCACCACCAATTCTCAAGGGGCAATCAAGGATGGGCAATAAGTGCTGGCCCAGCCAGCGATGCCCAAATCCCGTAAATGAATAATAAAAAATTAGGTTCTCCTCCTATATTATGTCTTAGATCTAGAAAGCCTGAGGGGGGTCTAAAATTTAAGAAAAACATCTACTTATTGCTTGAATTACAGACATGCTGGCACACATGCGCCATCCTCCTCCTATAGTCCTTTATTCCTCCTTTCTTTCAAGCCATTTGCCTTACATCATCTCAAAAGTGGGTTTCTGGTTGCCTGCTTCAACCCAGGGGCTACGATACCGGACCTGAAAGAGGATGTGTGCGTGTGAAGCACCCAGTATAGGAGTTCAAATCCACAGGGTGGGAACAGAAAATCCAACGCTGCTTTACAAAGCCAAAACGGCAACAGGCAGGGAAATCTTTTCAAGGCCGACTTTTACACATACACACACAGACACGTTGTGTGACAACAGCCTGTATTTACAAAACTCCCTTCTCACTGCAAAACATCCCAAGGCCCTTCACAGGAACAACATGGAGCAACATTCGTCACTGAGCCACATAGGGAGATATGAGGGCAGGCGACCAAAAGCGTAGTCAAAGAGGTTGGTTTGAAGGAGTGTCTTAAAGGAGGAAAGAGACTGAGGGGTTCAGGAAGGGAATTCCCAGAGCTCAGGGCCAGGCCAAGGGTGGAGAGATTAAAATTGGGATGGAGGAGCGCAGGGATCTCAGAGGGTTGTAGCGCTGCTGAGATGGGGCCATGTAACATCAGTGGGCCTGTGCAAGAGAAGAACCACTGCAGTCCTCACACAGGCACATCAAACACACACAATCAGCAAAGGCCCATCAGGCCTGCTCATTCCACCGGCCTGGCCACCTCCAGCAGACCCAACTTGGCTTCAAACTCCGGGGGTGTTTCGACAAAACCGCAACCCGAACGCGCCACATAATTCGACAAAGATGTTGAACGTCCCTCAAATAATAGAGGCCGACCGTAGCGCTTGGGCCTGGCAGAGATCAGCCAACTCAGGCAGCCAGAGGAGTTGGAGCCTGCACCAAGCCTGACCTGCAAAGGGTACCGGATAGACTCTTATCAAGGGACGCCTGATAATCTGGCACTCAGGCCCTGGGTTTCCATACTTATAAAACCTGGCCCTGGGCTATCCTGCAGAAGCCAAGGGAGGCAAAGCTCAGTTTGAGTTCGAACAGACGCAATTGCGCCTCTCGGTGCCAATACCAGGAGGGGTGCCCAGAGCTGCAATGGAGGCCACATCAGCTCCGAGGATTTCTCCCCTGTCGGGCTGCGAGCTCAGTGCCGGATTGGTTATCCTGACCAGGGTGTGCGCTTCTGCCCTCACCTGCCCACATCTGCCACATCAGTCCGTATGAGGCAGGACTGAGTAATAAGCGATTGCATTCTGAACGGCGACGCACAAGGACACGGGGTGGGGGGGGGGGGTCAGTGCCAACTTGCGTTAATGCTGCTCCCTAGCTCATCAATCACAATTACTCCAATAATTCCTCAGCCCACCCATCTTCAGCCGCTTCATCAATGACCTTCCCTCCATCTGACCATAAGGTCAGAAGAGTGGATGTTCGCTGATGATTGCACAATGTTCAGCACCATTCGCAACTCCTCAGATACTGAAGCAGTCCACGTCCAAATGCAGCAAGACCTGGATAATATTCAGGCTTGGGCTGACAAGTGGCAAGTAACATTCACACCACACAAGTACCAGGCAACAACCATCTCCAACAAGAGAGAATCTAACCATCACCTCTTAACATTCAATGGCATTACCATCACTGAATCCCCCACTATCAAAATCCTGGGTGACCAGAAACTGAACTTGACTAGCCATCTAAATACTGTGGCTACTAGAGCAGGTCAGAGGCTGGGAATCCTGCAGTGAGTAACTCACCTCCTGACTCCCCAAAGCCTGTCCACCATCTACAAGGCACAAGTCAGGAGTGTGATGGAATACTCCCCACTTGCCTGGATGAGTGCAGCTCCCACAACACTCAAGAAGCTCGACACCATCCAGGACAAAGCCAGCTCATTTGATTGGCACCACATCCGCAAACATTCACTCCCTCCACCACCGATGCACAGTAGCAGCAGTGTGTGTACTCATCTACAAGATGCACTGCAGGAACTCACCAAGGCTCCTTAGACAGCACCTTCCAAACCCACAACCTCTACCACCTAGAAGGACAAGGGCAGCAGACACATGGGGACACCACCACCTGGAAGTTCCTCTCCAAGACACTCACCATCCTGACTTGGAAATATATCGGCCGTTCTTTCACTGTCACTGGGTCAAAATCCTGGAATTCCCTCCCTAACAGCACTGTGGGTGTACCTACACCACATGGACTGCAGGGGTTCAAGAAGGCAGCTCACCACCACCTTCTCAAGGGGCAACTAGGGATGGGCAATAAATGCTGGCCCAGACAGCAAAGCCCACATCCCATGAACGAATAAACAAAATTTCCACAACACAGATGCTCTGCTGCCATTTTCTCTCTTGTTTAACACCTGTATCATTGGACAGACTCTGGTGACCGTTCAGTGCCAGCTCTGGCCTCGGATTCAGAAGGTTGTGCAATGGAGCCTCACTCCAGGCTTCAGTACTGCAGGAGTGCTGAACTGTCGGGAGGGTCAGTCCTGAGGGAGTGCTGCACTGTCGGAGGGGCAGTAATAAGGGAGAGTTGCACTGCCAGAAGGGCAGTAATGAGGGAGTGCTGCACTGTCGGGGGGGTCAATAATGAGGGAGAGCTGCACTTCTGGAGGGGCAGTACTGAGGGAGCGCTGCACTGTCGGAGGGGCAGTACTGAGGGAGCGCTGCACTGTCGGAGGGGCAGTACTGAGGGAGCGCTGCACTGTCGGGGGGGGTGGGGCCGGAATTGAGGGAGCGCTGCACTGTTGGGGGGGACAGTACTGAGGGAGCGCCGCTTTGTCAGGGGGTCAGTGCTGAGAGAGTGCTGCACTGTCGGAGATGCCATTTTTCAATGAGACTTTGGTTTAAAGCCTTGCTTGCCCTCTCAGGCAGACCTAATAGTTCCCATGGCCGCAATTTCAAAACTTAAGCCCATCATTACTAAAACAGATGATCCAGGTCATTATCACACTGCCGATTGTCTGAGCTGGCTGCCAAGTTTCCTGTAAGTGTGACCACAATTCAAAAGGTCATTGGCTACAGTGGCCTTTGGGACATTCCGAGGTCGTGAGAGGTGCTATCGAAATGCAGGTTATAACTGAAGTCTATGGGATGAAAGAGGCTGTGTTTGCATGGATATGACATTGCCTAAGGGGAGAAGAGAGAGCGCAGTGGAAAACTGTTCTGTACTGAACAAAGGGAAAGAATACAATGATGTTTCCCAGGGGTCGGCGTTGGTTCAACTGCTCTATTTGGTATGTATTTATGACCAGGACTTGGGTTCACAGGGAATTATTTCACAGTCTGTAGTTGAAACAAAACTCAGAAAGGTGAAGAACAGTAACAAGCTTCAGGAGGACAATGCCCCACATCCTGTCACCATATGGGGGAAATCACAGACACAGACCTGCGTCCCGTCACCGTGTGGGGGAAATCACAGACACAGACCTGCGTCCCGTCACTGTGTGGGGGAATCACAGACACAGACCCGCGTCCTGTCACCGTGTGGGGGAATCACAGACACAGACCCGCGTCCTGTCACCGTATGGGGGAATCACAGACAAAGACCCGCGTCCCGTCACCGTGTGGGGGAATCATAGACACAGACCCGCGTCCCGTCACCGTGTGGGGGAATCACAGACACAGACCCGCGTCCCGTCACCGTGTAGGGGAATCACAGACACAGACCCGCGTCCCGCCACCGTGTGGGGGAATCAGACACAGACCCACGTCCCATCACCGTGTGGGGGAATCACAGACACAGACCCGGGTCCCAACACCGTGTGGGGGAATCACAGACACAGACACAGACCCGGGTCCCATCACCGTGTGGGGGAATCACAGACACAGACCTGCTTCCCAACACCGTGTAGGGGAATCACAGACACAGACCCGCGTCCCGTCACCGTGTGGGGGAATCTCAGACACAGACCCTTGTCCCGTCACCGTGTGGAGGAATCACAGACACAGACCCGCATCCCATCACCGTGTGGGGGAATCACAAACACATATCCCGTCACCGTGTGGGAGAATCACAGACACAGACCCGCGTCCCGTCACCATGTGGGGGAATCACAGACACAGACCCGCGTCCCGTCACCGTGTGGGGGAATCATAGACACAGACACGCGTCCCGTCACCGTTTGGGGGAATCACAAAGACCCGCGTCCCGTCACCGTGTGGGGGAATCACAGACACAGACCCGCGTCCCGTCACCGTGTGGGAGAATCACAGACACAGACCCGCGTCCCGTCACCGTGTGGGGGAATCACAGACACAGACCCACGTCCCGTCACCGTGTGGGGGAATCACAGACACAGACACAGACACACGTCCCGTCACCGTGTGGGGGAATCACAGACACAGACACACGTCCCGTCACCGTGTGGGAGAATCACAGACACAGACCTGCGTCCCGTCACCGTGTGGGGGAATCACAGACACAGACCCGCGTCCCGTCACCGTGTGGGGGAATCACAGACACAGACCCATGTCCCATCACCGTGTGGGGGAATCACAGACACAGATCCACGTCCCATCACCGTGTGGGGGAATCACAGACACAGACCCGCGTCCCGTCACCGTGTGGGAGAATCACAGACACAGACCCGCGTTCCATCACAGTGTGGGGGAATCACAAACACATATCCCGTCACCGTGTGGGGGAATCACAGACACAGACCCACGTCCCGTCACCATGTGGGGAAATGGCAAATGGTAGATAGAACACATTAGGCACTTGGGTTTGATGCCCAGTGGCTTAGGTTAATTGGGGCTGCACCTGGCACGATACAATCAGTACCCTTGGGCTTAGCAGGGAAAAGATCGATCAGCCAGGGTGCCCGCTACTGATCCCGACACCAATAACCCATTCAGGAAAAGCAGATGGACCCAACTGTGATTACCCCCACAGTCGAACTGCTTGCCAACAATTGGTGCCTGAGACTCAAGCGTGAAGAAGGGGCGCAAGAGAGAATGAACACAAAGCAAGGGATGACCGAATATACCAAGGGAGCCGCAGCCAGACACACAGAGCGTCCCAGGCAGATTAATAAAAGTCACAAACTAACAGAGACCCAAACAAGTCAAATCCATTTTGCCTTGCAAGGCACTCGGTGATTTTTTTTTTCTTAACTGAATCCCAAACGCTTCTGGCCATTTTTCACATATTACAAATTCCTGGGCCCATATTTAGACCTCGAGCAACATCATGTTACCCATGGTCTCGCTGTTTGTGGGGTCTTGCTGTGTGCCAATTTGTGGCCAGCTTTTCCTGCACTGCACCAGGGAGCAGGCTTCAGGTGTCCTGCCCGATGGGGTGTAGCGCTCAGGGGTGCCCTAAGGCAGTCAAAAGGTTTCAGGGCGAAAGCTTCCTGTCTCTTCCCAGCCTCCCTTCCCTTCCCCTCCCCTCCCTTCTCCTCCCTCTCACTACCTGCCTGCGAGAGCTGGCTCAATCGTTCCCCCCCGGGCTGATGCAAAGCAATCCACCCTCCTCCTGCTCTCTGCTGTGTGTTGAAGAGCCTGTAGCTCTGTGCAAAAATTCCACAGCTGCCTCAGTGGGTGCAGGGGGAGAGAAAGAGAGAGAGAGAGAGAAAGAGAGAGGCACAACAGCTGGCAGCCCCGCACTCTCAGGTACTTAAAAGTGCTGGCACCGAGATGAGCTGCCTCCGAGGCTCGTCTCTCTCACTCACATCATTCCCACCCCCTCTTAATCCAATAAATATGCCCCCTCCAACCTTCGGCAAGGCTCCCTGATTGTTATTTCCCACCCCCCCCCAATCCCCCACCACTCCTACCTTGAAAAGTTCCTGCGCATTCCAGGAAGCGGGAGGCTGATGCCGAGATTCCGGCATTGGCTTTGGGGGGGGGGGGGGGGGGGCCGGTGGGTGAGAGGGGCGGGGGGGGTGTGGTGGGGGAGGGGTGGGTGGCTGAGTGAGAGAGGGGGAGAGGGAGGAATCCGGCGAGGGAAACTCCTCCCGCCTGCTCTCAACAGGAACACGCCAGCCCCACGATCCACGGCTGCTCAGTCTGGTCAGATTTCCCCCCGCAGCCCTGTCCTTTCCAGGTGGACAGGCTCCCAATCTCCTTGCATTTCACTCCCCTCTCCAAGCCTGCAGTCCCCTAAGCCTGATGGTACAGTCCTCCCCGGCAAATGTGTTTGCAGACAACACTCCGCCCTCTGCTCACTCTGGCCACCCCCACAGGCCAGGCAGCTACATTCCTGTGCTGCTCTTAGCCAGCCAACTGCAGCCCCCGGACTCTGGCCAAGTCCCGGGGCTGGAGGTGGGGGAGGCATTCCCAGAACAAAAAACAAGAATACCTGGAAAAACTCAGCAGGTCTGACAGCATCTGCGGAGAGGGGCACAGTTAACGTTATGACTCTTCAACAGGACTAAGGAAAAATAGAAGAGAGGTGAAACAGAAGCTGGTTTACGAGCCAGGGCCTGCCTCATCTTGCAGGGCTTCAGGGGCCACGGGAACCTCTCCAAGCTTTACCAACACAGGAGGGTACAGTAGTGTAGGCCATTCAGTCCCTCAAGCCTGCTGAACCATTCAGCGGGGTCACTGGCTGATCTTCTACCTCAGCCTCCTGTCACCTACTATCCCCATATCCCCGGATATCTTTAATATCTGGAAACCCTATCGATCTCTGACATGATTGAGAGCCCGCAACCTCAGAGGTAGAAAACTCCAATTGTCCCCGTTAGGGGCAAAGCTTGTCACAAAAGGCCAATCTCCACCCGCTCATCACTATATCTGTCTGTCTGCCTCCTTCGCTCGTCCTCTGTACATCTCGCTCGCTCTCTCCTGTCTGTCTCACTCTCTCCACGCCCCCCCGTCTCTCTTGCTACCCACCTTCTCACTCTCTCTCACTCTCTCTACCCCCTTCTCGCTCTCTCTCGCTCTCTCTACCCCCCTTCTCGCTCTCTCTCGCTCTACACCCCTTCTCGCTCTCTCTCTCTCTCTACCCCCCTTCTCGCTCTCTCTCTCTCTACCCCCTTCTCGCTCTCTCTCTCTCTACCCCCTTCTCGCTCTCTCTCTCTACCCCCCTTCTCGCTCTCTCTACCCCCTTCTTGCTCTCTCTCTCTACCCCCCTATTCGCTCTTTCTCTCTACCCCCCTTCTCGCTCTCTCTCTCTCTACCCCCCTTCTCGCTCTCTCACTCTCTACCCCCCTTCTCGCTCTCTCACTCTCTACCCCCCCTTCTCGCTCTCTCACTCTCTACCCCCCCCTTCTCGCTCTTTCTCTCTCTACTCCCCTTCTCGCTCTTTCTCTCTCTACCCCCCTTCTCTCTCTCTCCTCTCTACCCCCCTTCTCGCTCTCTCTCTCTCTACCCCCCTTCTCGCTCTCTCTCTCTCTACCCCCCTTCTCGCTCTCTCTCTCTCTACCCCCCTTCTCGCTCTCTCTCTCTCTACCCCCCTTCTCGCTCTCTCTCTCTCTACCCCCCTTCTCGCTCTCTCTCTCTACCCCCCTTCTCGCTCTCTCTCTCTACCCACCTTCTCGCTCTCTCTCTCTCGCTCTACACCCCTTCTCGCTCTCTCTCGCTCTAAACCCCTTCTCGCTCTCTCTCGCTCTAAACCCCTTCTCGCTCTCTCTCGCTCTACACCCCCTTCTCGCTCTCTCTCGCTCTACACCCCTTCTCGCTCTCTCTCTCTACCCCCTTCTCACTCTCTCTCTTTCTACCCCCTTATCGCTATCTCTCTACCCCACTTCTCACTCTCTCTACCCCCTTCCTGCGCTCTCTCTCTACCCCCTTCTCGCGCTCTCTCTCTACCCCCCTTCTCGCTCGCTCGCTCTCTGTCCCCTTCTCGCTCTCTCTCTACCCCCTATTCGCTCTCTCTACTCCCCTTCTCGCTCTCTCTCTCTACTTCCCCTTCTCGCTCTCTCTCTCTCTACCCCCCTTCTCGCTCTCTCTCTCTACCCCCCTTCTCGCGCTCTCTCTCTACCCCCCTTCTCGCGCTCTCTCTCTCTACCCCCCTTCTCGCTCTCTCTCTCTCTACCCCCCTTCTCGCTCTCTCTCTCTACCCCCCTTCTCGCTCTCGCTCTCTACCCCCCTTCTCGCTCTCTCTCTACCCCCCTTCTCGCTCTCTCTCTCTCTACCCCCTTCTCGCTCTCTCTCTCTCTACCCCCTTCTCGCTCTCTCTCTCTACCCCCCTTCTCGCTCTCTCTCTCTCTACCCCCCTTCTCGCTCTCTCTCTCTACCCTCCTTCTCGCTCTCTCTCTCTCTACCCCCCTTCTCGCTCTCTCTCTCTCTCTACCCCCCTTCTCGCTCTCTCTCTCTACCCCCCTCTCGCTCTCTCTCTACCCTCCTTCTCGCTCTTCTCCACCCCCCTTCTCGCTCTCGCTCTCTACCCCCTTCTCGCTCTCTACCTCCCTTCCTCTCTCTCTCTCTCTCTCTATACCCCCAGATGGACTCGTTATTTCTCTCCCTCTCCCAGACTGAAACGTTATTTCTCTGCCCACTCCGGGCTGTCTCGCACTCTCTCTCACTCTCTTTCCCGTCTGTCTCGCTGTCTCTCTCTCTCACTCTCTTTCCCGTCTGTTTCGCTCTGTCTCTCACTCTCTTTCCCGTCTGTCTCGCTCCCTCTCCCTTTCCTGTCTGTCTCACTCCCTCTCCCTCTTTCCTGTCTCTCTCCTTCCTGTCTCTCTCCTTCCTGTCTCTCTCCTTCCTGTCTCTCTCCTTCCTGTCTCTCTCCTTCCTGTCTCTCTCCTTCCTGTCGCTCTCCTTCCTGTCTCTCTCCTTCCTGTCTCTCTCCTTCCTGTCTCTCTCCTTCCTGTCTCTCTCCTTCCTGTCTCTCTCCTTCCTGTCTGTCTCGCTCTCTCTCTCCTTCCTGTCTGTCTCGCTCTCTCTTTCTTTCCTGTCTGTCTCGCTCCTTTTCTGTCTGTCTCGCTCCCACTCTCTCTTTCCTGTCTGTCTCGCTCCCTCTCTCCCTTTCCTGTCTGTCTCGCTCCCTCTCTCCCTTTCCTGTCTGTCTCGCTCCCTCTCTCTCTTTCCTGTCTGTCCCCCTGTCTCTCTCCTTCCTCTCTCTCTCTCTCCTTCCTCTCTCTCTCTCTCCTTCCTCTCTCTCTCTCTCCTTCCTCTCTCTCTCTCTCCTTCCTCTCTCTCTCTCTCCTTCCTCTCTCTCTCTTTCCTGTCTGTTTCGCTCTCTCTCTCTTTCCTGTCTGTCTCGCTCTCTCTCTCTTTCCTGTCTGTCTCGCTCTCTCTCTCTCTTTCCTGTCTGTCTCGCTCCCTCTCTCTCTTTCCTGTCTGTCCCCCTGTCTCTCTCCTTCCTCTCTCTCTCTCCTTCCTCTCTCTCTCTCTCCTTCCTCTCTCTCTCTCTCCTTCCTCTCTCTCTCTCTCTCCTTCCTCTCTCTCTCTCTCTCCTTCCTCTCTCTCTCTCTCCTTCCTCTCTCTCTCTTTCCTGTCTGTTTCGCTCTCTCTCTCTTTCCTGTCTGTCTCGCTCTCTCTCTCTCTTTCCTGTCTGTCTCGCTCTCTCTCTCTCTTTCCTGTCTGTCTCGCTCTCTCTCTCTCTTTCCTGTCTGTCTCGCTCTCTCTCTCTCTTTCCTGTCTGTCTCGCTCTCTCTCTCTCTTTCCTGTCTGTCTCGCTCTCTCTCTCTCTTTCCTGTCTGTCTCGCTCTCTCTCTCTCTTTCCTGTCTGTCTCGCTCTCTCTCTCTTTCCTGTCTGTCTCGCTCTCTCTCTCTCTTTCCTGTCTGTCTCGCTCTCTCTCTCTCTTTCCTGTCTGTCTCGCTCTCTCTCTCTCTTTCCTGTCTGTCTCGCTCTCTCTCTCTCTTTCCTGTCTGTCTCGCTCTCTCTCTCTCTCTTTCCTGTCTGTCTCGCTCTCTCTCTCTCTTTCCTGTCTGTCTCGCTCTCTCTCTCTCTTTCCTGTCTGTCTCGCTCTCTCTCTCTTTCCTGTCTGTCTCGCTCTCTCTCTCTCTTTCCTGTCTGTCTCGCTCTCTCTCTCTTTCCTGTCTGTCTCGCTCTCTCTCTCTTTCCTGTCTGTCTCGCTCTCTCTCTCTTTCCTGTCTGTCTCGCTCTGTCTCTCTTTCCTGTCTGTCTCGCTCTCTCTCTCTTTCCTGTCTGTCTCGCTCTGTCTCTCTTTCCTGTCTGTCTCGCTCTGTCTCTCTTTCCTGTCTGTCTCGCTCTGTCTCTCTTTCCTGTCTGTCTCGCTCTCTCTCTCTTTCCTGTCTGTCTCGCTCTCTCTCTCTTTCCTGTCTGTCTCGCTCTCTCTCTCTTTCCTGTCTGTCTCGCTCTCTCTCTCTTTCCTGTCTGTCTCGCTCTCTCTCTCTTTCCTGTCTGTCTCGCTCTCTCTCTCTTTCCTGTCTGTCTCGCTCTCTCTCTCTTTCCTGTCTGTCTCGCTCTCTCTCTCTTTCCTGTCTGTCTCGCTCTCTCTCTCTTTCCTGTCTGTCTCGCTCTCTCTCTCTTTCCTGTCTGTCTCGCTCTCTCTCTCTTTCCTGTCTGTCTCGCTCTCTCTCTCTTTCCTGTCTGTCTCGCTCTCTCTCTCTTTCCTGTCTGTCTCGCTCTCTCTCTCTTTCCTGTCTGTCTCGCTCTCTCTCTCTTTCCTGTCTGTCTCGCTCTCTCTCTCTTTCCTGTCTGTCTCGCTCTCTCCCTTTCCTGTCTGTCTCGCTCTCTCTCTCTTTCCTGTCTGTCTCGCTCTCTCTCTTTCCTGTCTGTCTCGCTCTCTCTCTTTCCTGTCTGTCTCGCTCTCTCTCTCTCTTTCCTGTCTCTCTCGCTCTCTCTCTCTTTCCTGTCTCTCTCGCTCTCTCTCTCTTTCCTGTCTGTCTCGCTCTCTCTCTCTTTCCTGTCTCTCTCGCTCTCTCTCTTTCCTGTCTCTCTCGCTCTCTCTCTCTTTCCTGTCTCTCTCGCTCTCTCTTTCCTGTCTCTCTCGCTCTCTCTTTCCTGTCTCTCTCGCTCTCTCTTTCCTGTCTCTCTCGCTCTCTCTTTCCTGTCTCTCTCGCTCTCTCTTTCCTGTCTCTTTCTTTCTTGTCTGTCTCGCTCTCTCTCTCCCTCCTGTCCATCCATCTCGCTCTCTCTTTCCTGTCCATCCGTCTCGCTCTCTCTGCCATCAGTCTCGCTCACACTCCTTTCTCTGTGCCTCTGTTTCTCTTTCTCTCTGTCTGTCTTGACTTAGGGGGGAGGGAATTTGACAGGAGAAGTGGGTTGTGTGGAAAGAGGGGGATTGGGTGGGTGGGTGGTGCAGAGATTGTGTGGGGGAGTGGCGGATTGGGTGAGTTTGGTGCCGAGCTGTGGTGGTCTGACTGTAAAGTTGCAGCGATAGAGCCCAGCTTTCAATCTATTGCTCCCTTGGTGTATGGGCCCACAACTAACACCCCACCCCAAGTCACAGCTCAGCCTCTGTGATTCATCTCAGTGAGACTTAAAGAGGTCTATGCAACCATGGAGAGCTTGCAGGGGGGGGCCCAGGGCTGCCTCACCCCCAAGCGGCTAAGGGTCTCCAGCGAGGAAGGTTAATCTATCTGCCTCCTCTTCCCCACACAACAGCCCTCCTTTCTAAACCAGGATACTAAGCTGCGGTGTACAGACACCCGCCCGAGAGCTGGAACCCCCGCCACAAGCTGAACTGCATGGCTGGTGGGGGGAGGGTGGGGAGGATTCAAACCCGGGTCCTGGCTGGCCTGTGCAAGGTCCAGAGCCACACAGCAAAGCAGACCCAGCCCAGTTGCGATTGGGACCTTGTAAAACCAGCACCGCTGGGGCCTTGAAAGGGGCCACCTCAGGCTAGGCTCCATTATGAACTTGTGACCCAGGGAGGTTCACTGTGCTCGGCTGAGCTGTGCTAACCCAGCTCTTGGCACACAGAGCGCGGCCTGTCTGGCAGCAGCAGCCACTGCTCCTCTCCTCGTGTTAAATCGAGGAGAGAGTAGCTCAAAAGGAGGAAATGACACACATGCTAAAAAAAAACCAAGAAGCGCCTCTAAATAAACTCTCGTCTATTTTCAGACTGTCCGGCAACACCTCGATTTTATTATTCCTGTTTTCATATCCTTCCCTGGCCTCTCCCCCTCCCCATCTCTGTAAACGCTAGACCCTACAACCCTCACTATCTCTGTAACCTCCTCCAGCCCCTACAACCCTCCCTATCTCTGTAACCTCCTCCAGCCCCTACAACACTCCCTATCTCTGTAACCTCCTCCAGCCCCTACACCCCTCCCTATCTCTGTAACCTCCTGCAGCCCCTACATCCCTCCCTATCTCTAACCTCCTCCAGCCCCTACAACCCTCCCTATCTCTGTAACCTCCTCCAGCCCCTACAACCCTCCCTATCTCTGTAACCTCCTCCAGCCCCAACAACCCTCCCTATCGCTGTAACCTCTTCCAGTCCCGACAAACCTCCCTATCTCTGTAACCTCCTCCAGCCACGACAACCTTCCCTATCTCTGAAACCTCCTCCAGCCCCAATACACTCCCTATCTCTGTGAACTCCCCCAGTCCTGACAACCCTCCCTATCTCTGTAACCTCCTCCAGCCCCTACAACCCTCCCTATCTCTGTAACCTCCTCCAGCCCCTACACCCCTCCCAATCTCTGTAACCTCCTCCAGCCCCTACAACCTTCCCTAATTCTGTAACCTCCTCCAGCCCCTGCAACCCCACTATCTCTGTAACCTCCTCCAGCCCCTACAACCCTTCCTATCTCTGTAACCTCCTCCAGCACCTACAACCCTCCATATCTCTGTAACCTCCTCCAGCCCCTACAACCCTCCCTATCGCTGTAACCTCCTCCAGCCCCTACAACCCTCCCTATCTCTGTAACCTCCTCCAGCCCCTACAACCCTCCCTCTCTGTAACCTCCCATAGCCCCTACACCCCTCCCTATCTCTGTAACCTCCTTCAGCCCCTACAACCCCACTATCTCTGAAACCTCCTCCAGCCCCTACAACCTCCCTATCTTGGTAACCTCCTCCAGCTGCTACAACCTCCCCTATCTCTGTAACCTCCTCCAGCCCCTACAACCCTCCCTATCCCTGTGACCTCCTCCAGCACCTACAACCCTCCCTATCTCTGTAACTTCCTCCAGCCCCTACAACCCTCCCCATGTCTGTAACCTCCTCCAGCCCCTACAACCCAATTCAGGCCTTTTCCCATTGATCCAACAGTGGCAGCCATGCCTTCAGGTGCCTGGGCCCTAACCTCTGGAATTTCCTCCCTCAACCTCGCCAGCTCTCACTTTAAGATGCTCCTTAAAGCTGACCTCTTTTACCAAGCTTTTGGCCGCCTGTCCTCATGTCTCACATGGTTCAAAGTTAAAGTTGATCTCATTAACAGCCCTGTGAAGCACCTTGTGGATATTTTACCGTGCCAAAGGCACTTTACGAACTCAAGTAGTTGACACGAAAGATACAGTAGCAACACTGGAAATATCGCAGATGAAGTTTGTCCACTTTTGCTGGGCCAACATTTATTCTGCAACAACATCTATCCAGACATTAAGATCATTGCTGTTCACTGGGCTTTGCGCTACATGGATTGGCAGACTCCGTGCTTATAACATGGTAGTGACTGCACTTCAACAGCAGTGAATCACTTCCAGCGATTCTGAGCAAGTGGACAAGCTTCATCCATATCTCTACACTGTCCCCATCAAACACTCCCAGGACAGGTACAGCACGGGGTTGGATACAGAGTAAAGCTCCCTCTACACTGTCCCCATCAAACACTCCCAGGACAGGTACAACACGGGTTTAGATACAGAGTAAAGTTCCCTCTACACTGTTCCCATCAAACACTCCCAGGACAGGTACAGCACGGGGTTACATACAGAGTAAAGCTCCCTCTGCAATGTCCCCATCAAACACTCCCAGAACAGGTACAGCACGGGGTTAGATACAGAGTAAAACTCCCTTTACACTGTCCCCAGCAAACACTTCCAAGAGATGTACAGCACAACGTTAGATATAGAGTAAAACTCCCTCTACACTGTCCCCATCAAAAATTCCCAGTACAGGTACAGCATGGGGTTAGATACAGAGTAAAACTCCCTCTAAAATGTCCCCATCAAACACTCCCAGGACAGCTATACCATGGGATTAGATACAGAGTAAAGCTCCCTCTACACTGTCTCCATCAAACACATCCAGGACAGGTACAGCATGGGGTTAGATACAGAGTAAAGCCATCCCCATCAAACATATTCAGGACAGGTATAGCACGGGGTTAGATACAGCGTAAAGCTCCCACTACACTGTCTCCATCAAACACATCCAGGACAGGTACAGCATGGGGTTAGATTCAGAGTAAAGCCACCCCTACACTGTCCCCATCAAACACTCCCAGGACAGGTACAGCACGGGGTAAGATACAGAGTAAAGCTCCCTCTACACTGTCCCCATCAAACACTCCCAGGACAGGTACAGCACGGGGTTAGATACAGAGTAAAACTCCCTCTACACTGTCCCCATCAAACACTCCCAGGACAGGTACAGCACGGTAGATAGATGATAACAGTGACCACAGGGCTGAGTGAAGTCAATGAGTGCTGATGTACGTGAGAATATCTCAGCATCACTGGGCTCTGGGGGAGTGGGAAGGGAACTGAGTGCACACTGAGCTGGGAGAGAGAACAGCACGGCAGTGGAATGCAGGGAGCAATGACTCTTGGAACAGCAGCACCGACCAGCAGCCACAGGAAGCCTGAGCAGAAGATTGAGGGTTCGTGTCAGAGGCCACTCAAAAGCAGGAGGTGTCAGCATGAGAAACAGCAGCCCCAGTCAGCTACAATGCTGCGCAGTAAAAATGAGCTGTCAGCCCCTCCAAGCAATACATCAAACCGTGTCTTTGAACGGTGTAATCTAAGGGGGGGCGCAGGAACAGAGGCACCCCGGGATTCACTTATGCAAGTATCTGAACGTGGACAGGACAAGTCGAGAAGGCTACTAAAAAGGCAAATGAGACCGGGGTGTTTATAAATAAAGACACAAAGTACAGGAAAACATCAAGGTAGTTGTACTGAACCTTTTGAAAAGCAGTGGCTGGGCTCCAGCTCGAGCAGCTTGTCAAATTCCGGGCCCTGCACTTTGGGAAGGATGTCAATGCCTTGGTGAGGGTGCAGAGGAGATTTTCCAAAACGGTTCCAGGGATGAGGGGTTCCAGTTAATGTGCAGAGACTGGAGAAGCTGGGATTGTTCTCCTTGGAGCCAGAGCAGGTTAAGAGGGAGATCTAACAGAGGTGTTCTAAATCATGAAGGGGTTTCAAGTGAATAAGGAGGAACAGTTTCCGGTGGGGTGGGGGTCAGTAACCAGAGGGGCACAGGTTGAAGAGAACTGTTCATGGAACCAATGGGGGAGATTATAGAATGGTTACTGCACTAAGGGAGGCCATTCGGCCCATCGTGTCCATGGTGGTTCTCTGCAAGAGCAATTCAGCTCGTCTCAATCCCCTGCCCTTTCCCTCTACCCCAGCATTTCTTTTCATACCTTTCTTCCAATTCCCTTTTGAATGCCTCGATTGACCCTGCCTCCACCACAACCTCGGGCAGTGCATTCCAGATCCTAACCACTCGCTGCGTGGAAAGGTGCTTCCTCACATCACCATTGCTTCTTTTGCCAATCACCTTAAATCGGTGTCCTCTGCTTCTCAACCCTTCCACCGACGGGAACAGTTTCTCTCCATCCAATCTGTCCATGATTTTGAACACCTCTATCAAATCTCCTCTCGACGCTCCATTATCTAAAGGGAACAGTCCCAGTTACTCGAATGTACCTTCACTTAACTGAAACGCCTCGCTCTTGGAGCCATTTCTCTAAGTCTGTTCGGCAGCCTCTCTAAAGGGAGGTCAAGAGGAGATTTAATCGAGGTGTGCAAAATCACGAGGGGATTCCATGAGTTTCTCCTTATTTACTCTGTTTTCAGGAGCAGAAGGGTCGGTAATAGAGGGACACAGGCTGAAGGGAACTGGCAAGAGAAGCAGGAGTGATGAGGAGAAAGTCTCTTGCGCAGTGAGTTGTTGTGGTCTGGAACGTGCTGCCTGAAAGGACGGTGGAAGCAGATTCAATAGGAACTTTCAAAAGGGGAATGGGATAAATACTTCGAAAGGAAGAATTGCGGGGCTTGAAGGAATAGCTCTTTCAAAGATGCCCAGCACGATGGGCAGAATGGACTCCTGAAGATTCGATGATATTGTGCGTGCACGTGGAGTGTCCAAGGTAGAACACTGAGCGGCTGTGAGCTGGGATGGGTCAGTCCCTCCCAGGGGAGCTGCTCTCCTGGTCGTTGCTTCCTGGAAAGCCCTTTTCAGAGAGTCAGTACAGCTACGATGGGCCGAATGGCCTCTTTCCATGCTATACAATTCTATGATTCTAAATCGGGCAGCAACTTCCAGTATCCACCTCTGTGCACTTAAACATGAAAATCAGGAGGACACCATCCGAGTTGCCCTGCTCCTCCAGAATCTGCGCTATATCAGTCCCGTTGCCAGAAGCCTAGCATTGAAAACACAAGGGGCAGTGCCTTTATATATGATAGCTCCCCACTAAATTCCCCAGAGAGAATTAGGGCTTTCCCACTCCAATCTAACAGCATAAGTCTTAATTACTCCCAAACAACCTCTCCAGCATTGAAAAATTAAACAAGTGTAAATTCTCATTCCTTCAGATTTCTACTTTTGATGATTTTAAAACAATAAAAGATTTAAATATTGGCATTTGCATTTTTTTCTCTCTTATCTCTCTCTCTCTCTCAATCCCATCTTTCTTTCCCTCTCTTAATGTTCAGGATTTGGTATTGATTTAAATAATCTACCAAACACTTCCTGATTCAGACTTTGCGCTGCTCAGTAATGACTCTTGAGTCTGATTGCTTAAAGATGCTTGTCCTGTTCACATGGGCCTCAGATGTCCTGTAATTTGTTTCATGGATGGTCGGCTGACTGGAAACTCCAGTTCAAAGACCCACAGAAAGTCTGGGCAAGTAGAATGAACCTTGAATGCCACTTCTTGGCTGCTGACTGCAAAGTCAGGCCCATTATAAAATACCTATGTAAACGGGTCATGCTACAGTGACGATGGCTGCCGAATGGAGGCGCCATTTCTTGCAGCAAGAATCCAGATACACAAGATGAGCTACCCAGGCTCCATGCTCTGGAATTCCCTCCCTAAACCACTCCACCTCCCTACTCTTTAAGATGCTCCTTAAAATCTGGTTCTTTTGACCAAGCTTTTGGTAACCTGTCCCAATATTTCCTTATGTGGCTCAGCATCACTTGTTTGTGCGATTATACTCCTGTCAATTGCCATGTGAGATTTTTACTATGTTAAGGGCACTATGCAAATGCAACACTCACTGACCATAAAGCCTGAAGCTGTGGCAGAGGCTCTATTATTGCTTAGAACGGGCCAAATTCTCTGCAATTTCACGGAATCAAAGGCGATCTCTTGAAATATCCAAATTTCTTGGGAGGGTTTGACAGGGTGGATGCTGAAAGAGTGTTTCCTCCTCGGCTGGAGGGTGCAGAATTCAGCGCCACATTCTCAAGATAAGGGGCCGGCCATTTTGGACCAAGATGATGAACAATTTCTCCACTCCGAGGGTTGTGAATCTTGGGGACTCTCTACCCCAGAAGGGCTGTGGATGCTCAGTCGCTGAGTGTACTCAAGGTTGGGATTGACAGATCTTTGGGCACCATGGGAATTAATAGATCGGGGGACAGCAGGGTTGAAGTAGAAGAGCAACCATGATCTCACTGGCTGGCAACAACGCCCAAGGGGCTGAATGGGCCAGTCCTGCTCTGGCTTATGTTCTGGTGGTGGGGCGGGAGGTTGTGTCAGAGAGCGATAACGTGCGGAGGGATTAGCCGCGGACGGAACCGGTTCAGACTCGCATTCCTGTCGAGGCACAAAAGGGCCTAGGGGCTGACTAAGGGCGCCGCCATTTCCCGTTGCTGTTCGAGGCTGGGTTTGTGGAACCGTGTGTTGCTCCCTCTAAGATTGTTGCGCAGCCATGCAAGGCACACTGGCTCAGACAGAACGCTGGGCGTACGCAGCATCCTTGCCCCCAGCTCTGCGCCGCTCAGAGGGAACGCTGGTAGGAATGTAAGGGGCTGAGATGACGGGGCTGTTAAACATGTCCAACCCAACACACACGCTGGCAGCCAGTGCTGACTGGCGCTGCTGTCTACATATAGAGCTGAGCACAAGCCCCATCCATCTATCAGGGCATTGATGAAACCACGCCTAGGCTGCCGTGTACGGTTTTGGTCTCCTTACTTAAGGAGTGTTACATTTCCATTGGAGAGGATCTACAGAAGGTTCACTCGGCTGATTCTTGGGACGAAGGGGTTTGTCTTGCGAGGAAAGGTTCAGCAGGTTGAGCCAATACTCGTTTTAGAAGAATGAGAGGTGAACTTATTGAAACGTACAAGGTTCCGAGGGGGCTTGACAGGGTGGATGCTGGGAGGGTGTTTCACTTCACGGGGGGATCTAGGACTTTGGAGCATGCTTTCCGAACATGGGGAGTGGGTGGGGTGGGGGGGGGGGGGGGGCGGGGGGGGGGGGGGGGTGTGCTCAATTGAGATGGAGATGAGGAGGAATTTCTTCTCTCGGAGGACAGCAAATCTTTGGAATTCTCCGCCTCAGAGGGTTGAAATGGTCGAGGCAGGCAGTTTTTTGAACTTCAGCCAAGTTAATGGTGATGGGGACCAGGCAGGAAAGTGAAGTTACAGATCAGGCATGAGCACACTGAATGCCAGAGCAGGCTCGAGGGGCCATTTCAGCAACTCCTGCTCCCGTTTCTTCCGTTCTTATCAGTGACAGTCAGGTCAAGATACAGTACACAATGCAATGATTAATCTTCCGACAGTGCAGCACTCCCTCAATAGTGACCCTCCGACAGTGCAGCCCTCCCTCAGTAGTGACCCTCTGACAGAGCAGCCCTCCCTCAGTAGTGACCCTCCAACAGTGCAGCACTCCCTCAGTACTGACCCTCTGACAGTGCAGCACTCCCTCAATAGTGACCCTCCAACAATGCAGCCCTCCCTCAGTACTGACCCTCCGACAGTGCAGCGCTCCCTCAGTACTGCACTGTGGGTGCAGGCTGAAGTCTCTGGAGTAGGATTCGAACCTATAACTTCTCGGCTCGGAGTTGGCAGGGCTGCACATGGAGGCCAGCCAGTGAAAGCTCTACTGGTGCACCCTGTCCTGGGGGGCAGGCAAAGGAGCTTATCTCCCTCCGGCTGCTATCTCAACTGATGCCTGCCTGCAACAGGCTGAGGTCGGGAGTCTGCTTATTGTCACATCTCGAGAGGCCTGTGCCCAGTCCAATTAGCCAGTGCTGTCTGAGTTGCCTGAAGGACCTATCGATTACTCAGGGTTTGACTGATCACCTGGGAGCCTCGAGGTAATGATGCATCAAGCACTTTGGCTGCAAATCTGGCCCTGATTGAGCACTATCCTTGGAGACCTCCTGCCTCCTAACTGCACAGCAATTATGCTCCCTGCTTCGAGTGACTTCTCCTCAATCTCTCCAGCACTTGCCCTGCATCCACTACCTATTCCACGGGAATCCAAAAAGGCCCTGTTTGTGAACCATTTGGGGCCTTTGAGCGTCCCATACACCCACAGGCTCAGCCACTCGCTGCAAGAGGCACTCACACGGAAAGGATCAGGTTTTTTTCCTGTTCTCATTCGGTCCCCATCCCATTCTGGCGTGCAGTGGTTCAGTGCCCATGGACAATGCAGCTCTCTGGCCCCCCAAAGTGGCCAGTCTGCAAAGGGATGATGGGGACCGTGAGTCATGCTGGGCTGCGACATCGTGTAGGGCATTCCTAAGGCTGAGCCCAATTCCGTTATTCACTGAAAACTGTGCTCTGACACGCAATTGAGACATACACACACGGACACACACGTTAAAACTGTGTCAGACACATGCGTACATATGGAAACAGGCACACATGTGGAAACAAACAGAGACCCGCACACACATGGAAACAAACAGACATGCACACAGACAGAAAGCACACAAAGACAAATGTAAACAGAGAGACAAACAAACACAAAGACAATCACACACACATACACACACACAGACACGCACACACAGGAAAACAAACACACAGGAAAACAAACACACAGGAAAACAAACACACAGGAAAACAAACACACAGGAAAACAAACACACAGGAAAACAAACAAAAAAGTTCACATACACAGGGAAACAAACACACACAGGCGCACACACACAAATAAACAGAGGGGCTCACACAAACACAGAAACAAACACAAGAGACGGACACACAAGGAAACAGAGTTAACATGGACACACATGAAAACACACATGCTTGCAAACTGGTGCATGCAAAGATGCACAGAAACACACACACAACACACACAAAGAAACGAACGCAGGGGAACACCTAAGCACACACAGAAATACCCAAACACAGAAGCACACACTTTCTAGCCAGGGTGACTGAATAGTTATTAGAAGCAGGACTGAATCTTTCCCCTTCCACAGGCCTGTATCGCTGGAGTTGATTGTACAGTTCCACCAGACTGTCTGCTCCTATTCCTGTAGATCTCCAAACTCCAGTCCCACACAAGCCCTCTTCTATCCTGTATGAGGCTGTGTTGGGACTCGAGACTTCCATCTTCGCATTCATTCCCAGGATCCTCAAATTGTGCAAGCCCTCATTTTGAGCAAAAAGCCCCACACCCCTCCACACCCCCCACCACCTGAACTAACCTGCCGACCTCAGTGTCACTATTGCCCTCATCTCCTTTCAACCTTGGCTATGTCCAACACTTGCGGACTTTGATTTGCCCAGCTGCACCCCCACACCCAACGCACTGGCCCCTCAAGCAATCGGGGTGGGGAACATGGGGAGAAAGGACTCCCTCCGCAGACAACTGCTCTCCCGCTGTGACATTCCCTTCCCCCTCCCCCCCCCCACCACCCCATTGCTTTCCCACCCAGCCCAGACAGGAAGAGGTGGCTGCTTTGCAAGTAATTAACTGTGAGGTCGAGTGAGAGAGAGGGCGTCACTGATCTGGGTCAGACAGGAGTCACTGTCTCACTCAGCCCCTTCTCCCACACTGCGAGCACACACACACACAGATATACTCACAAACACACACACACGCACACACAGATATACTCTCACACACACATATACTCTCTCACATACACACACACACACACTTAAAAATAGCAACACAGCTCATTCATGCCAAAGCCGGATGCAGAGCTTGACAGCAAAAAGCCTCCAGCCACATCTACCTCCGTGCAGAGGTTGCTGACTGCAAGGAAAGTC
This sequence comes from Isurus oxyrinchus, assembly GCA_026770705.1. Taxonomy (NCBI): domain Eukaryota; kingdom Metazoa; phylum Chordata; class Chondrichthyes; order Lamniformes; family Lamnidae; genus Isurus; species Isurus oxyrinchus. The sequence goes on from JANJGN010000034.1 coordinate 9,148,946, forward strand.
CTGAAGGCCTCAAACTTGCAAAGGCAGCTTCCGGCATTTTTCACCAAAAACCACGTGCCGTAATTTAAAAGTCGAACAACAGCAACTTGTATGTCCATAGCACCAGGGTGGAGGGAACCGTCCCAAGCTGCATCAATCAGACTGATAGCGGCCACAGGTCATTATAAAGGAGATAGTAGGACCACAAATATAAACCCTATCAATCGTGGCTCAGTAAATAGCACCCCCGCCTCACCCCCCACGAGTCAAGGAGTCACAGGTTCAGATCCCACTCCAGGGAAACTAGGCTGACGCTCCTGGTGCCAGTGCTCGGGGTGCTGCACGGTTGAAGATGCCATCTTCACTTCAAATTGGCGCTTGGCAGGACAGATGCTGAGAGGATGTTTCACCCTGTGGCAGAGGCTAGAACTAGGGGGACACTGTTTAAAAATGAAGGTGTCTCCCGTTTGAGACGGAGGTGAAAAGAGAATGCTTTCTGTCAGAGGGCTGAGAGTCTTTGCAGCTCTCTTTCCCAGAGACAGTGGAGACAGAGTCACTGGACATTGTTAAGGCACAGGTAGATCGATTATTGACTGACAAGGGAGTCGAAGGTGGAGGGGAGGAAAGTGGATTCGAGGACACTATCATATCAGCCCTAATCTTATTAGACTCAAGGGGCTGAATGGCCTAATCCTGCTCCTCATTTGTCTGCTCATACGTGTGGTCATATAACGCACTGTACGTCCCTTACTTGTGGCGCAACAGCTCACGTCCCTGCCTCTGAGCCAGTAGCTCCGGGTTCAAGTCCCACCTCAGCTCCTGTAGCCCAAGGGAGGGAGGGTGAGTATATAACGCAGCCAAGCAGGTTCATTGTCAACTTGAAGATCCTTCCAACACACGCCAATGGCGGGCGGTAAGAGCAGGAGTGATTCCTGGTCAGCTGCGCGATGGGAAGGAAGGTGGAACATCTACCATCACCACCCAGAGCTCCAGACCACAAGGGCTCAGAGGTCAGGGGTGAACTTTAACACACCACCGCTACTTGTCCCTTACAGGCAGGTGCAAAAACTCCCCGCGGGAATATTTCAAGGGCAGCAAGGGTGTTCTCCCCTTTGTCCTATAATTATGACCCCCCCCCCCTCGCCAACCCTTCAAGCTGATTATCATTTTGACTGGTGGGAGGTTGCTGTGTACAAATTGGCTGCGCTGTTTCCAACATTACAAATGCAACCACGCTTCAACCAAAAAAAACCTTGCTTCATTGCCTTGTGATGTTCTTTGGAAGGTCCCAAAGGTTGTGACAAGCACTATATAAACGCACGTTTTGTTGCTTTCAAGTCCGCCCTGATAGCGGGGAGAGCTGGAGAGGTTTGGAGGGAGAATGCCGGAGCTTAGAGGCCAGGTAGCTGAAGGCCCGGCCGCCAGTGGTGAAGCGATTAAAATAGGGTTGTAGGAGCTGGAGGAGGTCTCAGAGGCTTGGAGGCTTGTAGGGGCTGGAGGAGGTTACTGACATATACAGGGTTGTACAGTGATATACCTGCATCCAGCAGTACTGTACTCTAGTGACATAGAGTGACAGACCCATCCCCACCAGTACTGTACCCCAGTGTTATACAGTGACAGACCTGTACCCACCAGTACTGTACCCCAGTGTTATACAGTGACAGACCTGACCCCACCAGTACTGTACCCCAGTGTTATACAGTAACAGACCTGTACCCACCAGTACTGTACCCCAGTGTTATACAGTGACAGACCTGTCCCCACCAGTACTGTACCCCAGTGTTATACAGTGATAGACCTGTACCCACCGGTACTGTACCTCAGTGTTATACAGTGACAGACCTGTCCCCAGCAGTACTGTACCCCAGTGTTATACAGTGATAGACCTGTCCCCACCAGTACTGTACCCCAGTGTTATACAGTGACAGACCTGTCCCCAGCAGTACTGTACCCCAGTGTTATACAGTGATAGACCCGTCCCCACCAGTACTGTACCCCAGTGTTATACAGTGACAGACCTGTCCCCACCAGTACTGTACCCCAGTGTTATACAATGACAGACCTGTCCCCACCAGTACTGTACCCCAGTGTTATACAATGACAGACCTGTCCCCACCAGTACTGTACCCCAGTGTTATACAATGACAGACCTGTCCCCACCAGTACTGTACCCCAGTGTTATACAGTGACAGACCTGTCCCCACCAGTACTGTACCCGTGTTATACAGTAACAGACCTGTCCCCACCAGTACTGTACCCGTGTTATACAGTAACAGACCTGTACCCACCAGTACTGTACCCCAGTGATATACAGTGACAGACCAGTCCCCACCAGTACTCTACCCCAGTGATATACAGTGACAGAACTGTACCCAGCAGTACTGTACCCCAGTGATATACAATAACAAACCTGCACCCCTGTATATGTTACATGCTCAAAATGCTGAATTTCTGCACAGCTTGGTTTTTGAACGTCACAGTCTAGTTAGACAACGGCTGGATGTTGTCAAACAGAACATAACTATGACATGCTTCACCAAATTGCGGGTGACAGTACTGATCGGATAACTGCCAGTTTAACATACTCCTGACTCAATCCATCGCATTGTGACCGCGCTGGAGCATCAGTGGCACCTCCTGAGCTGTTCTGCTTCCATCCGGGGTCACTCATCATAAATACCCAGGGACCAGAGGAGCTGCTCGGTGTGCTTCACATTCTACCTTCCAGCTCACCACGTGATACAATGATGGAGCTGGTGACTCATCATTGCAGTGAGTGTCAATCAATTAGTCTAGAACAGATTCAGACACGACATTAAGAAATTGGCCCCACTGACCCTCCCTGCCCAGTGCTGGAGAGCTTGGAGGATTTCAGGTCCAAAAAAAAAAAAAAATCACCTGGTCCTCCTACACAAACTACACCCGTCACACATCATGCCTCAAATTGCTCACACGCTGATCCCGACATGTTACTTGAGAAAAATCTGTTTAATTTGAATGAATCAACACTCTCTGCTCCCAAAGGAGCCTCTTAAAAGAATTACTGAAATAATATTTAAGTATTGCTGAAAGAGAGAGACCTGTGGAAGCTTTTCAGGGCAATGCCTTGACCAATCAGGGTCAAGCTGCCTGGTTTAAATTTCAAACAATGTTTGGCAGTTAACTGTCAGGCACCAACCTGGTGCATTCCCCACGGCAGCGTCTCCACCAATCAAAGCCCACTTGCTAACCAATCAGCGCTCTCTTCTCACGCAGTATAAATTGTTGTTTGCCCCTTGCATTGGTATTCTTGCAAAGTGTCCTGATGAGTGCAGGACGAAAAGCTTCCACACATCTCATGGGCAATATAGTAATCATGGATGACTTCAATCTGCATATAGACTGGGTAAACCAACTGAGCACTAGTGCTGTGGAAGACGAGTTTCTGGAATGTGTTAGGGATGGTTTTCTAGAGCAGTATGTTGAGGAGCCGACTAGGAGGCAGGTTATTTTAGATCTAGTATTATGTACTGAAAAAGAACCTTCAGAGATGAGGGAGCATAATATGATAGAATTTTACATTATGTTTCAAAGTGAGGTAGATCACTCTGAAGCACGGGTGTTGAAGTTGAATAAAGGAAATTGTGAAGCCATGAGGGACAAATTGGCTGAGGTGGATTGGGAAAATACATTAAAAGGTATGACTGTACATAGGCAATGGATAGTTGTCTAAGAACTTTTGCATAGCTTACAGCACCCATACATTCCTTCATGGTACAAAAACCCAAAAAATCAGTCAACGTGGCTGACAAAGGAAGTGAAAGGTTATATAAGATTAAAACATAAGGCTTATAAAGATGCCAGAAGTAGTAGTAAACCTGAGGATTGGGAGGCTTTTAGAATGCAGTGAAGGAAGACCAAGAAACTGGTGAAGAAAGGGAGACTGGAATAGGAATGTGATCTAGCTAAAAACATAAAAACAGACTGTAAAAGCCTCTATAGCTTTGTAAAAAGGGAAAGTTTGTCTAAGGCAAATGTGGGTCCATTACAGGCAGAGTCAGGAGAATTTATAATGGGGGAAACAGAGAAATGGCACAGAAGCTGAATGATTACTTTGTGTCTGTTTTCACTGAGGAAAATACAGGCAATCTCCCAGACTTAGATATCCTAGGGACCAGGGAGAATGAAGAGTTGAAGGAAATTAGTATAAGTAAGAAGGTTGTATTGGAGAAACTAATGGGACTGAAGGTTGATAAGTCCCCGGGAACAGATATTCTGCGTCCCAGAGTGTTGAAAGAGGTTACTACAGAGAGAGTGGATGCATTGGTGATCATTTTCCAAAATTCTAAAGATTCTGGAATAGTTCCTGAAGACTGAAAGGTAGCAAATGTCACCCCACTATTTAAGAAGGTGGGGGGGGGAGAGAGAAAGTGGGGAACTACAGGCCTGTTAGCCTTAGATCAATAGTAGGGAAAATGCTAGAATCTCTTACAAAGGATGTGATAAATGGATACTTGGATAATCATGATGTGACTGGGCACAGTCAGCATGGATCAGTGAATGGGAAATCATGTTTGACGAATTTGTTGGGAGTTTTTTTTGAGGCTGTTACTAACAAAATTGATGAAGGAGAGTCAATGGACGTAGTATACTTGGATTTTCAGGAGGCTTTTGATAAAGTCTCCCACAGGAGGTTGATTAGCAAAATAAAAGCACATGGGATAGGAGGCTATGTGCTGGCATGGATTAAGGATTGGCCAACAGGCAGAAAACAGAGAGTAGGAATGAACAGGTCATTCTCGCGTTGACAGGCTGTGACTAGTGGGGAACCACAAGGGTCAGTACTTGGGCCCCAGCTGTTCACAATATATATCAATGATTTGGATGTGGGGACCGAATATAATATTTCCAAGTTTGCGGATGATACAAAGCTAGGTGGGAACGTGTATTGTGAGGAAGATGCAAAGTGGCTACAGGAGGATTGGAACAGACTTAGTGAGGGGGCAAGAACATGACAAATGTAATATAATGTGGAAAAATGTGAGGTTATCCACTTTGGTAGAAGGAACAGGTATGCAGAGTATTTCCTAAATGGGAAGGGATTAGAAAGTGTAGGTGTACAAAAGGGACCTGGGTGTCCTTGTCCATGAGTCACTGAAAGCTAACATGCAGGTGCAGCAGGATATTAGGAAGGCTAATGGAATCTTAGCCTTTATCACAAGAGGATTTGAGTACAGGAGTAGTGAAGTCTTGCTTCAATTGTACAGAAGCGTGATTGGACCGTACCTGCAGTACTGCGTGCAGTTTTGGTCCCCTTACCTCAGGAAGGATACTATTGCCATAGAGGGAGCGCAACAAAGGTTCATCAGACTTGTTCCAGGGATGGCGGGACTGTCCTATGAAGAGAGTTTGGGGAAACTGGGCCTGGATTCTCTAGAGTTTCGAAGACTGAGAGGTGATCTCATTGAAACCGACAAGATACTTAAAGGGATAGACTGGGTAGATGCAGGTGAGATGTTTCCCCCGGCTGGGGAGTCTAGAACCAGGGGACACAATTTCAAAATAAGGGGAAGCCACTTGGGACTGAGTTGAGGAGAAATTTCACTCAGAGGGTTGTGAATCTTTGGAATTCTCTACCCCAGAGGGCTGAGGAAGCTTAATCATTGAGTATGTTTAAAGGTAGAAATTGATAGATTTCTGATTAGCAATAATGTAAAGGGTTACGGGGATAGTGTGGGTAAAAGGCATTGAAGTGTTCGATCAGCCCTGATCGTACTGAATGGCGGAGCTGGCTCGACAGGCTGAATGGCCTCCTCCTGTTCCTATGTTCCTTCAGCAATACTCCAGATCTGTACGACTATTTGAAATAATATTTCTACAGATTCATGATGCATTTCCCCTCCCTCCAAGTGCACACCACATCCTCGGTTCTACTTTTCTACGACAAGCTGGTCATGGCTATCATTATCCAATCTCTTCACAAACTCAGCAGCTGCAATTGTCTCTCAACCTTCTCTTTGCCGGTGAAGATGCGGCCATTTCATTTCCACTTTCGGAGCGAAACCCAATGTGTGGGACTCAGTTTCCTGCCCACAAGCCTTCCTAGCTGCCATTATCGGTGCTCAACACATTTCCTGGTAACACACCATGTCTCCTAAGTCAACTGTCACGGTATGGGTGCAAGCTCTGGACAACGGGTGGCGCTGCGGAGCCAACTCCAGGAGTCGCAGAATCGTTACAGTGCAGGAAGCCATTCAGCCCATCATATCTGCACCAGCTCTCCGAATGGGCAAATCACCTAGTGTCATTCTCCCGCCTTCTCCCCATAACCCTGCACATTCGTCCTTTTCAGATAACAATCCAATTCCCTTTTAAGCACCTCGATTGAAGCTGCCTCCACCACACACTCAGGCGCTGCATTCCAGACCTCAACCTCTTGTTGCGTGAAAACGTTTCTTCCTCCTGTCGCCGTCGCTTCTTATGCCAATTACGTTAAATCTGTGCCCTCTCACTTTCAATCCTTTGAGCAATGGGAACAGTTTCTCTCTAGAGGCCCCTCACGGTTTTGAACGCGTCCAGCAAATCTCCTCTCGACCTTCTCTGCTCCGAGGAAAACGGTTCCAACTTGGCCAATCTATTTTCGTAACTGAAGGTCCTCACCCCTGGAACCATTAGCGTGAATCTTTTCTGAACTCTCTCCAAAGCCTTCACATCTTTCCTCAAGAACTGGACGCAGTGCTCCAGCTGAGGCCGAACTCGTGTCTTATACAAGTTTAACATAAGGTTCTTGCTTTTCACCTCTAATCCCCTATTAATAAAGCCTAGGATTACTGAATGCTTTATTATCTGCACTCTCAACCTGTCCTGCCAACTTCAATGATTTATGCTCACATACAGGCAGGTCCCTCAACTCCTGCACCCCCTTTAGAATTATAACTTTTATTTTGTACGGTTTCTCCGTGCTCATTCTACCATGATGAATCACTTTACATTTCTCTTACGTTCTTCCTTCTCCATCCCATCTATCTGCCCTCTTCCAATGCATTTTGTTTTTAGTTACACTGAGTCTCCTGCCAAAGCAAAATGGCCACACAAGATGGCTGCCGATACCTGTCCACGCAGACACAGATATCCAACTGCTGGAGCCTGCAGCCTGGAACTCAAAGAGTGGCAGAAGGGGGAGGGAAGGATCGCAGACGGAAAACTAATATCGTCTGTGTGTCAAGTATAGAGGCGTTATCATCTTAACGCGCACAGCAACCTAAAATCCACTTGCGTTACCGGGAATAGTGAGGCAGAGTTCAGAAACACTCACCGACATGCGGTAAAACACCTCACGAGGAAAAAATTTTAGTTCCGAAATCCATCGCTGTCCGTCCAGGATGGAAAAATCGCAACATCCTCTCCTCCTACTGCCAGTGATGACCACACGTGTGCCCTGCTGCCCCGTATAAATATGGCAGCCACCGCAGACAACCACGCGTGCGCGGCACTGGCAGCCTTTTTAGTTAAATAGCAAAACTGACACGAACTTGGGAAGCAGAGCACGAGGCGGGGCTGGATATGAAGTGGGAGGTAACGTATCTGCAGAAGACAAGCAAGGCAAGACCGAGAGGCTGGTGGGGATTTGGAACTCCCTGCCTGACAGAGTGGGAGAGGCAGAAACTCTCACCGTGTTTAAGATGCACTGGGAGATGAAAGCAGTTGGGCTACAGACCGAGAGCTGGAAAGCAGGAACCGGGCTCGATTTCTCAGCTGTCTCGGACACGATGGGCAGAGTGGCCTCCTTCAGCACTGCAAACCAATAGATGGTTGGATACCGAGAAGGGCAGAGGGAGAAAGGGATGCTGGCGTGCACATCCACACATGCCCAAAGGCAGCAGGACAGGTAGATGGGGTGGTCAAGATGACATGCGGGATATATTCTGATAAAAAGTCTCGAGCTCAGACGTTAACCCTGTTTCTCTCTCTCCACAGATGCTGCCAGACTGGCTGAGTGTTTCCAGCATTTTCTGTTTTTATTTCTGTGGGATACTTCCCTTTATTAACGGAGGCGCAGAACAGAAGAGCCGGGAGGTTATGCTGGAAACTGTATAAAAACACAAGGCAGCCCTCAGCCAGAATAAATCGCACAGTTCTGGCCAGCACACTGCAGGATGGATGTGATCGCACTAGAGAGGGTACAGAGGAGACTTACACAGGATGCTACCGGGACTGGAGAATTTCAAGCTATGGGGAAAGGTAGGGTTTGTTTCTTTTGGAACAGAGGAGACCGAGGAGAGATTTTATTGAGGTTTATCAAATGATGAGAGACGAGGTAGAGTGCAGGGGAAGGACCAAGAGAGCAATAACCAGGAGTCATGGATTTGAAGTAATAGGTCATAGGATTAGAGGGGAGTGAAGGAGTTATGTTTTCACCTAGAGGCTGGTGGGGATTTGGAACTCCCTGCCTGACAAGAGTGGGAGAGGCAGAAACTCTCACCGCATTTAAGATGCACTGGGAGATGAAACCAATTGTGCTACAGACCGAGAGCTGGAAAGCAGGAACCGGGCTCGATTTCTCAGCTGTCTCGGACACGATGGGCAGTGTGGCCTCCTTCAAGCGCTGCAAACCAGCCAAGTGGAGTGACAGAAAGATAACACTGCCTCCCCCTGACCACCCCCCCCACTCCAACCAGCTCCACGCAGGGGCCGAGGAGCCGGCAACTGGTGGAATCGAGGCACCGTGACACCCCCACGTTGACGTAGGACATTCGCCTTCTGACGTGGATTGGTGGCGGGGGGGGGGGGGTGGTGAGCAGGAGAGGAGCAAAAGAGGAGGCGGGGGGAGGCGGGGTGGAGGGGAGGAAGGGACGCAGGTACTAAAACACCAAAATATTTCGCCAACAGCGGAAAGTATAAAGCGAACATTCTGCCTTTTCACTTAACAACAGGAAATTGGGTGGGTTTTTTTCTGCCCTCAGCCACCCGCACAGGAGAGGAATTAAAGTGTGCAACTAGAACCTAAAGCACAACCAGGGACTTGTTAAGAGACATATTGAGGTTTAGTTCATAAATGAGTGGCAATGAGGGCCCCAGAGACAGTGCTCTCCAGGGCAGGTACAGCACGGGGCTAAATACAGAGTAAAGCTCCCTCTACACTGTCCCCACCAAACACTCCCAGGACAGGTGCAGCATGGGGTTAGATACAGAGTAAAGCTCCCTCCACACTGTCCCCATCAAACATTCCCAGGACAGGTACAGCACGGGGTTAGATACAGAGTAAAGCTCCCTCTGCACTGTCTCCATCAAACACTCCCAGGACAGGTACAGCACGGGGTTAGATACAGAGTAAAGCTCCCTCTACACTGTCCCCATCAAACACTCCCAGGACCAGGGCTGTCAAATGTGATTTAATGTATTCCTGGAGGTTTCATCGCATGACTTGACCCCACAACCCCAGCCATTAGTCAGCCAACACATCCATCCTTGTGATGCAAATGCCTTCCTAAGCCAATCGGAAAGCCAAAAAAAGACTCATCAACCCAATTGGATGATGCTTCTCAGTCAGCCAAACAGCACCTTCGACCCCCCCCCCCCCCCCCCCTCCCCTCCAAAGTTTGCAGCCCCCTCCTCCTTCCCTACCCACTTTCAGCATCTGGCAAAGAGAAGTGTTCATCTGAAAATGGGAAGGGGAAAAGCAATCTTTCCTCCTGCCCCCTCTGGTTTCTCTCCAGGGCTGCACACAGCAGTGTCCTGGGGACTCCAGGCCAGTCCTGTGGAGGGGTTGGAAACCCTGGGTGGGCCTGTCCAGTCCCAACCCCAACCCCAGCCCCAGCCCCAGCCCCAACCCCAACCCCAACCCCAACCCCAGCCCCAGCCCCAGCCCCCAACCCCCAGCCCCAGCCCCAACACCAACACCAACCCCAGCCCCAGCCCTCCCCTCCCCTCCCCTCCCCTCTCCTCTCCTCTCCTCTCCTCTCTTCCCTCCTCCCTTCCCTTCCCTCTCCCTCTCCCTCTCCCCAGCTTCTCTCACCTGGATCCTGGATGCTGGATCCACTCCCTTTGGCTGCTCCTTGGTGACAAGTCCGCCGCTTAATCCCTTCCCCCGGCCTCCCGGTCCGCCCGGAGCACTCGCCCCCGCTGAGGCCGCTCACATGGTTCCGCCGCGCTATGGTTCCGCCCCCACCTCCCACCCACTCACCCACCCAGCCAGCTGGACTCCTGCTGGGGAGCTGGGCCATGGCTGAAGTGAGAGATTTCCCACCCCACCTCCTCCCTACCAAGCAGTTAGAAAGCAAAAGCCTGCAGAGAGGGGGATTATCAGGTTAAAAAAAAGACAACACACCAGTTTTAGGGATGTGCTGAGACTCCAGGATTGGGCTGGAGTCAGATTCCAGGAGCTGTCAGATTCCTCAGGAAACTCAATTCAAATTGCCAACCCCCCCGGCATCGCATTTCAGCCCTCAAATTCCCATCATTCAGTCTAAACACCAAAAGGAAAAAGGTTATTCGGGAATTATTTTTGTTCAAAAAGCCTTTTCGCAGGCTCGGGGAGTTTAATTTCAGGGCCCTTCCCAGTCCCTTGCAGCCAGTGAGTCCATTTTGAAAGCGTGGTCGCTGTTGGCAGTGCAGTTAAGGCTGCAGGCCAGCGTGTACACAGCATAGCCTCACAAACAGCCAGGCAGTCATATTCAGGGTCAATCCACCGACCACCATCCTCCCCCGCACCACACACCGCCCCCACCCCGCACCCAGCACCCAGCAACACACATTGGGTGGGGGTGTGGGGGCTGTGGGGTGGGGATTGTGGTGTGGGGGTATGAGGGTTGGGTATGGGCTGTGTGGTGTGGGGGCTGCGGGGTGTGAGGGTCGGGAGTCGGGGTTGGGGGGTGTGATAGTGGGCAGCAACGTGGTTTCCAGTGACCAGTAGGAGGGGAGAAGGCGTTGGTAAGCATCAGAGTTGGGGAACTAGCAGAGGGTCTTGAGACCATAATAGCAAGGGAGGAAATGGAGGTGTGGTTAAAATCAGTTAAAATTTACAGCTTAACTTGATGAGCCACAAAGTTATTATCGCTGTAAAACAAAAGCAAAATACTGCGTATGCTGGAAATCTGAAATAAAACCTGAAAATGCTGGAAAAACTCAGCAGCTCTGACAGCATATGTGGAGAGAGAAACAGAGTTAACGTTTTGAGTCTGTATGACCCTTCCCTCTCTATCTCTCTCCCTCTATCTCTCTCTATCTCGCCTCTGCATCAGAAACAGTGGATTCAAGTTCCACACCAGAGACGAGACATCAGCTCAAGACTCAATGCTCACCCTCCAGGTGTCATTACTGAGGGACTGCTGCACTATCGGAGGGTCAGTACTGAGGGAGTGCTGCACTGTCGAAGGGTCAGTACTGAGGGAGTGCCGCACTGTCAGAGGGTCAGTACTGAGGGAGTCCCGCACTGTCGGAGGGTCAGTACTGATGGAGTGCCGCACTGTCGGAGGCTCAGTAATGAGGGAGTGCCGCACTGTCGGAGGGTCAGTACTGAGGGAGTGCCACAGTGTCGGAGGATCAGTACTGAGGGAGTGCCGCACTGTCGGAGGGTCAGTACTGAGGGAGCGCCGCACTGTCGGAGGGTCAGTACTGAGGGAGCGCCGCACTGTCGGAGGGTCAGTACTGAGGGAGCGCCGCACTGTCGGAGGGTCAGTACTGAGGGAGCGCCGCACTGTCGGAGGGTCAGTACTGAGGGAGCGGCGCACTGTCGGAGGGTCAGTACTGAGGGAGCGCCGCACTGTCGGAGGGTCAGCACTGAGGGAGCGCCGCACTGTCGGAGGGTCAATACTGAGGGAGTACTGCACTGTCGGAGGGTCAGTACTGAGGGAGTGCTCCATCTGTCCTCTCAGGTGGATATAATCGTCCCAAAGGCCACATTTTCAAGAAAAGCAGGAGAAATATGCCTGCTGTCCTGGCCAATATTAATCAGCATTACAAAAGCAATCATTTTGTTATTATCATATTACAGCTTGTGAGACCTTGCACTGTGTAAATTGGCTGCCATGTTTTATACTTAACAGCAATGACTACACCTACTTATATTTATGTCGTGCCTTTCATGACATCAGAATACACCAAGCACATCACTGCCAATGAAGTATTTCTGAAGCTAGCATACAGTTGTAATGCACAGCAAGCTCCCATAAATAGTTATATGCTAAATGACCAGGCCATCTGTTTTTGTGAGGTTGGTTGAGGGACAGAATTGGCTCCAGGACACTGGGTGGGGTGGGGGGAGGGGGTGGAAGAGGGGAGAATACGGACCCTGCTCTTCCTTGAAATGGTGTCCATGGAATCTTTATCATTCAAAAGACAATAAATCCAAGCTGGATCTCAAAATGAGGGCATCTGACTGGGTCTAACACTGAGTGGTCCTCAGACTGGATCTAACACTGAGAGGATCTCAGACTGGATCTAACACTGAGTGGTCCTCAGACTGGATCTAACTCTGAGAGGATCTCAAACTGGATCTAATACTCAGGAGATCCCAGGCAGGACCTAACACTGAGAAGATCTAACTGGATCTAACACTGAGAGGATCTCAGATTGGATCTAACACTGAGAGAGGATCTCAGATTGGATCTAACACTGAGGGAATCCCAGACTGGATCTGTCACTGAGAGGATCACAGACTGGATCTAACACTATGAGGATTGCAGACTGGATTTAGCACTGAGGGGATCTCAGACTGGATCTATCACTGAGAAGATCACAGACTAGATCTAACACTGAGCGGATCGCAGACTGGATCTAACACCAAGGGGATCTCAGAATGGATCTAATACTGAGGGATCTCAGGCTGGATCTAATACTCAGGGGATCTCAGGCTGGATCTAACACTGGCAGAGTCTCAGATTGCAACACTGGGGATCTCAGACCAGATCTAATGAGAAGAAACCCAAAACTGGATCTAACATTGAGGGGGATCTGGCTCATAACAGATCCCAAACCAATCACAGCTGAGAGCAACCACAGCTCCCATTGCCTGATCCTCATTTGCTACAGAGGAATTCCCATTGAGATAAACTGCACTAAAACACAACAAAGCGTCTTCCGCCTCTGAACAAATAATTTCCTGTTTGTTGTTTAGAGTGAGGTGCCATTTTACAGACAGTTTAAGTGTCGAGACAATGTGACTCCACCCTCTGCTCTCCAACCACTCAAAAGGCTTCGGCCTACAAGAGTGTGCAGTTCAGCTTCGAACTGGAGCTCCCTGATTTCTTCATGAGCTGCTCAGAGACAGCAGTGCTTGTGGACATTTTACAGAGGTTCCCCCATATATCTCGAATACATTTTAAACGCTCCGTGTTAAAGCAGCAGTGAGCACGGGCAATAGGCTGCCAAATTTCAGGCTGTGTGTGTGTGCTTTGACCACAAACCCTCGCGCATCGCATAACATCACACAGGCCCTCCAACGTTTTCACCGCTATCTCTGACTATCTCTACATATGTGACAATGCCAAAATTGCACTCACACTCAGCTCTTTCAGTCTCTCGGTCTTGTTTCTTCCCAACTATTTGATATATTTCTCTCTTAATCTCACTCCCAGTCTGTCTGTCATTCCTTCATTGTCATTCCCACATCTCTCTTCCTTTCTCTGTTCCTCCTCCTCTCTGACGCTTTCTCCCATCTCTCTCTCTCTCTCACTCCCTCGCTATTCCGAGCTCTCTCTACATTTCAGGGCCTCTGCGTCTCTCTGCCTCTTCCTCTCTCTACCTATCTCTTTCTCTACCTTTCCCTCTCTCCACCTCTCCTTCTCTGTCTCTCCCTCGCTCCAACTCACATGTCTCTCCCTATCTCTGCTATTCTCTCAATGCCCTTCCCTGTCTCTCTCTCTCTCTGCTCTCTCTCTGCCTTTCCCTCTGTCCCTCTCTCTCTCTGCTGTCTCCCTTTCTGTATTTCCCTCTCTCTCTCTGCCTTTCCCTTTGTCCCTCTCTCTCTCCCTGTCTCTCTGCCATTTCCCTTTCTCTCTCTCTCTTGGCCTCTTTCCCTTTGTCTCTCTCTGTCTCCTCTCTCTCTCTCTCTGTCTGTCCCTCTCACTTGTCCCCTTGTCACTCTCACATTCTTTTTCTGCCTCTTAGTCTCTCTGAACTTTTCCCTCAGTTTCTCTCCCTCCATCTCCCACAGAAAACCCTGAATGCTCAGCTCAGGAACCCAAGAACCCAAGAATTGGGAGCAGGAGTAGACCACACAGACTGCTCCACCATTCAACACAATCATGGCTGACCTTGGACCTCAACTCCATTTTCCTGCCTGCTCCCCATATCTCAATTTCCTGAGACCCAAAATGGGCCCAAACCAACCTTAAATATGTCCAACGATGGAGCATCGCGAAGTGATTTCTCCCCACCTCAGTCCTAAACAATCGGCCCTTCATCCTGAGACACTGCCCCCATGTTTTAGGTTCCCCAACCAATCGAAACAATCTCTCAGCGTCTCCCCGATCAAACCCTTTCAGAATTTTGTAGCTTCCAATGAGATCACCTCTCATTCTCCTAAACTCCGGAGAAAATAGACCCAATTGCCTCAGCCTCTCATCACAGGACAAACCCTTCATCCAAGTGACCAATCGAGTGAACCTTCGCTGTAGCACCAATCCAAGTATATTAGGGTTGCCGACTGCGATTAGATGTATTTCTGGAGGTTTCATCACATGACTTGGCCCAGCCATTACTCAGCCAACACATCCATCCTTGTGACGTATGGCCTTCCTATGTCAATCGGAAAGCCGAAAAGACTCATGACCCAATTGGATGACGCTTGACTGTTTATTTCTTTTGCCCATTTTCATTATTCTTACATGTGGTAAAGAAAAACATTCAAAGAAAATGGCCAAAAAAAAACCCCAATCTTTTCTATGTCATAGAATCACACAGAGCAGAAGAGGCCCTTCGACCCATCGAGTCTGCACCGACACGTGAGAAACACCTGACCTACCTACCTAACCCCATTTACCAGCACTTGGCCCATAGCCTTGATTGTTATGACGTGCCAAGTGCTCATCCAGGTACTTTTTAAAGGGTGTGAGGCAACCTGCCTCCACCACCCTCCCAGACAGCCCATTCCAGACCCTCACCACCCTCTGGGTAAAAAAGTTTTTCCTCGCATCCCTCCCTAAACCTCCTGCCCCTCACCTTGAACTCATGCCCCCTTGTGACTGACCCTTCAACCTTCAAACCCCGATGGTTTTGCTCCAGGGTAGCACACAAAGCAGTGTCCTGAAGATTGACCTTCAGTGACTGGAGGTTCCAGGCCAACCCTGGAGGGGCGGGCAAACCCTGAAATGTGGAGACCAACACTGCACACAAGTTCTCCAGGTGTGGCCTCACCAAAGCTCTGCGCAGCTGCAGCAAGACTTCTCTGTTCTTGTACTCCAATCCCCTTGCATTAAAGGGCCAACGCGCCTTCCTAATAGCTTGCTGCACCTGCACGCGAGCTCTCTGTGCTCCTTGTGCAAGCACGCCCAAGTTTCCCTCAGCGTTGACAAGTTTCGTGCCCTTTCAAAAATGTTCTGCTCTTCTGTCCTTAAGAAGAACGTGAATAACTTCACACTTCCCTAGCGTTGCACTCCATCTGCCATCTTCTTGCCCACTCGCTTGGCCTGCTGGTGCTATCTGCTCAGCAGGCCTCTGAAGCTAAAAGCTGACACAGTTCCTGTAAAGCTGACAGACTGAGAAAGGAGGGACCCTGACGCACGGAGAGGACCCAGCGCCCTCGGGCCTGGCATCGTTGGCATGAACGAGGTCCCTTCACCTCCGTCTCCGACCGTGACAGCTCACAGCAGTGAGAGGCCACAGGGAACGTGGGTGGGTTGGAGGGGGGGGGACGCCTGTCAGGGTCCTGAGCCATATAACCCCTCCCTGAACCCCCACCAGCATTCCCAGGAGATTGGAACGTTCTAGAAAAAAGAGTTTTGATTCATTTGAAGCGTTGTTGTTTCACCTGTCAGCGACACGTATTGCTACTGAAAAATTAGTCAGTAAGGTTCTGGGTTTTCAACCAGAAAACCAGGGGACAACATCAGCCAAACAAAATTAACCTGAACAGTCGTCGTTGTCCCGAATGCAATCTCCCACTCGGCTCAGAGAACGACAGACTATACTCTGTGCAAACAATCTCCAGGAGTGCTCTCTCTCTCTCTCTCTCTGTGACCTTTCTCTTTCTCTGTCACTCTCTCCCTCTCTGACTCTTTCCCATTCTCTGTCTCCCCCTGTCTTTTTCTCTCTCTCTCTCTTGTCATACTCTCTGTCAATCTCTCTCTCTGTCACTCTCAATCTATCTCTCTCAGTCTCTGTCCACCTCTGTGTCATTCCGTCTATCTGTCTCTCTCTCTCTCTGTCAGTCTCTCTCACCCTGCCTGTCTCTAACTCTCTCTCTGTCTCTCTGACCACCAACCCCACCAACCCCTCCCCACCAGCACACCCCATAATCCCTCACTCTCTGGCGCTCTCTCTCTGTTTCTCTCCCTGTATCTCTCTCTCTCTCTCTCTCTCTCTCACTCTGGCATTCACTCTCTTACTTTTTCCCTCTCCATTACTCTCTCCCTCTCTGTCAACCTCTCTCTGCGTCTCTCCCTTTTTGCCATGTTCTCCCTCTCTGTCACTCTCTCTCTCTATCTGCCTCCCTCTCCCCCTCTCTCTACCTCTGTTTCTCTCTGTCTTTCTCCTTATATCTCTTTCTCTCTCTCTCTCTCCCTCACCACCTCATGGGGTCTTTTATCACGACTGCATTGTCATGACCAGTGCCTTTAACCTGTTCCCCTCTGAAATTTGCTCCACTGTTAACCAATCAGCGGCCTCCAATGGATGAAGCTCTCCTCTGTGGGTCAGAAGGTCATAGGTACAAGTGTCCACTTAACAGGTGCGAGTCCACGATCTGAGCCAACTCACTAAGTGAAGGACAGAGGGAGTGCTGAACTGTCAGAGGGTCAGTTCTGAGGGAGTGCTGCACTGTCAGAGGATCAGTACGGAGGGAGTGCTGCACTGTCAGAGGGTCAGTACGGAGGGAGTGCTGCACTGTCGGAGGGTCAGTACTGAGGGAGTGCTGCACTGTCGGAGGGTCAGTACTGAGGGAGTGCTGCACTGTCAGAGGGTCAGTACCAAGGGAGCACTGCATTGTGACAGGGTCAGTATTGAGGGAGTGCTGCACTGTCAGATGGTGAGTACTGAGGGAGCGCTGCACTGTCAGAGGGTCAGTACTGAGGGAGCGCTGCACTGTCGGAGGGTCAGTACTGAGGGAGCGCTGCACTGCGGAGGGTCAGTACTGAGGGAGCGCTGCACTGTCGGAGGGTCAGTACTGAGGGAGTGCTGCACTGCGGAGGGTCAGTACTGAGGGAGCGCTGCATTGTCAGAGGGTCAGTACTGAGGGAGTGCTGCACTGTCAGAGGGTCAGTACTGAGGGAGTGCTGCACTGTCGGAGGGTCAGTACTGAGGGAGTGCTGCACTGTCAGAGGGTCAGTACTGAGGGAGTGCTGCACTGTCGGAGGGTCAGTACTGAGTGAGCACTGCACTGTCAGAGGGTCAGTACTGAGGGAGAGCTGCACTGTCGGAGGGTCAGTACTGAGGGATTGCTGCACTGTCAGAGGGTCAGTACTGAGGTACCGCTGCACTGTTGGAGGGTTAATACTGAGGGAGTGCTGCACTGTTGGAGGGTCAGTACTGAGGGAGTGCTGCACTGTCAGAGGGTCAGTACTGAGGGAGTGCTGCACTGTCGGAGGGTCAGTACTGAGGGAGTGCTGCACTGTCGGAGGGTCAGTACTGAGGAAGTGCTGCAGTGTCATTGGGCCAATGCTGAGGCAGTGCTGCACTGTCAGTGTTGCAGCCTTTCAGATGAGACATTAAACCTCGGCCCTGTCTGCACTGTCAGGTGGATGTAAAAGATTCCACGTTCACTACTGGAGGACGAACAGGGGCAGTTCTTTCAAGTGTCGGAGACACTCAACCAATATCACTGAATAAAAAATATATTATCTCATCACTGTCATATTGCTTTTTGTTGGAGCTTGCTGTGCACACATCAACGGCACTCCAGAAGTAACTCTTTGGCTGCGAATCGCTTCGGGACATCCTGAGGATGTGACAGGTGCTACAGAAGTGCAGGTCTTGCTTTCCTCTGGCACATAGGAACAATGGGACTCTGTATAGTCCAACCAGGGAAGCATCTGTGTGAGTGATCACATCAACTAGACTGTGCTGATCAGCATTAACAAAAAAGCGAGGGCCAGGCTGTGGTGTCCGGAAGGCAGGATCTCATTATCAAAGGCAACAAAAGAGCACCCGGAGCCTCCACTAAGCAACTGTCTTGGACTGCGCTTATGCCAGAGTGGATGTAAACTTGGTACAAAGAATTAGTTACTAAGGAGCATCTAAAAGGAGATGAAGGCGACGAAATTTCAGGTCCATGCAAGTAGCCTGGGTGTAGTTTTATAGAGCACGGTGGTATTTGTCACTGAGCTGATAATCACGAGGCCCAGTTCAGGCTCATACCCCAGGGACAAGGGTTCAAATCAGCAGCTGGTGGGTTTTAAATTGCAGTTGAAAGCTCGTCTCCATAATTCTTTATTTAGGCTCTCATGGCATGTGGGCTTCGCTTGCATTTGTTGCCCATTCCTAACTGCCCTCGAACGGTCTGGCTCACTTGGCCTTTGCAAGAGACAGTTTAGGAGGCAGCCGCGTTGCTGTGGGTCTGGAGTCACACTTGGCCAGAACGGGTAAGGACAGGAGCTGTCCTTCCCTAAAGGACATTAGTCGGCCAGATGGGTTTTTAACAACAGGCGATGACAGTCGAGGCCAACTTCCGATTCCAACTTCAGAATTTCTTAATTGAATTTAAATTCCACCAGTTGCCGTGGTGGGATTCGAACCCCACGTCATTAGCCTGGGCCTCTGGGCTACTGGCCCAGTGACATTACCACGGCATCACCATCGCCCCCAACCCCACCCCCCCGCCTGGCCTTCGCGTGACTCCAGACCCACTCTGAAGCGCCCTGTGGAATGGCCGAGCCAGCCGCTCAGTTCGGGGGGGCAATTAGGGATGGGCAGCAAACACCGGCCTCGCCCCTGATGCTCACATCCCCCTGAGCCAACCCCCCCAAAAAGAAAAACAAGGCCCAGCCCAGAAACAGGCTGCTCGGCCTAAGCCGGCTGCGGCTGGATTAAAGCAGAATCCGCAAGCGGGAGTATTGAAATCTATTCTTTATGTATGCTTTCGCTCCGCTTGCCCAACCCTAAGTGCCCTTGAACTGAATGGATCACTCGGCCATTTCAAGGGACAGTTTAAGGGGCAGCCGCATTGCTGTGGGTCT
This sequence comes from Isurus oxyrinchus, assembly GCA_026770705.1. Lineage (NCBI taxonomy): Eukaryota > Metazoa > Chordata > Chondrichthyes > Lamniformes > Lamnidae > Isurus > Isurus oxyrinchus. Next base: position 9,168,235 of record JANJGN010000034.1, read on the forward strand.
GGAGCCACGTGTAGGCTGGGCCAGGTAAGGAGGGCAGACTTCCTCCCCTAAAAGGTCATTATTGACCCAGGTGGGTTTTTAACAACAGTCGGATGATATTATTCAGGAGTAAAGGCCACCCCTTCAGCATCCTGCTCCGCCTCCCCCGATGCGGAGCCAATCCCTCCGCTTTACCCAGCTCCCACCCCCCCAGATGTGTTCACCGCAGGGGTTTGAGTTCCATCAATAGCAGAATTGGGTGTAACAGCAGAGGTGTGAAGATAAGTTAACATCCAGCGCTAGTTAGTTCCCTGTTTGTGCACTCCATTTGAGAAGGAACATCGGAGCCACACAGTGCAGACTCTCTTTTGAAGCAGATGGGACAAAGCTTTGATAACGTGTGATGACTGTCTTGATATAGCTCTTGGGGGCGAAAGGGATCAAAGGGTATGGGGAGAAAGCGGGAGCAGGGCCGTTGAGTTGGATGATCAGCCATGATCATAATGAATGGCGGAGCAGGCTCGAGGGGCCAAATGGCCTTCTCCTGCTCCTAGTTTCTACGTTGCTATGTTTCTATGACTCGATGGAGCAGACCGGTTTCGTAAAGAAACAATAAGACTTCATGATGGAGACACCTCAGAGGGCTTGCACCTGGGCCCGATCCTTCATCCAGAAGACACCCTACCCCCAACCCCAACCCCCACCCCCACCCCCACCCCCACCCCCGATTGCCTGCGCTAAGTGCTCACTGGTCAAAGCCCCCCGCGGCACATCACATGACACGCGGTTGCCAGGAGGGAGGGAGGGACAATACACACGGTTACCACAATAAAGCATATTGGATCCTGGGATTCAGTAAGAGAAACAAAAGCCAGGAAGTGATGTAAAATACCCATTTGAGCACTGCTGGAGTGTGGTGTCCAGCCCCCGGATGCCACGTTGTCTGAAGGACATGAAGGTTTCGGGCAAGTGAACAGGGGAGATTTACTCGGGCGGTTTAAGGAATGAGATATGTTACAATTCCACCCCCCGGGGAGACCGGAAAAGCTGGGATTGCTCCCCTTCGAGCACTGAGCAGGAGGTTGGGCAGGGATGGTCGGAATCAAGATGGGTTTCGATAGAGCAAATAAGGAGAAGCTGTTTGCAATGGCTGAAGGGTCAGCAATCAGAGGGCACAGGTTTAAGACGATCGGCAAAAGAACTAGGGGAGGACACAAGGAAAAACTGCCCAGTGCAACGAGTGGTTTGGATTAGGAACAGCAGAGGTGGAGGAGGCGGAATCAAGAGAAGCCTTCGAAAAGGAATTGGATTATGTCCTGAAGGAGAGAAAGCTGGAGAGATGAGAGGGTAAAGAGCAGGAGAGTGGGTCTAAGGGGAACATTCTTCGAATGAACTGATGCAAATTCACACAGACACAGACGTAGCTACAGACACGGACTCACACAGAGCTAAACACAGACACAGACATAGATGCAGACACAGACTCACACAGACCTAAACACAGACACAGACATAGATGCAGACACAGACTCACACAGACCTAAACACAGACAAAGACATAGATACAGACACAGGCTCACACAGACCTAGACACAGACACAGATGTAAATACAGACACGGCTTTGCACCGACCTAGACACAGACACAGATACAGGCATAGAAGCAGATACAGACTTACACAGACCTAGACATAGACGCCGATACAGGTGTGGAAGCAGTCACAGCCTCACACAGTCACAAACACAGACATAGATGCAAATATAGTCTCACACAGACCTAGACACAGACATAGACATTGAAGCAGACACAGACTCACACAGACCTAGGTACAGACACAGACATAGAAGCAGACCCAACCTCGCACAGACCTAGTCACAGACAGAAACAAAGGCAAACATAAAGACATAGACCCAGACACATGCTCAGACATAAACACAAATGGGCACAAACACACACAAAGATATAAACAACATCAACATCCTGGGGGTTACCATTGACCAGATACTGAACAGGACTACCCATATAAATACTGTGGCTACAAGAGCAGGTCAGAGGCTGGGAATCCTGCAGCGAGTAATTCACACCCTGACTCCCCAATCTCTGTCCACCATCTACAAGACACAAGTCAGGGGTGAGATGGAATACTCCCCACTTACCTGGATGAGTGCAGCTCCAACAACACTCAAGAAGCTCGACACCATCCAGGACAAAGCAGCCGCTTGATTGGCATCCCATCCACAAACATTCACTCCCTCCACCACCGACGCACAGTAGCAGCAGTGTGTGTACCATCTACAAGATGCACTGCAGCAACTCACCAAGGCTCCTTCGACAGCACCTTCCAAACTCATGACCACTACCATCTAGAAGGACAAGGGCAGCAGACACATGGGAACACCACCAACTGGAAGTTCCCCTCCAAGCCACTCAACATGCTCATTTGGAAATATATCGCCATTCCTTCACTGGCACTAGGTCAAAATCCCTCCCAAACAGCGCTGTGGGTGTACCTACACCACATGGACTGCAGCGGCTCAAGAAGGCAGCTCACCGCCACCTTCTCAAGGGGCAATTAGGGATGGGCAATAAATGCTGGCCCAGCCAGAACTGCTCACATACTATGAATGAACAATAACAAAACAGACACACAGACATGGCCACAGACAGATACATATTCTCCCTTGCACAATGATCAGAAGCACTAACTTTCTGGGTGATTTCCCCCTTGTCCAGGACTGAGATCAGATAAAGATGGCTTATTAATCACCAGTAAAACTGATTACATTACATACACAGTCTGCTAAAAGCCACATGGAGACCACATTGTACCTATTAATGCTTCTGTATTTCAAAGCAGTGTACACAAGTAAATGCCTTAAATACCATCCTGTAAAATCGAACAAACTAATTTCAACATCCTGAACAAACACAGCGACTTGTCCCCGAACAGACATGACAGGATCATAAACTAGATAGAATGACTCAACATCAACTGGTGCACCAACCCGTTAGTATGGAACGCGTACCCCAGTGAGAGTCAGTGTGTGGGACCCGTACCCTAGTGAGAGTCAGTGCGTGTGGGACCCGTACCCCAGTGAGAGTCAGTGTGTGTGGGACCCATGCCCCAGTGAGAGTCAGTGTGTGTGGGACCCGTACCCCAGTGAGAGTCAGTGTGTGTGTGTGGGACCCGTACCCCAGTGAGAGTCAGTGTGTGTGGGACCCGTACCCCAGTGAGAGTCAGTGTGTGTGGGACCCGTACCCCAGTGAGAGTCAGTGTGTGTGGGACCCGTACCCCAGTGAGAGACAGTGTGTGTGGAACCCGTACCCCAGTGAGAGTCAGTGTGTGGTACCCGTACCCCAGTGAGAGTCAGTGTGTGGTACCCGTACCCCAGTGAGAGTCAGTGTGTGTGGGACCCGTACCCCAGTGAGAGTCAGTGTGTGTGGGACCCGTACCCCAGTGAGAGACAGTGTGTGTGGAACCTGTACCCCAGTGAGATTCAGTGAGTGTGGAACCCGTACCCCAGTGAGAGTCAGTGTGTGTGGAACCTGTACCCTAGTGAGAGTCAGTGTGTGTGGAATCTGTACCCCAGTGAGAGTCAGTGTGTGTGGAACATGTACCCCAGTGAGAGTCAGTGTGTGTGGAATCTGTACCCCAGTGAGAGTCAGTGTGTGTGGAACATGTACACCAGTGAGAGTCAGTGTGTGTGGGACCAGTACCCCAGTGAGAGTCAGTGTGTGTGAGACCCGTACCCCAGTGAGAGTCAGTCTGTGTGGGACCCGTACCCCAGTGAGAGTCAGTGTGTGTGGGACCCGTACCCCAGTGAGAGTCAGTGTGTGTGGGACCCGTACCCCAGTGAGAGTCAGTGTGTGTGGGACCCGTACCCCAGTGAGAGTCAGTGTGTGTGGGACCCGTACCCCAGTGAGAGTCAGTGTGTGTGGGACCCGTACCCCAGTGAGAGTCAGTGTGTGTGGGACCAGTACCCCAGTGAGTCAGTGTGTGTGAGACCCGTACCCCAGTGAGAGTCAGTGTGTGTGGGACCCGTACCCCAGTGAGAGTCAGTGTGTGTGGGACCCACACCACAGTGAGAGTCAGTGTGTGTGGGACCCGTACCCTAGTGAGAGTCAGTGTGTGTGGGACTAGTACCCCAGTGAGTCAGTGTGTGTGAGACCCGTACCCCAGTGAGAGTCAGTGTGTGTGGGACCCGTACCCCAGTGAGAGTCAGTGTGTGTGGGACCCGTACCCCAGTGAGATTCAGTGTGTGTGGGACCCGTACCCCAGTGAGAGTCAGTGTGTGTGGGACCCGTACCCCAGTGAGAGTCAGTGTGTGTGGGACCCGTACCCCAATGAGAGTCAGTGTGTGTGGGACCCGTACCCCAGTGAGAGTCAGTGTGTGTGGGACCCGTACCCCAGTGAGAGTCAGTGTGTGTGGGACCCGTACCCCAGTGAGAGTCAGTGTGTGTGGGACCCGTACCCCAGTGAGAGTCAGTGTGTGTGGGAACCGTACCCCAGTGAGAGTCAGTGTGTGTGGGAACCGTACCCCAGTGAGAGTCAGTGTGTGTGAGACCCGTACCCCAGTGAGAGTCAGTGTGTGTGGGACCCGTACCCCAGTGAGAGTCAGTGTGTGTGGGACCCGTACCCCAGTGAGAGTCAGTGTGTGTGGGACCCGTACCCCAGTGAGAGTCAGTGTGTGTGGGACCCGTACCCCAGTGAGAGTCAGTGTGTGTGGGACCCGTACCCCAGTGAGAGTCAGTGTGTGTGGGACCCGTACCCCAGTGAGAGTCAGTGTGTGTGTGTGGGACCCGTACCCCAGTGAGAGTCAGTGTGTGTGGGACCCACACCACAGTGAGAGTCAGTGTGTGTGGGACCCGTACCCCAGTGAGACTCAGTGTGTGTGGGACCCACACCACAGTGAGAGTCAGTGTGTGTGGGACCCGTACCCCAGTGAGAGTCAGTGTGTGTGGGACCCACACCACAGTGAGAGTCAGTGTGTGTGGGACCCGTACCCCAGTGAGAGTCAGTGTGTGTGGGACCCACACCACAGTGAGAGTCAGTGTGTGTGGGACCCACACCACAGTGAGAGTCAGTGTGTGTGGGACCCGTACCCCAGTGAGAGTCAGTGTGTGTGGGACCCATACCCCAGTGAGAGTCAGTGTGTGTGGGACCCACACCACAGTGAGAGTCAGTGTGTGTGGGACCCGTACCCCAGTGAGAGTCAGTGTGTGTGGGACCCGTACCCCAGTGAGAGTCAGTGTGTGTGGGACCCGTACCCCAGTGAGAGTCAGTGTGTGTGGGAACGTACCCCAGTGAGAGTCAGTGTGTGTGGGACCCATACCCCAGTGAGAGTCAGTGTGTGTGGGACCCATACCCCAGTGAGAGTCAGTGTGTGTGGGACCCATACCCCAGTGAGAGTCAGTGTGTGTGGGACCCGTACCCCAGTGAGAGTCAGTGTGTGTGGGACCCGTACCCCAGTGAGATTCAGTGTGTGTGGGACCCGTACCCCAGTGAGATTCAGTGTGTGTGGGACCCGTACCCCAGTGAGAGTCAGTGTGTGTGGGACCCGTACCCCAGTGAGAGTCAGTGTGTGTGGGACCCGTACTCCAGTGAGAGTCAGTGTGTGTGGGACCCGTACCCCAGTGAGAGTCAGTGTGTGTGTGTGGGACCCGTACCCCAGTGAGAGTCAGTGTGTGTGGGACCCGTACCCCAGTGAGAGACAGTGTGTGTGGGACCCGTACCCCAGTGAGATTCAGTGTGTGTGGGACCCGTACCCCAGTGAGAGTCAGTGTGTGTGGGACCCGTACCCCAGTGAGAGTCAGTGTGTGTGGGACCCGTACCCCAGTGAGAGTCAGTGTGTGTGGGACCCGTACCCCAGTGAGAGTCAGTGTGTGTGGGACCCGTACCCCAGTGAGAGTCAGTGTGTGTGGGACCCACACCACAGTGAGAGTCAGTGTGTGTGGGACCCACACCCCAGTGAGAGTTAGTGTGTGTGGGACACGTACCCCAGTGAGAGTCAGTGTGTGTGAGACCCGTACCCCAGTGAGAGTCAGTGTGTGTGGGACCCACACCCCAGTGAGAGTTAGTGTGTGTGGAACCCGTACCCCAGTGAGAGTTAGTGTGTGTGGAACCCGTACCCCAGTGAGAGTCAGTGTGTGTGGTACCCACACCCCAGTGAGAGTCAGTGTGTGTGGGACCCGTACCCCAGTGAGAGTCAGTGTGTGTGGGACTCACACCACAGTGAGAGTCAGTGTGTGTGGGACCCACACCACAGTGAGAGTCAGTATCTCTGGAACTTGTGGTGCATGGAATTCTGTATGGTTTCATTCTTTATCTTTATGTCTGTGTGTGGGTTGCTGTGTGATGAAGATCTGATTTTGCTGAATATGATAAACATCTTCCATTGAACTACCATATCTCAAAAGGCAACTTTAAGATGTAAAAATCATCAGCACTTCACTCAAATGGTCAGAAAGAGAGTTTTTTTCTTTCTCTCTCTGCCCCAACTCTCTCCTCCTTTCTCTCCTGTTTCTATTGCTCTCTCCTGTCTGTCATTCTTTCCCTCCCACTCTGTCTCTGTCTCACTCTCTCCCACTCCATCTCTCTCCCCCTGTCTCTCTGTCTCTCCCACACTGTTTGATTCTCTCCACCTCACTCTCTCCCGCTCTCTCCCGCTCTCTCTCTCCCACATGTCTCTGTCTCACTTACCACTCTCCCTCTATCTTTCACTCTTCTTCTATCTTTCTGCCTCTCCTACTCTGTCTCTGTTTCCTTCTATCTCCTCTTTGGGCTCTCCCACTCTGCCTCTTTCCATCTTACTCTCTGTCTTTCTCGCTCTCTCTCTCTCTCTCTCTCTCTCTCTCTCTCTGTTCCAAGTCTGTCTCTCTGTGTCTGTTTCTGCCTCCCACTGTGTCTGGGTTTGTTGATAGAGAGTCAGAGAGAGAGAGGTAGAGAGAGACAGAAACAGAGGGAGCGAGAGAGACTGAGAGAGAGAGAGATGGAGAGAGCGAGAGAGACAGAGATAGAGAGACAGAGAGAGAGAGACAGAGATAAAGACAGCGAGAGGGAGAGAGACAGAGAGACAGAAAGGGACAGAGAGAGAGACAGAGAGAGATAGAGGGAGAAAGAAAGACAGAGAGACAGACAGAGAGGCAGAGAGAGATAGAGGGAGAGAGGGAGACAGAAAGACAGAGAGAGAGACAGAGAGAGAGCGACAAAAACAGAGTGTGAGAGTGACAGAGAGATAGAGGGAGACAGAAAGAGAGATAGAGAGACAGAGACAGAGAGGCTGAGAGAGAGACAGAGACAGACAGAATGAGAGACAGAAGAGATAGAGGGAGAGAGAAAGACAGAGAGACAGAGAGAGAGAGACCAAGAGGTAAAGAGGGAGAGACAGAGAGATACAGAGATAGAAACAGAGTGAGAGAGAGAGACAGGGAGATAGAGACAGAGAGAGAGAGAGAGAGGGGCAGAGAGAAATAGAGGGAGGGAGAAAGACAGGCAGAGAGAGAGAGGTAGAGAGAGAGAGACAGGGAGAGAGAGAGAGACACAGGGAGACAGAGACAGAGATAGACAGAGAGAGAGGGGCAGAGAGAAATAGAGGGAGGGAGAAAGACAGACACAGAGGCAGAGAGACAGAGAGATAGAGAGACAGAGAGAGTGAGAGAAACAGAGAGATAGAGGGAGAGAAAAAGAGAGACAGAGCAAGAGAGACAGAGACAGAGAGATAGAGAGCGAGAGACAGAAGAGACGTAGGGAGAGAGAGAGAGACAGAGATAGAGGGGGAGAGAAAGACAAAGAGAGACAGAGAGAGAGAGAGATAGACGGGGGAAAGAGACAGAGACAGAGAGAGAGAAAGAGACAGGAAGAGTGAGTGAGACAGAGAGATAGAAGCAGCGGGACGGAGAGAGAAACAGAGAGATAGAGACACAGAGAGAAAGAGAGAGACACAGAGAGAGACAAGGAGGAAGAGAAAGAGACAGAGAGTGCAGTAGAGACAGAGAGATGGGGGGGAGAGAGAGAGAGACAGAGAGAGCAAGAGACAGAAAGAGATAGGGGAGACAGAGAGACAGGGAAACAGAGAGAGAGACAGACAGAGACAGTGAGGCAGAGACAGAAAAGATAAGAGAGACAATAGGTAGAGGGAGAAAGAGACAGGGAGAGATAGAGACAGAAAGAGAGACACAGAGAGAGAGAGATAATGAGACCGAGGCAGAGAGACAGAGAAGCGAGAGATAGAGGGAGAGAGAGAGAGAGAGAGAGAGAGAGACAGATAGACAGGGGGAGAGACAGAGAGAAAGAGAGACAGGCAGTGAGAGAGAGATAGAGAGACAGAGAGAGAGGGACAAGGAGTGAAAGAGAGAGAGAGAGACAGAGGGTGAAAGAGAGAGAGAGACAGAGTGAAAGAGAGAGAAGAGAGAGTTAGAGAGACAGAGAGTGAGAGAGAGAGAGAGAGACAAAGAGAGAAAGAGAGAAAGAGATGGAGAGAGAGACAAATAGAGAGACAGAGAGAGGGGCACACAGAGATAGAGACAGAGAGACACAGACAGAGAGAAAGAGAGAGAGATAGAAAGACTGAGACAGGCAGAGAGTGGAGAGAGACAGAGAGAGAGAGAAAGACGGAGAGAGAGAGACAGAGAGGCAGAGAGAAAGAGTGCACATCAGATTGTGGGCGACCATTTGACAACCTGCCACACAACGTGACCCTGGAGGCTGCTGGCTGTTTGGCCAATGGGGGCTGCACACTTATCAGCCAAGATGCTGGGTAAGGCCTCCGTCTGAACTTAGCAGACAAGTTGTAACCCAGGGTGTGTGCAGCACAGATATGGCCAGTGCTGTGAGGGACCAAAGCTGCACAAAGAGTGTGACAAAGGGAGGAAATCCCAGCTGATTATGAATCGCAGGCAACAGGACAGAGCTGTGGGGGGAGGAGTGCAAGGGTTAGGCAGTCGCCATCTTTTCGGGAGAATGGCACAGGAAGGGGCAAGGAGAAATGGGGGCGGTCAAGGGGTATCGGAGCAGGGCTCGTTCTCTCTCTCTCTCCCCGGCCACTCTGCTCCTTTCTGTCCTCCAACCCACCAAGCACAGTGTCCAATTAAGTCACACTAAACAGAATTAATCACCATCCTTGTCCTTCCTGCCCCCTCCCCCAATTCTCTCCGCTATCTATACTCCGGTCGTCCCACAGTAACACAACCTGGGTGAACGGTCCAAGCCCCCGATTTCCTTTCACTGAGCAGAGTTTAGACTAACAGAAGACTCAGCCTGCAGCATTTCCTCTTTCTACGTCGGCCCCAGCTACCTCCCCACTCGCCCTCTCGCTCTCGCTGCCTCCCTCGCTCTCCCTCCCGCTCTCTGCCTCCCTCGCTCTTCCTCCCGCTCTCTGCCTCCCGGGAACGAGGCACAAAAAACGGCGGGCTTACCTTGGCCCTACTTGTCTCGCGCACGCTCCGGGTTTTACAACTCCCACACAGAACTCATTCGCAAACTGCAGCAGGATGCAGAAAGACTTGCTGCTGCTTTGCGAACATCAGACTACGCCAAACTTCCTCTCAGTACAGCTGGGTCACATGGGGCCACGGGACTGCTCACTGCCAAAATCCCCAGGTGCCAGTTTGGCAGTGCAAAGAAAAGGGCACAGAGAACAGGTCGATCAAAACGATGGGGGACAGTGTAGAGGGAGCTTTACTCTGTATCTAACCCCGTGCTGTAGCTGTCCTGGGAGTGTTTCATGGGGACAGTGTAGAAGGAGCTTTACTCTGTATCTTACCCCGTGCTGTACCTGTCCTGGGAGTGTTTCATGGGGACAGTGTAGAAGGAGCTTTACTCTGTATCTTACCCCGTGCTGTACCTGTCCTGGGAGTGTTTCATGGGGACAGTGTAGAAGGAGCTTTACTCTGTATCTAACCCCGTGCTGTACCTGTCCTGGGAGTGTTTCATGGGGACAGTGTAGAAGGAGCTTTACTCTGTATCTAACCCCGTGCTGTACCTGTCCTGGGAGTGTTTGATGCGGACAGTGTAGAGGGAGCTTTACTCTGTATCTAACCCCGTGCTGTACCTGTCCTGGGAGTGCTTGATGCGGACAGTGTAGAGGGAGCTTTACTCAGTATCTAACCCCATGCTGTACCTGTCCTGGGAGTGTTTGATGGGGACAGTGTAGAGGGAGCTTTACTCTGTATCTAACCCCATGCTGTACCTGTCCTGGGAGTGTTTGATGGGTCAGTGTAGAGGGAGTTTTACCCTGTATCTAACCCCGTGCTGTACCTGTCCCTGGGAGCGTTTGATGGGGACAGTGTAGAGGGAGATTTACTCTGTATCTAACCCCGTGCTGTACCTGTCCTGGGAGTGTTTGATGGGGACAGTGTTGAGGGAGCTTTACTCAGTATCTAACCCCATGCTATACCTGTCCTGGGAGTGTTTGATGGGGACAGTGTAGAGGGAGTTTACTCTGTATCTAACCCTGTGCTGTACCTGTCCGGGGAGTGTTTGATGGGGACAGTGTAGAGGGAGCTTTACTCTGTATCTAACCCTGTGCTGTACCTGTCCTGGGGAGTGTTTGATGGGGGCAGTGTAGAGGGAGATTTACTCTGTATCTAACCCCGTGCTGTACCTGTCCTGGGAGTGTTTGATGGGGACAGTGTAGAGGGAGCTTTACTCTGTAACTAACCCCGTGCTGTACCTGTCCTGGGAGTGTTTGATGGGGACAGTGTAGAGGGAGCTTTACTCTGTATCTAACCCCGTGCTGTACCTGTCCTGGGAGTGTTTGATGGGGTCAGTGTAGAGGGAGCTTTACTCTGTATCTAACCCCGTGCTGTACCTGTCCTGGGAGTGTTTGATGGGGACAGTGTAGAGGGAGCTTTACTCTGTATCTAACCCCGTGCTGTACCTGTCCTGGGAGTGTTTCATGGGGACAGTGTAGAAGGAGCTTTACTCTGTATCTAACCCCGTGCTGTACCTGTCCTGGGAGTGTTTCATGGGGACAGTGTAGAAGGAACTTTACTCTGTATCTAACCCCGTGCTGTACCTGTCCTGGGAGTGTTTGATGCGGACAGTGTAGAGGGAGCTTTACTCTGTATCTAACCCCGTGCTGTACCTGTCCTGGGAGTGTTTGATGCGGACAGTGTAGAGGGAGCTTTACTCTGTATCTAACCCCATGCTGTACCTGTCCTGGGAGTGTTTGATGGGGACAGTGTAGAGGGAGCTTTACTCTGTATCTAACCCCGTGCTGTACCTGTCCTGGGAGTGTTTGATGGGTCAGTGTAGAGGGAGTTTTACCCTGTATCTAACCCCGTGCTGTACCTGTCCTGGGAGCGTTTGATGGGGACAGTGTAGAGGGAGATTTACTCTGTATCTAACCCCGTGCTGTACCTGTCCTGGGAGTGTTTGATGGGGACAGTGTTGAGGGAGCTTTACTCAGTATCTAACCCCATGCTGTACCTGTCCTGGGAGTGTTTGATGGGGACAGTGTAGAGGGAGTTTACTCTGTATCTAACCCCGTGCTGTACCTGTCCTGGGAGTGTTTGATGGGGACAGTGTAGAGGGAGCTTTACTCTGTATCTAACCCCGTGCTGTACCTGTCCTGGGAGTGTTTGATGGGGACAGTGTAGAGGGAGCTTTACTCTGTATCTAACCCTGTGCTGTACCTGTCCTGGGAGTGTTTGATGGGGGCAGTGTAGAGGGAGATTTACTCTGTATCTAACCCCGTGCTGTACCTGTCCTGGGAGTGTTTGATGGGGACAGTGTAGAGGGAGCTTTACTCTGTAACTAACCCCGTGCTGTACCTGTCCTGGGAGTGTTTGATGGGGACAGTGTAGAGGGAGCTTTACTCTGTATCTAACCCCGTGCTGTACCTGTCCTGGGAGTGTTTGATGGGGTCAGTGTAGAGGGAGCTTTACTCTGTATCTAACCCCGTGCTGTACCTGTCCTGGGAGTGTTTGATGGGGACAGTGTAGAGGGAGCTTTACTCTGTATCTAACCCCGTGCTGTACCTGTCCTGGGAGTGTTTGATGGGGACAGTGTAGAGAGAGCTTTACTCTGCATCTAACCCCGTGCTGTACCTGTCCTGGGAGTGTTTGATGGGGACAGTGTAGAGGGAGCTTTACTCTGTATCTAACCCCGTGCTGTACCTGTCCTGGGAGTGTTTGATGGGGACAGTGTAGAGGGAGCTTTACTCTGTATCCAACCCCGTGCTGTACTTGTCCTGGGAATGTTTGATGGGGACAGTGTAGATGAGCTTTACTCTGTATCTTACCCCGTGCTGTACCTGTCCTGGGAGTGTTTGATGGGGACAGTGTAGAGGGAGCTTTACTCTGTATCTAACCCCGTGCTGTACCTGTCCTGGGAGTGTTTGATGGGGACAGTGTAGAGAGAGCTTTACTCAGTATCTTACCCCGTGCTGTACCTGTCCTGGGAGTGTTTGATGGGGACAGTGTAGAGGGAGCTTTACTCTGTATCTAACCCCATGCTGTACCTGTCCTGGGAGTGTTTGATGGGTCAGTGTAGAGGGAGTTTTACCCTGTATCTAACCCCGTGCTGTACCTGTCCTGGGAGCGTTTGATGGGGACAGTGTAGAGGGAGATTTACTCTGTATCTAACCCCGTGCTGTACCTGTCCTGGGAGTGTTTGATGGGGACAGTGTTGAGGGAGCTTTACTCAGTATCTAACCCCATGCTATACCTGTCCTGGGAGTGTTTGATGGGGACAGTGTAGAGGGAGTTTACTCTGTATCTAACCCCGTGCTGTACCTGTCCGGGGAGTGTTTGATGGGGACAGTGTAGAGGGAGCTTTACTCTGTATCTAACCCTGTGCTGTACCTGTCCTGGGAGTGTTTGATGGGGGCAGTGTAGAGGGAGATTTACTCTGTATCTAACCCCGTGCTGTACCTGTCCTGGGAGTGTTTGATGGGGACAGTGTAGAGGGAGCTTTACTCTGTAACTAACCCCGTGCTGTACCTGTCCTGGGAGTGTTTGATGGGGACAGTGTAGAGGGAGCTTTACTCTGTATCTAACCCCGTGCTGTACCTGTCCTGGGAGTGTTTGATGGGGTCAGTGTAGAGGGAGCTTTACTCTGTATCTAACCCCGTGCTGTACCTGTCCTGGGAGTGTTTGATGGGGACAGTGTAGAGGGAGCTTTACTCTGTATCTAACCCCGTGCTGTACCTGTCCTGGGAGTGTTTCATGGGGACAGTGTAGAAGGAGCTTTACTCTGTATCTAACCCCGTGCTGTACCTGTCCTGGGAGTGTTTCATGGGGACAGTGTAGAAGGAACTTTACTCTGTATCTAACCCCGTGCTGTACCTGTCCTGGGAGTGTTTGATGCGGACAGTGTAGAGGGAGCTTTACTCTGTATCTAACCCCGTGCTGTACCTGTCCTGGGAGTGTTTGATGCGGACAGTGTAGAGGGAGCTTTACTCTGTATCTAACCCCATGCTGTACCTGTCCTGGGAGTGTTTGATGGGGACAGTGTAGAGGGAGCTTTACTCTGTATCTAACCCCGTGCTGTACCTGTCCTGGGAGTGTTTGATGGGTCGTGTAGAGGGAGTTTTACCCTGTATCTAACCCCGTGCTGTACCTGTCCTGGGAGCGTTTGATGGGGACAGTGTAGAGGGAGATTTACTCTGTATCTAACCCCGTGCTGTACCTGTCCTGGGAGTGTTTGATGGGGACAGTGTTGAGGGAGCTTTACTCAGTATCTAACCCCATGCTGTACCTGTCCTGGGAGTGTTTGATGGGGACAGTGTAGAGGGAGTTTACTCTGTATCTAACCCCGTGCTGTACCTGTCCTGGGAGTGTTTGATGGGGACAGTGTAGAGGGAGCTTTACTCTGTATCTAACCCCGTGCTGTACCTGTCCTGGGAGTGTTTGATGGGGACAGTGTAGAGGGAGCTTTACTCTGTATCTAACCCTGTGCTGTACCTGTCCTGGGAGTGTTTGATGGGGGCAGTGTAGAGGGAGATTTACTCTGTATCTAACCCCGTGCTGTACCTGTCCTGGGAGTGTTTGATGGGGACAGTGTAGAGGGAGCTTTACTCTGTAACTTACCCCGTGCTGTACCTGTCCTGGGAGTGTTTGATGGGGACAGTGTAGAGGGAGCTTTACTCTGTATCTAACCCCGTGCTGTACCTGTCCTGGGAGTGTTTGATGGGGTCAGTGTAGAGGGAGCTTTACTCTGTATCTAACCCCGTGCTGTACCTGTCCTGGGAGTGTTTGATGGGGACAGTGTAGAGGGAGCTTTACTCTGTATCTAACCCCATGCTGTACCTGTCCTGGGAGTGTTTGATGGGGACAGTGTAGAGAGAGCTTTACTCTGCATCTAACCCCGTGCTGTACCTGTCCTGGGAGTGTTTGATGGGGACAGTGTAGAGGGAGCTTTACTCTGTATCTAACCCCGTGCTGTACCTGTCCTGGGAGTGTTTGATGGGGACAGTGTAGAGGGAGCTTTACTCTGTATCCAACCCCGTGCTGTACTTGTCCTGGGAATGTTTGATGGGGACAGTGTAGATGAGCTTTACTCTGTATCTTACCCCGTGCTGTACCTGTCCTGGGAGTGTTTGATTGGGACAGTGTAGAGGGAGCTTTACTCTGTATCTAACCCCGTGCTGTACCTGTCCTGGGAGTGTTTGATGGGGACAGTGTAGAGAGAGCTTTACTCTGTATCTAACCCCGTGCTGTACCTGTCCTGGGAGTGTTTGATGGGGACAGTGTAGAGGGAGATTTACTCTGTATCTAACCCCGTGCTGTACCTGTCCTGGGAGTGTTTGATGGGGACAGTGTAGAGGGAGATTCATTCCGTATCTAACCCCGTGCTGTACCTGGCTGAATGTGCTTGTTGCTGATATTATGATAGTAGTTGTGACATAGCCCAACAGTGTGAGAAGGAGAATAAGATTCTTACTGCTCCGGCTTGTTTAAGACTGAGGCTCTGGTACACAACTTTGGCACAGTCCTGATATCAGCCACATTGATTTGCTTTCCTGCCATGTGGGAGCTCCATCCTCTGGAATTGAAGTGTAATTTTGCTGCTTTTTGGAGAGAAACGGGAGCTAGTTCCCCTGTCTGCCCCCACTGAGGGATGTTTCTGCTCTTGTGCCCCAAGCTAAATATATTGGAAAGCTGTCAGCAGAGGGAGCATGTGTGAAGGGAGCACAAACACCTTTCAGCCCATTAACGCTACCCAACGCCTGAGAGGAACAGCAACCCAGCCTTTCTACAACTCCAGCCAGGACAAATCTGGCCTGTTGCCTTGGAGACTGCTGAGGCCTTTCACATTGTGTTCGTTCCAGGCATTATACAGGTTCTGCGGTGCAGATTCCCCACAATAATACTGGGCTTATAAAGCCACCAGGGCAGGTACAGCATGGGGTTAGATACAGAGTAAAGCTCACACCTCACTGTTGCCATCAAACACTCCCAGGGTAGGTACAGCACGGGGTTAGATACAGAGTAAAGCTCCCTCTACACTGTCCCCATCAAACACTCCCAGGACAGGTACAACACGGGGTTAGATACAGAGTAAAGCTCCCTCTACACTGTCTCCATCAAACACTCCCAGGACAGGTACAGCACGGGGTTAGATACAGCGTAAAGCTCCCTCTACACTGTCCCCATCAAACACTCCCAGGACAGGTACAGCTTGGGGTTAGATACAGAGTAAAGCTCCCTCTACACTGTCCCCATCAAACACTCCCAGGACAGGTACAGCACGGGGTTAGATACAGAGTAAATCTCCCTCTACACTGTCCCCATCAAACACTCCCAGGGCAGGTACAGCATGGGTTTAGATACAGAGTAAATCTCCCTCTACACTGTCCCCATCAAACACTCCCAGGGCAGGTACAGCATGGGTTTAGATACAGAGTAAATCTCCCTCTACACTGTCCCCATCAAACACTCCCAGGACAGGTACAGCATGGGGTTAGATACAGAGTAAATCTCCCTCTACACTATCCCCATCAAACACTTGCAGGGCAGGTACAGCATGGGGTTAGATACCAAGTAAAGCTCCCTCTACACTGTCCCCATCAAACACTTCCAGAACAGGTACAGCACGGGGTTAGATACAGAGTAAAGCTCCCTCTACAATGTCCCCATCAAACACTTCCAGAACAGGTACAGCACGGGTTAGATACAGAGTAAAGCTGCCTCTACACTGTCCCCATCAAATAATCCCAGGACAGGTACAGCACGGGGTTAGATACAGAGTAAAGCTCCCTCCACACTGTCCCCATCAGACACTCCCAGGACAGGTACAGCACGGGGTTAGATACAGAGTGAATGTTTCTCTGCACTCCCTACCTGAAAATTTTGACATCATTTACATTCTGCTGTGTTCATTTGCATTCATTTGACATCAATTGCACTCAAAACCTATCATTTAGCAATCATTTAACTTTATAGATTCTGTAACTGACATCAGTTGCCCCAAACTGCTGGCGGAGGAAGTGGGGAGAGTTTGGAGGCTGAGGGAGTGGTGCAAGCTTGGACGCTGGACGGAGGAGGGAGAGAGCAGGGAGTTTATACTGAGATTCGGGATGGGAGAATGTTTAGACCCTGAAACTGGGGAGGGGGGAGAGTTTAGACCCTGAGACTGGGGAGGGGGGAGAGGTTAGACCCTGAGACTGGGGAGGGGGGACAGTTTAGACCCTGAGACTGGTGAGGGGGGAGAGTTTAGACCTTGAGACTGGGGAGGGGGGAGAGTTTAGACCCTGAGACTGTGGAGGGGGGAGAGGATAGACCCTGTGACCGGGGAGGGGAGAGAGTTTAGACCCTGAGACTGTGGAGGGGGGAGAGTTTAGACCCTGTGACTGGGGAGGGGGGAGAGTTTAGACCCTGAGACTGTGGAGCGGGGAGAGATTAGTCCCTGTGACTGGGGAGGGGGGAGAGTTTAGGCCCTGAGACTGGGGACGGGGGAGAGGTTAGACCCTGAGACTGGTGAGGGGGGAGAGGTTAGACCCTGAGACTGGTGAGGGGGGAGAGATTAGACCCTTAGACTGGTGAGGGGGGAGTGGTTAGACCCTGAGACTGGGGAGGGGGGAGAGTTTTGACCTTGAGACCTGGCAGATGAGTGTGTGGAAATTATAAACCCTGAAACTAAAATGAATTAAGAACTGATGGGGATCTGGTGCTGCTTTCAAGATTGTCCTGTCTAGTGGAGCGATTGTTTTGGATTCAGTGAAAATCTGGGCAAATTCAAATATTATTTAAGTAATTTATTTCCTTGTACTTTTTAAATGCAGGTTACTGAGAGAGCTGGATAACACTGAATACGTTTAATAGCTTTGAGCATGATGGATAGCTCTGAGTGCACTGGATAGCTCTGAGTGCACTGGATAGCTCTGAGTGCGCTGGATACCTCTGAGTGGCAGGATAGCTCTGAGTGGCAGGATAGCTCTGTGTGCACTGGATACCTCTGAGTGCACTGGATACCTCCGAATGCACTGAATAGCTTTGAGTGCACTGGATACCTCTGAGTGCACTGGATACCTCTGAGTGCACTGAATAGCTTTGAGTGCACTGGATAGCTCTGAGTGCACTGGATACCTCTGAGTGCACTGAATAGCTTTGAGTGCACTGGATAGCTCTGAGTGTACTGGATAGCTTTGAGTGCACTGAATAGCTTTGAATGCACTGGAGAACTCTGAGTGTACTGAATAGCTTTGAGTGCACTGGATAGCTTTGAGTGCACTGGATAGCTCTGAGTGCACTGAATAGCTTTGAGTGCACTGGATAGCTTTGAGTGCACTGGATAGCTTTGAGCACACTGGATAGCTTTGAGCGCACTGGATAGCTTTGAGCACACTGGATAGCTTTGAGCGCACTGGATAGCTTTGAGCACACTGGATAGCTTTGAGCGCACTGGATAGCTTTGAGCGCACTGGATAGCTTTGAGCGCACTGGATAGCTTTGAGCACACTGGATAGCTTTGAGCACACTGGATAGCTTTGAGCGCACTGGATAGCTTTGAGCACACTGGATAGCTTTGAGCACACTGGATAGCTTTGAGCGCACTGGATAGCTTTGAGCACACTGGATAGCTTTGAGCACACTGGATAGCTTTGAGCGCACTGGATAGCTTTGAACGTGCTATCAAATTTGATGCAAATTTCATTCCAAATGAGTACTTTTGACGTCACATTGTAATTGAGCGCATTGAGCGCAAAAATGATGTTAAAATGTTTGGACAGGGCATTC
This sequence comes from Isurus oxyrinchus, assembly GCA_026770705.1. Taxonomy (NCBI): domain Eukaryota; kingdom Metazoa; phylum Chordata; class Chondrichthyes; order Lamniformes; family Lamnidae; genus Isurus; species Isurus oxyrinchus. The sequence continues at coordinate 9,186,394 of JANJGN010000034.1, forward strand.
TCTAGGTTGCAGGTAGAGGGGCAGGTACAGATCGGTGACCACCCCCACAGGAAGGGTTTGGTGTCCGCTCTCAGGGGACGCTCTGCAAGCATCATTCTGCTCGACTTAGAGAGGAAAGCGGAAGTTGAGAAACATCTGTGGTGGGTAGTGGGCCATGACTGTGAGGAACAGACAAACATCCGGCCCACCATGTCCCATGAGAGTGTGCGAGAGAGCACACTGGCACTTGGACACAGCACCGGAGATGGGCTGCGGCAAGCAGATCGAACCGTAGTTGCGTTTGTTACAGGACAGCTCGGAGATGGCAAATCCTGCGGTGCAAAGCTTGGCGACATGGCTCCTGCTGATGGCAATGCCAGCCGATGGTGAGTGTGAGGGAGGGGTATCTGGGCAAGGGTAGTTCGGAGAGTCCTGGCACCAGAGAGTGTGGAGACTAGAACTGTGCCCGGTGCTCCGGGTGTGGTCTAACCGAGGGATATGTAGACCAGGACTGTGCACAGTGCTCCGGGTGTGGTCTAACTGAGGGATATGGAGACCAGGACTGTGCACAGTGCTCTGGGTGTGGTCTAACCGAGGGATATGGAGACCAGGACTGTGCACAGTGCTCCGGGTGTGGTCTAACCGAGGGATATGGAGACTAGGACTGTGCACAGTGCTCCGAGTGTGGTCTAACTGAGGGATATGGTGACCAGGACTGTGCACAATGCTCCGGGTGTGGTCTAACCGAGGGATATGGAGACCAGGACTGTGCACAGTGCTCCGGGTGTGGTCTAACCGAGGGATACGGAGACCAGGACTGTGCACAGTGCTCCGGGTGTGGTCTAACCGAGGGATACGGAGACCAGGACTGTGCACAGTGCTCCGGGTGTGGTCTAACTGAGGGATACGGAGACCAGGACTGTGCGCAGTGCTCCGGGTGTGGTCTAACCGAGGGATATGTAGACCAGGACTGTGCACAGTGCTCCGGGTGTGGTCTAACTGAGGGATATGGAGACCAGGACTGTGCACAGTGCTCCGGGTGTGGTCTAACCGAGGGATATGGAGACCAGGACTGTGCACAGTGCTCCGGGTGTGGTCTAACCGAGAGATATGGAGACTAGGACTGTGCACAGTGCTCCGAGTGTGGTCTAACTGAGGGATATGGTGACCAGGACTGTGGACAATGCTCCGGGTGTGGTCTAACCGAGGGATATGGAGACCAGGACTGTGCACAGTGCTCCGGGTGTGGTCTAACCGAGGGATACGGAGACCAGGACTGTGCACAGTGCTCCGGGTGTGGTCTAACCGAGGGATACGGAGACCAGGACTGTGCACAGTGCTCCGGGTGTGGTCTAACTGAGGGATACGGAGACCAGGACTGTGCGCAGTGCTCTGGGTGTGGTCTAACCGAAAGATATGGAGACCAGGACTGTGCACAGTGCTCCGGGTGTGGTCTAACCGAGGGATACAGAGACCAGGACTGTGCACAGTGCTCCGGGTGTGGTCTAACCGAGGGATATGGAGACCAGGACTGTGCACAGTGCTCCGGGTGTGGTCTAACCAAGGGATATGGAGACCAGGACTGTGCACAGTGCTCCGAGTGTGGTCTAACCAAGGGATATGAAGACCAGGACTGTGCACAGGACTCCGGGTGTGGTCTAATCAAGGGATGTGGAGAGTAGGACTGTGCACAGTGCTCCGGGTGTGGTCTAAACGAGGCATATGAAGACCAGGACTGTGCACAGTGCTCCGGGTGTGGTCTAACCGAGAGCTTTGGAGACCAGGACTGTGCACAGTGCTCCGGGTGTGGTCTAACCGAGGGACATGGGGGCCAGGACTGTGTGTTCCGGGTGTGCCTCAGCCTGGTTTGGATAAGGAACATGGTTTCGCATTCACTGTGCTCTCTGGGCTGGCAAGCCACTCTCATTGATAGAAGACAGGTCTGAAAATCAATGCCATGACTCGATAGTCACAGGCTTTGGAGGAACTCAGAGGGCTAATCAATTTTCAGCTTCGATCAAGTCTTGATTACACTACATTTGGAGCACAGTTCACAGATCTGGTCTTCATGTACCGTGTTCAGATCACACTTGGAGCATAGTTTACAGTGTAGTCTCCATATCCTGTGTTTAGACCACACTCAGAGCACTGTGCATAGTTCTGTTCTCCATATACCTTGCTTAGACCATGCCTGGTGCAACGTATACAATTCTGGTCTCCATATTGCTCGGTTAGGCCACACTCGGAGCGCTGTGCACAGTCCTGGTCTCCATATCCCTCAGTTGGACCACACTTGGAGCACTGTGCACAGTCCTAGTCTCCAAATCCCTCGGTTAGATCACACCCGGAGCATTGTGCACAGTCCTGGTCTCCATATTTCTCGGTTAGACCACACCAGGAGCACTGTGCACAGTCCTGGTCTCCATATCCCTCGGTTAGACCACACTTGGAGCGCTGTGCACTATCCTGGTCTCCATATCCCTCGGTTAGACCACACTCAGAGCACTGTGCACAGTCCTGGTCTCCATATCTCTTGGTTAGACCACACTCGGAGCACTGTGCACAGTTCTGGTCTCCGTATCCCTCGGTTAGACCACAGTTGGAGCACTGTGCACAGTCCTGGTCTCCATATTCCTTGGTTAGACCACACCCGGAGCACTGTGCACAGTCCTGGTCTCCATATCCCTCGGTTAGACCACACCCGGAGCACTGTGCACAGTCCTGGTCTCCATATTTCTCGGTTAGACCACACCAGGAGCACTGTGCACAGTCCTGGTCTCCATATCCCTCGGTTAGACCACACTCGGAGCACTGTGCACAGTCCTGGTCTCCAAATCTCTTGGTTAGACCACACTCGGAGCACTGTGCACAGTTCTGGTCTCCGTATCCCTCGGTTAGACCACACTTGGAGCACTGTGCACAGTCCTGGTCTCCATATCCCTCGGTTAGACCACACTTGGAGCACTGTGCACAGTCCTGGTCTCCATATTCCTTGGTTAGACCACACCTGGACCACTGTGCACAGTTCCAGTCTCCACATTACAAAAAGGAAATTTTAGCTTTGGGGAAAGTGCAAAAATGATTTACAAGGACTCGAACTATGAGGTGATATAATGCTCAGGGATGTTGCACAGGCTGTGGCCCTTATCTCCAGGAGAGCGAAGGTAGGGGGCCGAGTTCATAGAGGGCTTTAAAATTCTGAAAGCTTTTGAAAGGGTGGATGTAGAGAAGATGTCTCTACCCTTGTTGGCGAGACCAGAACTAGGAGGCGTGAAGTTAAGGGAGTCATTAATAAATCCAACCGGGAATTCAGGAGAAACTTCTTTGCTGAGAGAGCGGTGGGAATGTGTGAATGCAAATGATTTCCAACTGGCTGCCTTGCCCTAAACAGAGCACATTCAGGGAGACATTCCTGGTTGACAGTGCCTCAATCCATCCTATTGGCTGCTTTCATTTACCTCTTGGTCTTTGGCTTGGGATGAAGAAAAGACTTGCATTTATATAGCACGAATCACCACCTCAAGACGTCCCAAAGCCCTTCACCACTAGTGAAGTGGCTGTGGTAATGAAGGGAACCTGGCAGTCTGCACACAGCAAGATCCCACCAAAAGCAATTACAATATACTCAGGCTGAGAGACGATAGTTGAGGATTAAAGATTGGCCATGAAACTGGCGAGCATTTCATTTCTCTTCTTCCAACTGTGACTGTGGGATCTTTAACGTCCACCAAAGAGCATAGGCAGGGTCTTGGTTTACTGCCTGCTCCGAAAGACAGCACCACTGAAAGTGCAACACACCCTCAGTACTGACCCTCCGACAATACAGCACTCCCTCAGTACTGACCGTCCGACAATACAGCACTCCCTCAGTACTGACCCTCCGACACTGTGGCGCTCCCTCAGTACTGACCCTCTAAAAGTGCAGTACTCCCTCTGTACTGACCCTCTGACAGTGCAGCACTCCCTCAGTATTGATCCTCTGACAGTGCAGCACTCCCTCAGTACCGACCCTCCGACAGTGCAGCGCTCCCTCAGCACCGACCCTCCGACAGTGCGGCGCTCCCTCAGTACTGACCCTCCGAGAGTGCAGCACTCCCTCAGTACTGACCCTCCGACAGTGCGGCATTCCCTCAGTACTGACCCTCTGACAGTGCAGCACTCCCTCAGTACAGACCCTCTGACAGTGCGGCGCTCCCTCAGCACTGGCCCTCTGACAGTACAGCGCTCCCTCAGTACTGACCTCTGACAGTGCAGTGCTCCCTCAGTACTGACCCTCCAACAGTACAGCGCTCCCTCAGTACTGACCCTCTGACAGTGCAGCGCTCCTTCAGTACTGACACTCCAACAGTGCAGCACTCCCTCAGTACTGACCCTTCGACCGTGCAGCACTCTCTAAGTACTGACCCTCCGACAGTGCGGTGCTCTCTCAGTACTGACCCTCCGACAGTGCAGCACTCCCTCAGTACTAACCCTCCGACAGTGCGGCATTCCCTCTGTACTGACCCTCTGACAGTGCAGCACTCCCTCAGTACTGACCCTCCGACAGTGCAGCACTCCCTCAGTACTGACCCTCCGACAGTGCGGCATTCCCTCAGTACTGACCCTCTGACAGTGCAGCACTCCCTCAGTACTGACCCTCCGACAGTGCAGCACTCCCTCAGTACCGACCATCCGACAGTGCAGCGCTCCCTCTGTACTGACCCTCCGACAGTGCGGCGCTCCCTCAGTACTGACCCTCCAACAGTGCAGTGCTCCCTCAGTACTGACCATCTGACAGTGCGGCATTCCCTCAGTACTGACCCTCTGACAGTGCAGCACTCCCTCAGTACTGACCCTCCGACAGTACAGCACTCCCTCAGTACTGACCCTCTGACAGTGCAGCACTCCCTCAGTACTGACCCTCTGACAGTACAGCGCTCCCTCAGTACTGACCTCTGACAGGGCGGAGCTCCCTCAGTACTGACCCTCTGAAAGTGCAGCACTCTCTCAGTACTGACCCTCTGACAGTGCAGTGCTCCCTCAGTATTGACCCTCCGACAGTGCAGCACTCCCTCAGTACTGACCCTCCGACAGTGCAGCACTCCCTCTGTACAGACCCTCTGACAGTGCAGCGCTCCCTCAGTACTGACCCTCTGACAGTGTGGCATTCCCTCAGTACTGACCCTCTGACAGTGCAGCACTCCCTCAGTACTGACCCTCCAACATTGCAGCGCTCCGTCAATACTGACCCTCTGACAGTGCGGCGCTCCCTCAGTACAGGCCCTCTGACAGTGCAGCATTCCCTCAGTACTGACCCTCCGACAGTGCAGCCCTCCCTCAGTACTGACCCTCCAACATTGCAGCGCTCCGTCAATACTGACCCTCTGACAGTGCGGCGCTCCCTCAGTACAGACCCTCTGACAGTGCAGCATTCCCTCAGTACTGACCCTCCGACAGTGCAGCCCTCCCTCAATACTGACCCTCTGACAGTGCAGCACTCCCTTTGTACTGACCCTCCGACAGTGCAGCGCTCCATCAGTACTGACCCCCTGACAGTGCAGCACTCCCTCAGTACTGACCTTATGACCGTGCGGCACTCCCACACTACTGACTGTCTGACACTGCAGCGCTCCCTCTGTACCGACCCACCCACCGTGCAGGTATAGCTGTCATCCAGCCTTTGCAGCGCTGTTTCCATTTACTGCATTCAGATCGCAGGTAACCAACTCAATGTGACACTGGTCCAGATTAACTGTGCGATTCGGTGCTAGATTTCCACAGGGCAGCTCAGGGATACACAGCCATCAGGGTCTGAAATGATGCACCGTTCACAGGTCAGGGGCTGAACTAAGCACAGCCTCCACCAGCTTCTGTCTTGTCCTGTGTTAGCCTCACTACCTTCGGGCCCCAGAATCTCATCATTGCCAATTTGTTCCGAGGGCGTGTTTTGGAAGAAGAGTCACACTGGACTCTAAACGTTAACGCTGCTTCTCCCTCCAAAGACACTGTCAGACCTGCTGAGTTTTTCCAGCACTTTCTGTTTTTATTGCAGCAACACACATCTCCACCGACCAGGTGGGTGGGATTGAGGGGTAAGGGAGAAGGTGGGTGGGTGGGATTGAGGGATATGGGAAAAGTTTGGTGGGTGGGATTGAGGGATATGGGAAAAGTTTGGTGGGTGGGATTGAGGGATATGGGAGGAGGTGTGTGGGTGGGATTGAGGGATATGGGAGAAGGTGGCTGGGTGGGATTGAGGGATATGGGAGAGGATGGGTGTGTGGAATTGAGGGATATGGGAAAAGGTGGGTGGGATTGAGGGATATGGAAGAAGGTGGGTGAGTGGGATTGAGAGAGAAGGGAGATGGTGGGTGGGATTGAGGGATATGGGAGTAGGTGGGTGGGTGGGATTGGGGGGTAAGGGAAAAGGTGGGTGGGTGGGATTGTGGGATATGGGGAGAAGGTGGGTGGATGGGATTGAGGGATAAGGGAGGAGGCGGGGGGGTGGGATTGAGCGATAAGGGAGAAGTTGGGTGGTATTGAGGGACATGGGGGAAGGTGGGTGGGATTGAGGGATATGGGAAGAGGTGGGTGAGTGGGTGGGATTGAGGGATATGTGGAGAAGGTGGGGGGTGGGATTGAGGGATAAGGGGGAAGGTGGGTGGGTGGGATTGAGGGATATGGGAAAAGTTTGGTGGGTGGGATTGAGGGATATGGGAGGAGGTGTGTGGGTGGGATTGAGGGATATGGGAGAAGGTGGGTGGGTGGGATTGAGGGGTAAGGGAGAAGGTGGGTGGGTGGGATTGTGGGATATAGGGAGAAGGTGGATGGATGGGATTGAGGGATAAGGGAGGAGGCGGGGGTGGGATTGAGCGATAAGGGAGAAGTTGGGGGGGATTGAGGGATATGGGAGGAGGTGCGTGGGTGGGATTGAGGGATATGGGAGAAGGTGGGTGGGATTGAGGGATATGGGAGGAGGTGGGTGAGTGAGTGGGATTGAGGGATATGGGGAGAAGGTAGGGGGTGGGATTGAGGGATCAAGGAGAAGGTGGGTGGGATTAAGGGATATGGGAGGAGGTGGGTGGGTGGGATTGAGGGATATGGGAAAAGGTGGGTGGGATTGAGGGATATGGAAGAAGGTGGGTGAGTGGGATTGAGAGAGAAGGGAGAAGGTGGGTGGGATTGAGGGATATGGGAGTAGGTGGGTGGGTGGGATTGGGGGGTAAGGGAGAAGGTGGGTGGGTGGGATTGTGGGATATGGGGAGAAGGTGGGTGGATGGGATTGAGGGATAAGGGAGGAGGCGGGGGGTGGGATTGAGCGATAAGGGAGAAGTTGGGTGGTATTGAGGGACATGGGAGAAGGTGGGTGGGATTGAGGGATATGGGAAGAGGTGGGTGAGTGGGTGGGATTGAGGGATATGTGGAGAAGGTGGGGGGTGGGATTGAGGGATAAGGGGGAAGGTGGGTGGGTGGGATTGAGGGATATGGGAAAAGTTTGGTGGGTGGGATTGAGGGATATGGGAGGAGGTGTGTGGGTGGGATTGAGGGATATGGGAGAAGGTGGGTGGGTGGGATTGAGGGGTAAGGGAGAAGGTGGGTGGGTGGGATTGTGGGATATAGGGAGAAGGTGGATGGATGGGATTGAGGGATAAGGGAGGAGGTGGGGGTGGGATTGAGCAATAAGGGAGAAGTTGGGGGGGATTGAGGGATATGGGAGGAGGTGCGTGGGTGGGATTGAGGGATATGGGAGAAGGTGGGTGGGATTGAGGGATATGGGAGGAGGTGGGTGAGTGAGTGGGATTGAGGGATATGGGGAGAAGGTGGGGGGTGGGATTGAGGGATCAAGGAGAAGGTGGGTGAGATTAAGGGATATGGGAGGAGGTGGGTGGGTGGGATTGAGGGATATGGGAGGAGGTGTGTGGGTGGGATTGAGGGATATGGGAGGAGGTGTGTGGGTGGGATTGAGGGATATGGGAGAAGGTGGGTGGGATTGAGGGATATGGGAAAAGGTGGGCGGGTGGGATTGAGGGATATGGGAGGAGGTGTGTGGGTGGGATTGAGAGTTAAGGGAAAAGGTGGGTGGGATTGAGGGATATGGGAGGAGGAGGGTGGGTGGCTGGGATTGAGGGATATGGGGAATATGGGTGGGATTGAGGAATGTGGGAAGAGGTGGGTGGGTGGGAATGAGGGATATGGGAGGAGGTGGGTGGGATTGAGGAATATGGGGAGAAGGTGGGTGAGTGGGATTGAGGGATATGGGGAGAAGGTGGATGGGTGGGATTGAGGGATATGGGGAGAAGGTGGATGGGTGGGATTGAGGGATATGGGAGAAGTTGGGTAGGCGGGTGGGACTGAGGGATATGGGAGGAGGTGGGTGGGTGGGATTGATGGATATGGGAGAAGGTGGGTGAGCGGGATTGAGGGATATGGGGAGAAGGTGGGTGAGTGGGATTGAGGGATATGGGGAGAAGGTGGATGGGTGGGATTGAGGGATATGGGAGAAGGTAGATGGGTGGTATTGAGGGATATGGGAAGAGGTGGGTGGGTGGGATTGTGGGATAAGGGACAAGGTGGGTGGTATTGAGGGATATGGGGAGAAGGTAGATGGGTGGGATTGTGGGATAAGGGAGAAGGTGGGTGGGATTGAGGGATATGGGGAGAAGGTGGATGGGTGGGATTGAGGGATATGGGAAGAAAGTAGATGGGTGGGATTGAGGGATATGGGAGAAGGTGGGTGGGATTGAGGGATATGGGAGAAGGTGGGTGGGATTGAGGGATATGGGAGAAGGTGGGTGGGATTGAGGGATATGGGAGAAGGTAGATGGGTGGGATTGAGGGATATGGGAGAAGGTGGGTGGGTGGGTTTGAGGGATATGGGAGGTGGATGGGTGAAATTGAGGGATCAGGGTGAAGGTGGGTGGGATTGAGGGATATGGGAGAAGGTGGGTGGGTGGGATTGGGGGATAAGGGAGAAGGTGGGTGGGTGGGATTGGGGGATAAGGGAGAAGGTGATTGGGTGGAATTGATTTGACACTTTCACATCCACAAACACACACATTTACAAGCTCACAACAACACAGATGCACACACACTGACACTCTTGCATTCACATACACTGACACAAACACTCTCACCCACAAACACACGCACTGATACTCTCAAAGTCACATACAATGACACACACATACACACACACACACACACACACACACACACACACACACACAATCTCACTCACAAAGATGAACAAACTGACATCCTCATATTCACATACACTGACACAAACACACACACACTCACACTCACACAGATACACAAACTGACATTCTCACACTCACACAGGCGCACACACATGTACACATGGGTGAATGCACTTTCACAGACACAAAGACAAAAAGATACACACATGTAAAAACTGTCTCTCACACACAAACGCACATACACACATGCAGACACACACTCAGATACACACACCAACAGTTTCTCACACACAGAAACACACAGACAGATGCACTCTCATAAACAGATAGGCAAACACACAAACACACAGAGACACACACACACATATTCATACACAAAAGCACACCCACACTCACACAGACACCCACACACAGATAGATTCACACACACACCCACACTCACACAGACACCCACACACAGATAGATTCACACACAGACACACACACAGATAGATTCACACACATACACGCACATACACACACACACGCACACACACACACACACACACATAGATTCACACTCACACACAGACACATGGATATAGATAGACACACACACACACACACGCACATAAACACACACACACACACCCAAACACACACACACACACACAAACACACACACAAACACACACACACACACACACACACACACACACAAACACACACACAGACACACTCAATCTTCAGAAAAGTAATAAAAAGAAAAACAGGAAGTTGATTGGATACAAAGCTCCACAGGCAAAGACAACAGCATTTTCCAAACCCATGGTCCAAAACTCAAGGGACTGAAAGACCTTCGCACCTCTTGAGTGCGCACATCCTGTCTCAAGTGGGACACCTGCTCAAGAGATTTCCATCCAGTGCACACACAGACACATACAAGCACATTAACACACACACACACACACACACACACACACACACACACACACACACACACACACACACACACACACACACACACACACACACACACACACACACACACACACACACACACACTGGCCGGTGAGAGACAAAGTCCACAAGAACAAGAATCTTTTGTGATTCTTCCCCACTGAATCCAGAGGTACTGAAGCCATTAAGACCTGTCACTGCGAGCTGTGGGTGAGAACAGCAAACAGAGCGCAGACATTGCACCTGGGTCTGTGCTGAAAGATAGAACACAGACCTCATGTGCCAGGCACTGTTATCCACAGGGTCCCCGGGGGCACTGGGGAGAGGCTGAGTGAGAAGGCAGGCACGATTTTGAGGCTGATAAAGACACACAGCTGCTCTGAAAAAGGACCTGAAACTGCAGCACCATTGAGCTGTGAGCTCAACTCAGGGCTCCATTCAGGCAGCTTACTCCTCAGCACTGTCATCTCGGAGTAAGAAAGGCAGATTCGATTCCCATTCCAGAGGCTTGAGCCCCAAAACCCAAGCTGACACTTCTGGTGCCAGTACAGAAGGAGAGCTGCACTGTTGGAGGGTCAGTACTGAGGGAGTGCTGCATTGTTGGAGGGTCAGTACTGACGGAGTGTTGCACTGTTGGAGGGTCAGTACTGAGGGAGTGCTGCACTGTCAGAGGGTCAGTACTGACGGAGTGCTGCACTGTTGGAGGGTCAGTACTGAGGGAGTGCTGCACTGTCAGAGGGTCAGTACTGAGGGAGTGCTGCACTGTTGGAGGGTCAGTACTGAGGGAGTGTTGCACTGTTGGAGGGTCAGTACTGAGGGAGTGCTGCATTGTCGGAGGGTCACTACTGAGGGAGTGCTATGCTGTCGGAGGCTCAGTACTAAGGGAGTGCTGCACTGTCGGAGGGTCAGTACTGAGGGAGTGCTGCACCGTCGGAGAGTCAGTACTGAGGGAGTGCTGCACTGTTGGAGGTTCAGTACTGAGGGAGTGCTGCACTGTCGGAGGGTCAGTACTGAAGGAGTGCTGCACTGTCAGAGGGTCAGTACTGAGGGAGTGCTGCACTGTCGGAGGGTCAGTACTGAGGGAATACTGCACTGTCGGACGGTCAGTACTGAGGGAGCGCTGCACTGCTGGAGGGTCAGTACTGAGGGAGTGCTGTACTGTCAGAGGGACAGTACCGAGGGAGTGCTGCACTGTTAGAGAGCCAGTATTGAGTGAATGCTGCACTGTTGGAGGGTCAGTACTGAGGGAGTGCTGCACTGTCAGAGAGTCAATACTGAGGGAGTGCTGCACTGTCAGAGGGTCAGCACAGAGGGAGCGCTGCACTGTCAGAGGGTCAGTATTGAGGGAGTGCTGCTCTGTCAGAGGGTCAGTACTGAGGGAGTGCTGCACTGTCGGAGGGTCACTACTGAGGGAGTGCTGCATTGTTGGAGGGTCAGTACTGAGGGAGTGCTGCACTGTCAGAAAGTCAGTACTGAGGGAGTGCTGCACTGTCAGAGGGTCAGTACTGAGGGAGTGCTGCACTGTCAGAAAGTCAGTACTGAGGGAGTGCTGCACTGTCAGAGGGTCAGCACAGAGGGATCGCTGCACTGTCAGAATGTCAGTATTGATGGAGTGCTGCACTGTCGGAGGGTCAGTACTGAGGGAGCGCTGCTCTGTCGGAGGGTCAGTACTGAGGGAGTGCTGCACTGTCAGAGGGTCAGTACTGAGGGAGTGCTGCACTGTCAGAGGGTCACTACTGAGGGAGTGCTGCACTGTCAGAGGGTCAGTACTGAGGGAGTGATGCACTGTCAGAGGGTCAGTACTGAAGGAGTGCTGCACTGTCGAATAGGGCAGTACTGAGGGAGTGCTGCACTGTCGAATGGGGCAGTACTGAGGGAGTGCTGCACTGTCGAATGGGGCAGTACTGAGGGAGTGCTGCACTGTCGAATGGGGCAGTACTGAGGGAGTGCTGCATTGTCGGAGTGTTAGTCTTTGAAAAGATGTCAAACTTAGGCCCCTCCCCATCACTCTCAATCACAGAATCATAGAGTTTTAACAGCACCGAAGGCGTCCATTCGGCCCATCGTGTCTGCACCAGCTCTCCGAATGAGCATTATGACTCTGTGCATTTGTCCTGCCTTCTCCCTGTATCTCTGCACATTGTTTCTATTTAAATAATCATCTCATGCCCTGTCGAATGCTCCAATTAAACCTGCATCCACCACAGTGCCCGGCTGTGCATTCCAGACCCAAATCACTCTCTGTTTGAAAAGCTTTTCTTTCTCACATCACATTTGCGTTTTTGGCAAATTACTTTAAATCTGTGCCCTCTCATTCTCGATCCTTTTTTGGAGAAGTGGGGGTGTGAGTGGGTGGGTGCTGCTCCCTAGTCTCATGGACCAACATTCACCTCTCAAATAACATCTTTAAAAAACTATTTAGGCGTCAGCCCATGGCGTCTGAGATCTTTCTGGGTGCAACAAGGCTACTACATTTATCTAACCCCGCGCTGTACCTGTCCTGGGAGGGTTTGATGGGGACAGTGTAAAGGGAGCTTTACTCTGTATCTAACCCCGTGCTGTACCTGTCCTGGGAGTGTTGGATGGGGACAGTGTAGAGGGAGCTTTACTCTGTGTCTAACCCCGTGCTGTACCTGTCCTGGGAGTGTTGGATGGGGACAGTGTAGAGGGAGCTTTACTCTGTGTCTAACCCCGTGCTGTACCTGTCCTGGGAGTGTTTGATGTGGACAGAGTAGAGGGAACTTTACTCAGTATCTAACCCAGTGCTGTACTGCCCTGGGAGTGTTTGATGAGGACAGTGTAAAGGGAGCTTTACTCTGTGTCTAACCCCATGCTGTGCCTGTCCTGGGGGTGTTTGATGTGGACAGTGTAGAGGGAACTTTACTCTGTACCTAACCCTGTGCTGTACCTGTCCTGGGAGTATTTGATGTGGACAGTGTAGAGGGAACTTTACTCTGTACCTAACCCTGTGCTGTACCTGTCCTGGGAGTGTTTGATGGGGATAGTGTAGAGGGAGATTTACTCGGTATCTAACCCCGTGCTGTACCTGCCCTGGGAGTGTTTGATGGGGACAGTGTAGAGGGAGCTTTACTCTGTATCTAACCCCGTGCTGTACCTGTCCTGGGAGTGTTGGATGGGGACAGTGTAGAGGGAGCTTTACTCTGTGTCTAACCCCGTGCTGTACCTGTCCTGGGAGTCTTTGGTGGGGACAGTGTAAAGGGAGCTTTACTCTGTGTCTAACCCAGTGCTGTACCTGTCCTGGGAGCGTTTGATGGGGACAGTGTAAAGGGAGCTTTACTCTGTTTCTAATCCCGTGCTGTACCTGTCCTGGGAGTGTTTGATGGGGACAGTGTAGAGGGAGCTTTACACTGTATCTAACCCCGTGCTGTACCTGTCCTGGGAGTGTTTGATGGGGACAGTGTAGAGGGAGCTTTACACTGTATCTAACCCTGTGCTGTACCTGTCCTGGGAGTGTTTGATGGGGACAATGTAGAGGGAACTTTACTCTTTATCTAACCCTGTGCTGTACCTGTCCTGGGAGTGTTTGATGGGGACAGTGTAGAGGGAGTTTTACTCTGTATCTAACCCCGTGCGGTACCTGTACTGGGAGTATTTGATGGGGCCAGTGTAGAGGGAGCTTTACTCTGTATCTGAACCCGTGCTGTACCTGTCCTGAGAGTGTTTGATGGGGACAGTGTAGTAGGAGCTTTACTCTGTATCTAACCCCGTGCTGTACCTGTCCTGGGAGTTTTTGATGGGGACAGTGCAGAGGGAGCTTTACTCTGTATCTAACCCCGTGCTGTACCTGTCCTGGGAGTTTTTGATGGGGACAGTGCAGAGGGAGCTTTACATTGCTTTGAACAGATCTGGGGTTCTGAGGGGGTTTTGGGGCGGGTTATGTGGGTTATTTGGATCACTTTTCCATTGAGCCAGCGCGGGCGCTCTGGGCTCTGTGGCCTTTGCTGTCTGACTCTCTGCCTGTGTCCAGTCGTGGCATTGACTGATGGTCTTTGTTTGCAGTGGGGACATTGACAATTCCGAAAACCTCCATACGGGCACAGATCGGGCGCCCTTTCCAGCTTCAGTGTGAGCTAGGCCCCAAGGAGTCTGTGACTTGGGAGAGGAAGGCCTATAATGAGTCCAACTGGCAAGAAGTGCGCAACGCAGGACCTACCTACACCTGGCAGAAAGTGACGAAGGAGCACATAGGAATTTACCGCTGTCAGAACAAGCACACCAGAGAATACTCTTGCGATATCGGACTTCGGGTATATGGTGAGTAGCTCAATCCTTCGGTTGAGAGGCTGGGTTGAGGGTTGGTGGAAGGGCGAGGGGGAATGCCCAGCTCTGGGGAGGGGAGGCTTGAGGAAACAACACCTATTTTTAAAAAATACTTTCCCAGGATTTGGGCATCAGTGGCTGGGCCCAGCATTTATTGTCCACCCTTAATTTTCCCTTGAGAGGGTGGGGGTGAGCTGCCTTCTTGAACCGCTGCAGTCCCTGTGGTGTAGGTACACCCACGGCGCTGTTAGGGAGGGAGTTCCAGGATTTTGACCCAGCGACAGTGAAGGAACGGCCGATATATTTCCAAGTCAGGGTGGGTGAGTGACTTGGGGGGGAACTTCCAGGTGGTGGTGTCCCCATGTGTCTGCTGCTGCCCTTGTCCCCTCTAGAGGGTAGCGGTCGTGGGTTTGGAAGGTGCTGTCCTCAGGATGTGACAATGAGGCCGTTGAGGGAGTAGCCATCATTCGCTGCCAAACTTGGGTTTCCAGGGGGTGGTAAATTTCCTCACCTCTCTTGCTGTTGACCATCGCCAGTGCCTCATGCTCCTGGCAACCCCAGTGTCACACACCCGCTGCCCGCCTGTTCCCACGCCTGCTTTCAGGCCCACACACCCTCTGCCCCCTTAATGTTGCCGCCTTTGTGGTGAAGCTTCTTTGCTCAATGCCAAGGAGCAGAGAAAGCGCCCTGGAACCCGTGGCCTGGAGTCTGCAATTGCCCAAAGGCCGGAGGTTGAAATTCCCCCAGCGTTTGTAAGGTGGGTCAGGTTAGAAACAGCTCCATGTTGTCCCTCACTGATTGGCAAAGGGTCCGAGAGGATGGTGGCAGGGTCGGTCGGGGGGGGGGGGTGGGGGGGGGGGGGGGGGGGGGGTGGTTGTCAGAATGGATGGGGAGTGGGTGGGAAATAGGTGAGGAGTGGGTGGGGAATATGTGGGGAGTGGGTGGGGGATTGTGTGGGGAGTGTGTGATGGGAGTGTTGGGCGGGGAGGGGGTGGGGAATGGGTGGGGAATGGGCGGGGGATGTGTGGGGAGTGGGCGGGGGATTGTGTGGGGAGTGTGTGATGGGAGTGTTGGGCGGGGAGGGGGTGGGGAATGGGTGGAGAGTGGGCGGGGGTGGGTGGAGTAAGTGTGGGGGATGGGTGGTGAGTGGGAGAGGGATGGGTTGTGGGATAGGTGGGGGTTGGGTGGACAGTGGGTGGGGGATGGGGGTTTTATGTGTGGGGGTTGGGTACGGGGTGGGTGGGGGATGGGTGGGCGCTTGGTTGAGCAGTGGGTGGGGAGTGGGTGAGCAGCGGGTATGGGTTGGGCAGTGCAATGTGTGGGGTTTGGGTAGATAGAGGGTGGGGGATGGGGGTGTAATATGTGGGGGCTGGTTGGACAGTGGGTGGGGGACAGGGGTGTAATGTGTGGGAGTTGGGTGGACAGTGGGTGGGGGATGGGTGGTGTAATGCATGGGGATTGGGTGGGGAGTGGCTTGGGAGTGAATGGGGAATGGGTGGTGTAACGTGTGGGGGTTGGATGGGGGTTGGGTGGACAGTGGGTGGGGAATGGATGGGGGATGGGTGGTGTAATATGTGGGGTTGTGTTGGGAGTGGGTGGGGGATGGGTGGGAGATGGGTGGTGTAATGTGTGGGGGTTGGGTGGGGAATGGGTGGGTGATGGGTGGTGTAATGTGTGGGGGTTGGGTGGGGAATGGGTGGGTGATGGGTGGTGTAATGTGTGGGGGTTGGGTGGGGAATGGGTGGGTGATGGGTGGTGTAATGTGTGGGGGTTGGGTGGGGAGTGAGTGGGGGATGGGTGGTGTAATGTGTGGGGGTTGGGTGGGGAATGGGTGGGTGATGGGTGGTGTAATGTATGGGAGTGGGTGGGGATTGGGTGTGGAGTGGTTGGGAGATGGGTGGTGTAATGCGTGGGTGTTGGCTGGGAAGTGGGTG
Organism: Isurus oxyrinchus; assembly: GCA_026770705.1. Lineage (NCBI taxonomy): Eukaryota > Metazoa > Chordata > Chondrichthyes > Lamniformes > Lamnidae > Isurus > Isurus oxyrinchus. The sequence goes on from JANJGN010000034.1 coordinate 9,202,703, forward strand.
GGGAGTGGGTGGGGGATGGGTGGTGTAATGTGTGGGGTTGGGTGGGGAGTGGGTGGGAATGGCTGGTCATTGTTAGGATTTCAGTCCCATTTTGTCCCTTTGGAGAGGCTTCTTGTGCGCAGTCTTCACTCTGGGCCAGATTGAGTTTGATGCCTTCAATCCTCCAGACGCACAATTAAGAATGGAAGTTCGAGTTTAGTCATCGGACCCTATTGTTTACACTGATCTCCAGCTGGCTTGCGCTGGTTTTTACCTTGTGTGATTGAACAAAAATTTTGTCTTAAATTTCTCAGCGGAATTTGTGGAATGTCTACGAGATGGCTTTTTGGAGCAGCTTGTTGTGGAGCCCACTAGGGAACAGGCAATTCTAGATTTAGTGATGTGTAATGAGGCAGATTTGATAAAGAAACTTAGGGTGAAGGAACCTTTAGGAGGAAGTGACCATAATGTGATAGAATTTACCCTGCAACTTGAGAGGAAAAAGCTGGAATCAGACGTAACGGTATTACAGTTGAATAAAGGCAACCACAGAGGCATGAGGGAAGAGCTGGCCAGAATTGACTGGGAGATGAGCCTAGCAGGAAAGACAGTGGAATAGCAATGGCAGGACTTTCTGGGAGTAATTTGGGAGACACAGCAAAAATTCATCCCTAGGAAGAAGAAGCATACTAAAGGGAGGACGAGGCAACCATGGCTGACAAGGGAAGTCAGGGACAGCATAAAAGCTAAAGAGAAAGCATACAATGCGGCGAAGAGCAGTGGGAAACCAGGGGATTGGGAAGTCTACAAAGACCAACAGAGGACAACTAAAAAAGAAATTACGAGGGAGAAGATTAAAAATGAGGGTAAACTAGCCAGTAATATAAAAGAAGATTGCAAGAGTTTTTTTAGATATATAAAGGGTAAGAAAGAGGCAAAAGTCGACATTGGGCTGCTGGAAAATGACGCTGTAGAAGTTGTAGTGGGGAACAAAGAAATGGCGGAGGAACTGAATAGGTACTTTGCGTCAGTCTTCATGGAAGAAGACATGAGTAACATTCCCAAAGTTCAAAAGAGTTGGGGGGGGCAGAGGTGAGAATGGTGGCCATTACCAAGGAGAAGGTGCTAGGAAAACTGAAAGGTCTGAAGCTGGATATATCACCTGGATCAGATGGATTACACCCCTGAGTTCTGAAGGAGGTAGCTGAAGAGATAGTGGAGGCGTTAGTGGTGATCTTTCAGGAATCACTGGAGTCAGGGAGGGTCCCAGTGGACTGGAAAATTGCTAATGTAACCCCCCTGTTTAAGAAGGGAGTGAAGCAAAAGATGGGAAATTACAGACCTAGTAGCCTGACCTCAGTCATTGGTAAGATTTTAGAGTCCATTATTAAGGATGAGATTTCAGAATACTTGGAAGTGCATGGTAAAATAGGGCAAAGTCATCATGGTTTCATCAAGGGGAGGTCATGCCTGACGAATCTGTTAGAATTCTTTGAGGAGGTAATGAGTAGGTTAGACAAAGGAGAGCCAATGGATGTTATCTACTTGGACTTCCAGAAGGCCTTTGACAAGGTGCTGCACAGGAGGCTGCTCAGTAAGATAAGAGCTCATGGTGTTAGAGACAAGGTACTAGCATGGATAGAAGATTGGCTGTCTGGCAGGAGGCAGAGAGTGGGGATAAGGGGGTCCTCCTCAGGATGGCGGCTGGTGACTAGTCGAGTTCCGCATGGGTCAGTGTTGGGACCACAACTTTTCACTTTATACGTTAATGAACTAGATCAAGGAACTGAGGGCATCTTGGCTAAGTTTGCAGATGATACAAAGACAGGTGGAGGGACAGGTAGTATTGAGGAGGCGGGGAGACTGCAGAAGGATTTGGACAGGTTAGGAGCATGGGCAAAGAAGTGGCAGATGGAATACAACGTGGGGAAGTGTGAGGTCATGCACTTTGGTTGGAAGAATAGAGGCATAGACTATTTTCTAAATGGGGAGAAAATTCAGAAATCTGGAGTGCAAAGGGACTTGGGAATCCTAGTCCAGGATTCTCTTAAGGTTAACTTGCAAGTTGAGTCGGTAGTTAGGAAGGCAAATGCAATGTTAGCATTTATTTTGATTGGACTAGAATATAAAAGCAGGGATGTGCTGCTGAGGCTTTATAAGGCTCTGGTCAGACCACATTTAGAATATTGTGAGCAATTTTGGGCCCTGTATCTCAGGAAGGATGTTCTGGCCCTGGAGAGGGTCCGGAGGAGGTTCACGAAAACGATCCCAGGAAAGAAAGGCTTAACATATGAGGAAGGTTTGAGGACTCTGGGTCTATACTCGATGGAGTTTAGAAGGATGAGGGGGGATCTGATTGAAACTTACAGAATACTGAAAGGCCTGGATAGAGTGGACGTGGGGAAGATGTTTCCATTAGTAGGAGAGACTAGGACCCGAGGGCACAGCCTCAGAGTAAAGGGAAGACCTTTTAGAACAGAGATGAGGAGAAACTTCTTTAGCCAGAGAGTGGTGAATCTATGGAATTCATTGCCACAGAAGGCTGTGGAGGCCAGGTCATTGAGTGTATTTAAGACCGAGATAGATAGGTTCTTGATTGGTAAGGGGGTCAAAGGTTACGGGGAGAAGGTGGGAGAATGGGGTTGAGAAACTTATCAGTCATGATTGAATAGTGGAGCAAACTCGATGGCCCGATTGGCCTAATTTCTGCTCCTATGTCTTATGGTCTTGTGGAAACATTGGCGTAAAAACAAATGTAAATTTTGGTGCAATTTCCAACATTGACCTGGAGCAAGGAAATCGGGGGCCAAAATCTTTGTCAGATTTTCCAAAGATGGGCACAAGGCGAAGGGGCCGGCCAGGTTGAGTTAGGCGGGGTGACGGGGGGAGCGGGGTGGGGTGGGGGTGGGGGGGTGGTGGGTGGTTGGGGAGGAGGGGGAGGGAGGGAGGAGTCCCAGAAATCTCAGGGGACAGGATGGGTGGGGGTCAGAGATGGGCCGATGAGTCTCGATTTCAGTGCAGCGAGGAGGTAGTGTTTGTGGGGTGGGTGGGATGAGGGGGTGGGGTGGGGTGGGGGAAGGGGGGAGAAGCGGGGGTGGGAGTTTTGAAGAAGGGTTGAGAGAGGAATGTTCAGGGCAATGATATTGATAAGTTGCAAAGAGGGGATAGGAGGAGGCAAGACGGAGATTGACTATTGGAGCTAGAGGGCTGCAATGTCTGAGCTCCAGGGTGATGTATCTTGCAGGGTGGGTGGGGGGGGGTGGGGGGGGTGGCGGGGTGGGATTAGCCTAAAGATGCGCTGGGGAACAATCCCCCACCCCCAACCCACCCCCAACCCTGGACCCTGGGAGGTTCCCAGGTAAGGAATACACTGTAATTGCCCGGGAAGGGCAAACATCCGATGGGCTTTTCCCTGCACTGGAAACCAACCAAAATGGTGATATGAATCACAAATTTTGGATTCTTCTGACTATTTTATATCAATAGTTACCGAGAAGAAGTTAGTAATGTTGAAACCACGTGTAGCTTCTGAGTAACTGTTGTAGATGCTCACACCGACCCTGCCCCCCCCCCGCCCCCCAAACAGGACTCCCCTCAATCCCCTGAATCTCCAGGGGATTCCCCATCCGCCACCCAATTACTCCCCAACCCCATGGGACTCCCCCCCTTGGGACACACCTGCCCACCTCCAACCAACCCCCCCCCCCACCTCCACTGGCCTGCCCCCCAGGGGACTGTCCCACCCACGGGACCCCCCCCCCAACGGGACACCCCCACACCCGGTTCCATCTGCCTATCTTAGCCTTGAATCTACTTACTGACCCAACCTCTACAACCCTCTGCAGTAAAGAATTCCACAGATTGACTACCCACTGAGAGAAGAAATTCCTCCTCATCTATGTCTTAAGTGGGCAGCCCCTCACTCTGAGATTATGCCCTCTGGTCCTAGACTCTCCCACAAGGGGAAACAACCTCTCAGCATCTACCCTGTCAAGCTCCTTAAGAAGCTTATATGTTTCGCCTCTCATGCTTCTAAACTCCAATGAGTACGGACTCAACGTACTCAACCTCTCCTCATGAGAAAATCCCTCCATCCTCAGAATCAACCTAGTGAACCTTCTCTGGACTGCCTCCAATGCCAGTATATCTTTCCTTAGATAAGGGGAACAAAACTGTTCATAGTACTCTAGGTGTGGTGTAACTAGTGCTTTGTATGGTTTTAGCAAGACTTCCCTATTTTTATACTCCATTCCCTTTGAAATAAAGGCCAGCATTCCATTTGCTTTCCCTATTACCTGTTGAACTTGTACGTTAGCTTTTTGGGATTCATGCACGAGGACCCCCAAATCCCTCTGTGCTGCAGCTTTCTGCAGTCTTTCTCCATTTAAATAATATTCAGCTCCTCTATTCTTCCTGCCAAAGTGCATAACCTCACACTTCCCTCATTATATTCCATCTGCCAAGTTTTTTTTCCACTCACTTAACCTGTCTATATCCCTCTGTAGACTCTTTGTGTCATCCTCACCACTTAACTTCCTGCCTATTTTCGTGTCATCTGCAAACTTGGCGATAGTATATTCACTTCCCTCATCCAAGTCATTAATATATATTGTATATAACCGTGGCATCAGCACTGATCCCTGTGCCACTCCACTAATTACAGGCTGCCATCCTGAAAAAGCCCCCCTTATCCCAACTCTGTCTTCTATTAGTTAGCCAATCCTCTATCCATGCTAATACACTATCCCCAACACCATGGGCTCTTATTAAGTAACCTTATGTGCGGTACTTTATTGAACGCCTTTTGGAAATCCAAATATATTACATCTACTTGTTCCCCTCTATCTATCCTGCTTGTTACGTCCTCAAAGAGTTCTAATAAATTTGTCAGGCATGATTTCCCCTTCATGAGGCCATGCTGACTCTGCTTGGTTAGATTATGTATTTCGAAATGCTCCGCTATTATATCCTTTATAATAGACTCCAACATGTTCCCAATGACAGATGTTAAGGTAACTGACCTCTGGTTACCTGTTTTCTGTCTCCCTCTCTTTTTGAATAAGGGTGCTACATTGGCAGTTTTCCAAACCTCTGGGACTTTTCCAGGATCTAAGGACTCTTGGAAGATGACTACCAGTGCATCCACTATTTCTGCCACAGCTATTTTCTTTAATATCGTAGGACAGAATCCATCAGGTCCAGATGGCTTATTGGCCTTTAGCCCCATTAGTTCCCCTAGTACTTTTTTATAGTGATGGTTACTGTTTTTATTTCCTCCCCCACAATTTGCACCAGTAGCCAGAAGGTTGGGCAAGATGGGGATCAGTTGGATTTTCAGGTAAGGCCTGTCAAGCAGGGCAGCAAATCTGACTCAGTTGCTACTCCATCAGAAGTGACGGCCCTTGGTGTCTCTGGGAGGGTCAAGGGCAGGTTGGAAGAGTCATAGAGACAGGGGAGGAGGCTATTCGGCCCCTCGAGCCTGCTCCACCACCAAACGAAATCACGGCTGATCTCTCACCAAACCGCAGGGCCTCCACCTTGGCCCGAAATCCCTTAACATCTTTGAAAAACATGAAGGTCTCAACTTCCACTGGAATGCGTATTATTTAAATGGAGAGAGATTGCAGAGCTCTGAGGGATCTGGGTGTCCTGGTACATGGTACGCAGATACGACAAGTGATTGGGAAGGCAAATGGAACTCGGTTGCCCATTGTGAGGGGAATGAAATTAAAAATATGAATATTTTGCTACAGTTGTGTCTGGCATTGGTGAGACCACATTTGGAGTACCGTGTACAGTTTTGGTTTCCTCATTTAAGAAAGGATAAAAATGTGTTAGTATGAGTTCGGAGGAGGTTCACTCAATTAATACCCGGGACTTGGGTGGGGGGGGGGGTGGGTAGGGTTATCTTATGAGGAAAGGTTGGACAGGCTGCGTTTGTACCCGTTGGAGCTTAGAAGAATGAGAGGTGATCTTATTGGAACATATAAGATTCCTGAAGGGACTTAACAGGGTGGATGCGGAGATGGTGTTTCCCCTGGAGGGGGAGTCTAGAACGAGGGGGGCACAGTTTAAGAATAAGGAGTCTCCCACTTAAGATGGAGATGAGAAGAATGTTTTTCTCTCGGCGGATCATTAGTGTGTGGTGGAACTCCCTTCCCTGGAGGCAGGGTCAGTGAGGCAGAGGTAAGGTAGATTCTTGATTAACAAGGGGGGTGAAAGGTTGTTGGGGGTAGGCAGGAATGTGGGGTTGAGATTACAAGCAGATCAGCCATGATCTTATTGAAGGGCGGAACAGGCTCGAGGGTCTGAGTGGCCTACTCCTGCTCCTAATGCGTATGTCCATATGCACCACCCTTTGAGGACGAAGTGTTTCTTCATTTAAATCCTGACAGGTCTGGTTCTATTTATAGACCTTGACCCTTGACTTCCTTGTCCTAGACTCCCCTACCAGCAGAAACAGTCACTCCTCTACCGTCCCCTATCCGATTTCCTTAATATCTTGAAAACTTTGTCAAATCAGTCCTGAGCCTTCTAAATTCCAGGGAATAGGACCCCAGATTGTATAAATTCTCTTTGTCATTTAACTCATGTGAGGGCAGGTATCATTCTGGCAAATCGATGCTGAAACAAATTTTAAGATATCCTTCCTAAGGCATGGCTGAGAACTAATCACAGAACTGCCCCGTAGATCGAAAGGGCAGATTCCATGAGCCCTTTTCCATTATTTGTTCTACCTGATCATGAGGTTTTAATTATCTAAATTCCTGGAATCCTTTCCCCCCACCACTCCAAGTCTCTTTTGGGTGTGAACTGTTTCTGGTTTTTTTTTACTATTCACTGACAGGGAGATGGGTTTGAAGTGTGGGATTGAATTTCCAGCCAGGAAGCGGTTCATGATTACCATCTCTCAGGAGAACCCAACATCTCACACTTAACCCTCTCTGACCTTTCCTCATCTCCCCGGGTCCAGAGTCACCGCAAAAATTCTTCAACATCAAGGAATCTGTGAAGAACATCATCCTGATGGTGGAGGGCGTGCTCCTGCTCAGCCTCGTTGTTATCCCAGGGACCATTCTGCTCCGAGAGGTGAGCTTTGCTCGTCACAGGACGCTCTGAGACCCTTTCAACAGAAAGGCTGCGAATTGACAGCTCGGAGCGAGGTGTTAGTAACCTCTATCCCCCTACCGCTCAGTGACACACACAGGGTCTCACAGACACACACGCACTCACATGCACTCACACACAGATACACAGACACACACACACAAAAACAGGCAGGCACACACACATACACATACACATACACCCATACATTTACACAAACAGGCAGGCACAAACACACAAACACATACACACACAAACAGGCAGGCACACACACATACACATACACAAACAGGCAGGCATATGCTCACACACACACACACATACAAACACACACATACACACACACACTCCACACAGACACAACACACCGGGTAAAGACAAGCTTCAATTCGCTACCTTAACATTGTACTGCAGTAGCTGCCCTAGGGTGAGTAACCCGATGCTGTACCTGTCCTGGGAGGTGTTTGATGGGGACAGTGTAGAGGGAGATTTACTCTGTATCTAACCCCGTGCTGTACCTGTCCTGGGGAGTGTTTGATGGGGACAGTGTAGACGGGAGATTTACTCTGTATCTAACCCCGTGCTGTACCTGTCCTGGGAGTGTTTGATGGGGACAGTGTAGAGGGAGATTTACTCTGTATCTAACCCCGTGCTGTACCTGTCCTGGGAGTGTTTGATGGGGACAGTGTAGAGGGAGCTTTACTCTGTATCTAACCCCGTGCTGTACCTGTCCTGGGAGTGTTTGATGGGGACAGTGTAGAGGGAGCTTTACTCTGTATCTAACCCTGTGCTGTACCTGTCCTGGGAGTGTTTGATGGAGACAGTGGAGAGGGAGATTTACTCTGTATCTAACCCCGTGCTGTACCTGCCCTGTGTGGTGTTTGATGGGGACAGTGTAGAGGGAGCTTTATTTCTGTATCTAAACCCATGCTGTACCTGTCCTGGGAGTGTTTGATGGGGACATTTTAGAGGGAGATTTACCCTGTATCTAACCCCGTGCTGTACCTGTCCTGTGAGTGTTTGATGGGGACAGCATAGAGGGAGCTTTATTCTGTATCTAACCCCGTGCTGTACCTGTCCTGGGAGTGTTTGATGGGGACAGCGTAGAGGGAGCTTTACTCTGTATCTAACCCGTGCTGTACCTGTCCTGGGAGTGTTTGATGGGGACAGTGTAGAGGGAGCTTTACTCTGTATCTAACCCCGTGCTGTACCTCTCCTGGAGTGTTTGTTGGGGAATGTTTACACCTTTGCTGTTTTGATTGTTTCTGAATTTAATCGAAAAGCTTTTTGTGTTAGAATAATATTGATGTCCGGCTATTGAACCTGGGGTTAGTAGGATTGCCCTCTGTGTATGTGTGTTTGGTTTCTCACTGCCTCGACAGGACTGCTCACTGTCAGTAACTTGTCAATTTTTCTTCGGACAGAAAATCTCAGAAATGCTTGAAGGAGAAGATTCAGCGTTACAAGGAAGAGAATGAGAACCTGTACGAGGTACGAATTCTGCCTGTGAGACAGCCGCCTGTGTCCAGCATGATGAGACCAGACAGACGCCTGTCTAGGTGCCTGTCTCCCACACAATGTGACCAGACAGACGCCTGCCTCGTCTCCTGCTCTGTGAAATCAGCCGGTTTGCCTCCCCTCGCACCCCAAAAATATACTTTATTCGTAAACTTTGTAAAATTACATTCCCAAGTGTTTCAAATGGAAGGTTACAGGGAGTCCAATAGAATTCCACTTTTCTCCATCCAGGGCAATGCTTACTCTGTGTCCCAACCCAATTGCTATATCCCCCACAATTCATAGGTGGGTTGTCTCCCTGCCAGTCTAGCTCCCTCACTCGCTGTCTTTCCGATGAGACTTTCACTTGATGCCCCCGAATGCCTCCTCTTGGCTGGAAGTTGAAGATCCCAATTGCAACAATTGGAAGAGCAGCACTGGTAATTTCTCCCAGTGTCCCTGAGGTCAAAATGTATCCCTCAACCTACATCACTAAAAATACATTGTAGTAATGGCTATTGTTCCCTTGTACAGCACTGAGGCACATCGTGAAAGGTGCTACAGAAATGCATGTCTATCTTTTTCTGCCTGTATCTCTCTGTTCCTCTCTGTCCCTCTCCCTCTCTCTTTTCCTCTGCTCCAACCCCTATCTCTCTACGCTGTCGCTCTCTGTCTCACTGTTTTAACCTCTAGTAACATGTCTTTCTCTCTGTCCCCTTTTCTCTGTATCTCCTTCTCTGCCTCTCTTTCTGTTCTCTTCGTCTTTCTCTGTTCCTCCCTTTCTCTCTGTCTCTCTCTCGCTCTACTCCTCTTTCTTTGTCTCCTCTGTTCTCTACTGTCTCTTTCCCTGTCCTTCTCTCTCTTTTTATCCCCCCTCTCTCTATCTCTCTCTCTCTTTGTCCTTCACTCTGCCTTCTGTCTCTATCTCCCTCTATTTCTCCCTCTATCATTCATTTGTCTTTTTCTCTATCCCTGTCCCTTCCTGTCTCTCTCTGTCCTTCTCTCATCTCTCAATCCATCTCTCTCTCCTGCCCTTCACTCTGTCTTTCTGACTCTCTATCCCTTTCCCCCTGTCTCTCTCTCTCTCTGTCCTTCATTCTCTGTCTATCTCTCTCAATCCCTTCTCTCTCTCTATCCCTCTCTGTCTCTCCTTTCTCTCACCTCTCTCTCTCTATCTCCTCCTCTCTCTATCCCTGTCACTCTCTGTCCTTCACTGTCTCTCTCTCTCTCTCTATCCCTGTCCCTCACTCTGTCCCTCTCCCTCTATCGATCTCTGCCTCTCTTTTTCTCTATCCTTCACTCTCTCTATCCCTCTCTCTGCCCTTCACTTTCTCTCTCTGTCTACCCCCTTCTCTCTATCTCTCTCACTCGCTATACATCTGTATTTTTCCGAACCCTCTTCCTCTTTCCCCTGCTTCGCTTACACACTCTGTCTCTCCTGCAGGGTCTGAACCAGGCGGATCAGTCGACTTATGAGGACATCACGCGGGGTCAGCAGTGCATGTACCAGGACGTGGCCAACTACAGACTGAGCGACTGCCATCTGGAGCAGCCCTGAGCGCTGGGGAAAGGATCGCTCCCCGGGCATTGGGCGCTGCATCACCCACCAACACCAGCAGGTGGCTCTGTAACAGTGTCAACACAGTCTCCAGACAGCAGGGGGCAGCAGCTAGGGAGAGGTAGGGGGGGGAGGGGAGGGGAGAAGGGGGTAAAAAGGGAGGGGGGGAGGGGAGGGGAGGGAGATTAAGGGGGGAGGGAAGAGTAAGGAGGGAAGGGGAAGGGAGGGGGAGTGAGGCAAGGGGAGGGGGAGTGAGGGGGAAGGCAGAGGGGATGGAGTCAGGGGCAGGGGAGTGAGAGGAAGGGGAGGGATGAGAGTGAGGGGGATGTGAGTGAGGGGGAGGGGAGTGAGGGGGAGGGGAGTGAGGGGGAGGGGAGTGAGAGGGATGAGAGAGGGGGAGGGGAGTGAGGGGGAGGAGAGTGAGGGGGATGTGAGTGAGGGGGAGGGGAGTGAGGGGGAGTGAGAGGGAGGGGAGTGAGGGGGAGGGGAGTGAGGAGGAGGGGAGGGATGAGAGTGAGGGGGATGTGAGTGAGGGGGAGGGGAGTGAGAGGGATGAGAGAGGGGGAGGGGAGTGAGGGGAGGGGAGTGAGAGGGATGAGAGAGGGGGGAGGGGAGTGAGGGGGGAGGAGAGTGAGGGGGAGGGGAGGGATGAGAGTGAGGGGGATGTGAATGAGGGGGAGGGGAGTGAGAGGGATGAGAGAGGGGGAGGGGAGTGAGGGGAGGAGAGTGAGGGGGAGGGGAGGGATGAGAGTGAGGTGGATGTGAGTGAGGAGGAGGGGAGTGAGAGGGATGAGAGAGGGGGAGGAGAGTGAGGGGGAGGGGAATGAGGGGGAGGGGAGTGAGGGGGGAGGGGAGGGGATGAGAGTGAGGGGGATGTGAGTGATGGGGAGGGGAGTGAGGGGGAGGGGAGTGAGAGGGATGAGAGTGAGGGGGATGTGAGTGAGGGGGAGGGGAGGGAGGAGGAGGGGAGTGAGGGGGATGAGAGTGAGGGGGAGGGGAGTGAGGGGGATGAGAGTGAGGGGGAGGGGAGTGAGGAGGAGGGGAGGGTGTTGAGAGTGAGGAGGAGGGGAGTGAGGGGGAGGGGAGTGAGAGGGATGAGAGTGAGGGGGATGTGAGTGAGGGGGAGGGGAGTGAGGGGGAGGGGAATGAGGGGGAGGGGAGTGAGGGGGATGTGAGTGGGGGGAATGAGAGTGAGGGGGGGAGGGGAGTGAGGGGAATGAGAGTAATGAGAGTGAGGGGGGAGGGGAGTGAGGGGGATGAGAGTGAGGGGGAGGGGAGTGAGGGGGATGTGAGTGAGGGGAATGAGAGTGAGGGGGGAGGGGAGTGAGGGGAATGAGAGTGAGGGGGAGGGGAGTGAGGGGAATGAGAGTGAGGGGGGAGGGGAGTGAGGGGATGAGAGTGAGGGGGGAGGGGAGTGAGGGGAATGAGAGTGAGGGGGGAGGGGAGTGAGGGGGAATGAGAGTGAGGGGGGGAGGGGAGTGAGGGGAATGAGAGTGAGGGGGGAGGGGAGTGAGGGGAATGAGAGTGAGGGGGGAGGGGAGTGAGGGGAATGAGAGTGAGGGGAGTGAGGGGAATGAGAGTGAGGGGGGAGGGGAGTGAGGGGAATGAGAGTGAGGGGGGAGGGGAGGGAGTGAGGGGGAGGGGAGTGAGGGGAATGAGAGTGAGGGGGGAGGGGAGTGAGGGGGGAGGGGAGTGAGGGGGAATGAGAGTGAGGGGGGAGGGGAGTGAGGGGAGGGAGGGGAGTGAGGGGAATGAGAGTGAGGGGGGTGAGGGGAATGAGAGGGAGGGGGTGAGGGGAGTGAGAGTGAGGGGGAGGGGAGTGAGGGGGAGTGAGAGTGAGGGGGATGAGAGTGAGGGGGAGTGAGGAGTGAGGGGGAGGGGAGTGAGGGGAATGAGAGTGAGGGGGGAGGGGAGTGAGGGGATGAGAGTGAGGGAGGGAGTGAGGGGAATGAGAGTGAGGGGGGAGGGGGAGTGAGGGGTGGAGGGGGTGAGAGTGAGGGGGAGGGGAGTGAGGGGGATGAGAGTGAGGGGGGGAGGGGAGTGAGGGGGATGAGAGTGAGGGGGGAGGGGAGTGAGGGGGATGAGAGGGAGGGGGAGGGGAGTGAGGGGATGAGAGTGAGGGGGATGAGGAGTGAGGGGGGAGGGGAGTGAGGGGGAATGAGAGTGAGGGGGGAGGGGAGTGAGGGGGATGAGAGTGAGGGGGAGGGGAGTGAGGGAGTGAGGGGATGAGGAGTGAGGGGGGAGGGGAGTGAGGGGAATGAGAGTGAGGGGAGGGGAGTGAGGGGGT
>JANJGN010000034.1:9215230-9340230 GCA_026770705.1 Isurus oxyrinchus
TGTGGGTGTGTGTTGAGTGGTGTGGGTGTGTGTTGAGAGTGTGGGTGTGTGTTGAGGGTGTGGGTGTGTGTTGAGTGTGTGGGTGTGTGTTGAGTGTGTGGTGTGTAGAGTATGGGTGTGTTGAGTGTGTGGGTGTGTGTTGAGTGTGTGGGTGTGTGTTGAGTGTGTGGGTGTGTGTGAGTGTGTGGGTGTGTTGAGTGTGTGGTGTGTGTGTTGAGTGTGTGGGTGTGTTGAGTGTGTGGGTGTGTGTTGAGTGTGTGGGTGTGTGTTGAGTGTGTGGGTGTGTTGAGTGTGTGGGGTGTGTTGAGTGTGTGGGTGTGTGTTGAGTGTGTGGGTGTGTGTTGAGTGTGTGGGTGTGTTGAGTGTGTGGGTGTGTTGAGTGTGTGGGATGTGTGTTGAGTGTGTGGGGTGTGTTGAGTGTGTGGGTGTGTGTTGAGTGTGTGTGGGTGTGTGTTGAGTGTGTGGGTGTGTGTTGAGTGTGTGGGTGTGTGTTGAGGTGTGTGGGTGTTGGTTGAGTGTGGGTGTGTTGAGTGTGTGGGTGTGTGTTGAGGAGAGTGTGTGGGTGTGTGTTGAGTGTGTGGGTGTGTGTTGAGTGTGTGGCGTGTGTGTTGAGTGTGTGGGTGTTGTTGAGTGTGTGGGTGTGTGTTGAGTGTGTGGGTGTGTTGAGTGTGTGGGTGTGTGTTGAGTGTGTGGGGTGTGTTGAGTGTGTGGGTGTGTTGAGTGTGTGGGGTGTGTGTTGAGTGTGTGGGTGTGTTGAGTATGTGGGTGTGTGTTTGAGTGCTGTGGGTGTGTGTTGAGTGTGTGGGGTGTGTTGAGTGTGTGGGTGTGTGTTGAGTGTGGGGTGTGTTGAGTGTGTGTGTTGAGTGTGTGGGTGTGTGTTGAGTGTGTGGGTGTGTTGAGTGTGTGGGGTGTGTGTTGAGTGTGTGGGTGTGTGTTGAGAGTGTGCGGGGTGTGCGTTGAGAGTGAGTGGGTGTGGTGTGTGTTGAGTGTGGGTGTGCGTTGAGAGAGTGTGGGTGTGTGTTGATGTGTGTGGGTGTGTGGTTGAGTGTGTTGGGTGTGTTGAGTGTGTGGGTGTGTGTTGAGTGTGTGTGGGTGTGTGTTGAGTGTGTGGGTGTGTGTTGAGATTGTGCGGGTGTGCGTTGAGAGTGTGTGGGGTGTGTGTTGAGTGTGGGTGTGCGTTGAGAGAGTGTGGGTGTGTGTTGAGTGTGTGGGTGTGTGTTGAGTGTGTGGGTGTGTTGAGTGTGTGGGTGTGTGTTGAGTGTGTGGGTGTGTGTTGAGTGTGTGGGTGTGTGTTGAGTGTGTGGGTGTGTGTTGAGTGTGTGGGTGTGTGTTGAGTGTGTGGGTGTGTGTTGAGTGTGGGTGTGTTGAGTGTGTGGGTGTGTGTTGAGTGTGTGGGTGTGTGTTGAGTGTGGGGTGTGTGTTGAGTGTGTGGGTGTGTGTTGAGTGTGTGGGTGTGTTGAGTGTGTGGGTGTGTGTTGAGTGTGTGGGTGTGTGTTGAGTGTGTGGGTGTGTTGAGTGTGTGGGTGTGTGTTGAGAGTTTTTGGAGAACCATTGTATCCTAGAGCACAAGGCGAGGCCATTCAGCCCAGCCAGCCTCTGCCAGCTCTTTGAAAGAGCGATCGAATTATTCCCACTCTCCACCCACCCCCCGCTCTTTCCCCCAGTGCCCTGCAGTGTTTAATCCCCTCCAAGTACTTATCCAATTCCCCCCTTTGGAATGTTCCTATTGAATCTTGCTTCCACCGCCCTTTCAGGGCAGCACCTTCCAGATCACAGCAACTCGCTGTGTCCAAAACATTCCTCCTCATCTCCCCCTCTCTGATTCTCTTCAATCTGTGTCCCTCTGGTTACTGACCCTCCTGCCACTGGGAACAGTTTCTCCTGATTTATTCTGTCCAAACCCTTCATGATGTTGAACACCTTGATTTAAATCCCCCCCCCTTCACCTGCTCTGCTCTAAGGAGAACAATCCCAGTCTCTCCACATGGACTGAACTCCCTCATCCCTGAGACCATTCTGGGAAATCTCCTCCGCACCCTCTCCCAAAGGCTTGACATCCTTCCCAAAGTGCGGGGCCCGGAATTGGGCACAATCCTCCAGCTGAACTCCCCACCGGGACCTCACGGTTGCTGCTCTCTCTCTCTCTCTCTCTCTCTCTCTCCGCTGCTCTGTCAAATGTTCTGTCGGGCCTGTGATAATCCGAGAGTGACTGGCAGGAGCAGAGTATCCCAGCCTTTATCTTTACTCCACTAAATCCCATCACGTGTTTGCAGTGATGAATAATATCGTCTGGGCGAATGTTGTTCAAAGTCCTCCTCACTCTTTGTGGACTCTGTCCTCTCTCATCCCCACTCCCTGACTCATAACATCTACACCAACCCCCCCTCTGTTGTATCTCTCAACCAGGCTCATGCCAGCTGGAGGGATGGTCAAAAGAAATGATGGAAATGGGAGGAACAGAGGGAGAGAGATAGTGAGAGAGAGGGAGAAAGAGAGAGAGGGAGGGAGAGAGAGATTGAGGGGAGAGAGAAAGACAGAGAGAGGCAGAGAGACAGAGAGAGAGAGGGAGAGAGAGAGAGGGAGGGAGAGAGAGATTGAGGGAGAGAGAAAGACAGAGAGAGGCAGAGAGACAGAGAGAGAGAGGGAGAGAGAGAGAGGGAGGGAGAGAGAGATTGAGGGAGAGAGAAAGACAGAGAAAGACAGAGAGGCAGAGAGAAAGAGAGAGAGGAGGAGAGAGAGAGAGAGAGGGAGAGAGGGAGGGAGAGGGGGAAGCGAGAGGGAGAGAGGGAGAGGGAGAGAAAGAGAGGGGGGAGGGGAGAGAGAATGAGGGAGGGGAGAGAGAGAGGGAGGGAGGGAGGCAGAGAGGGAGAGGGGGAGTGAGAGGGGAGAGAGGGAGAGGGAAAGAAAAAGAGGGGGGATGGGAGAGAGAGTGAGGGAGGGAGAGAGAGAGAGGGAGGGAGAGAGGGAGAGGGGGGGAGCAAGAGGGAGAGAGGGAGAGGGAGAGAAAGAGAGGGGCGGAGGGAGAGAGAGACAGAGGGGGAGAGAGAGAGAGTGAGGGAGGGAGAGAGAGAGGTGGAGGGAGAGAGAGAGAGAGAGGGAGAGAGAGAGAGGGAGAGAGAGAGGGAAGGAGAGAGAGAGAGAGGCCTACTCTCTGACCTCTAACCTCTGCACCAAGGCCATCCTGTCGAAGGAGGGGTTACTGGCATTTGGGGGTGGAAATAAGCATTGGGGTGTCCTGTTGCATCTCTCTGCAGCCTTGGTTAAATCACAGCTGACAGGATGTGTCAGCTTCCAGCCCCTTCACTCAGGAAGCTCACGATCGATGTGGCACTGAATGTTCACTACACCAGGCTCCTGGATGGAGGCTGCAGCCTCTGCAGGGTATTGTACAGAATGGGCCAAACCTTTCACACAGTTGTTTACTTTACAAAGTATTTACAGCAGAGAACATCTGGTCAATGCTGGTGTTAATGCTCCAAGTGCATCCTGCTCCGGGTGTGGTCGAACCGAGGGATATGGAGACCAGGACTGTGCACAGTGCTCCGGGTGTGGTCTAACTGAGGGATACAGAGACCAGGACTGTGCACAGTGCTCCAGGTGTGGTCTAACTGAGGGATACAGAGACCAGGACTGTGCACAGTGCTCCAGGTGTGGTCTAACCGAGGGATATGGAGACCAGGACTGTGCACTGTGCTCCGGGTGTGGTCTAACTGAGGGATATGGAGACCAGGACTGTGCACAGTGCTCCAGGTGTGGTCTAACTGAGGGATGCAGAGACCAGGACTGTGCACAGTGCTCCGGGTGTGGTCTAACTGAGGGATATGGAGACCAGGACTGTGCACAGTGCTCCGAGTGTGGTCTAACCGAGGGATACGGAGACCAGGACTGTGCACAGTGCTCCGAGTGTGGTCTAACCGAGGGATACGGAGACCAGGACTGTGCACAGTGCTCCGAGTGTGGTCTAACCGAGGGATACGGAGACCAGGACTGTGCACAGTGCTCCGAGTGTGGTCTAACCAAGGAATATTGGAGACCAGGACTGTGCACAGGGGCTCCGGGTGTGGTCTAACTGAGGGGAAATGGAGACCCAGGACTGTGCACCGTGCTCCGAGTGTGGTCTAACCGAGGGATACGGAGACCAGGACTGTGCACAGTGCTCCAAGTGTGGTCTAACCGAGGGATACGGAGACCAGGACTGTGCACAGTGCTCCGGGTGTGGTCTACTGAGGGATATGGAGACCAGGGACTGTGCACAGTGCTCCAAGTGTGGGGCTAACCGAGGGATATGGAGACCAGGGACTGTGCACAGTGCTCCGGGTGTGGTCTAACTGAGGGAAATGGAGACCAGGACTGTGCACAGTGCTCCGGGTGTGGTCTAACTGAGGGAAATGGAGACCAGGACTGTGCACAATGCTCCGGTGTGGTCTAACCGAGGGATACGGAGACCAGGATTGTGCACAGTTCTCCGGGTGTGGTCTAACCAAGAGATACGGAGACCAGGACTGTGCACAGTGCTCCGGGTGTGGTCTGACCGAGAGATTTGGAGACCAGGACTGTGCACAGTGCTCCGGGTGTGGTCTAACCGACATTCAATACAAGTTTGACATAATTTACCTGCTTTCCAACTCGATCCCACCAGTTGGTTCTTTGTTTGAATTCACTATGGTTTCCTCAACCATTGGCTAATTTTACATCATGGGATCCTCCAGCACTGGAAGAGGCCATCCAGCCCATCGTTCTCCTTGAACGAGCTATCCAATTTGCCCCACTTGCTTGCCCGTTCCCCCACCATCCTGTAACCTGAGGCCCCCTTCACTTAACCATCCGATTCCCTGATGCAAATTCCTGCCCCTTGCATTGCCCTTTCAGGAGGCCGAATCCCTAAACCCCCGAGCTGGACTGGGATTTTCCGGGGGGGGGAGAACCTGGCCTTACTTTCCCCACCGAATTCTGCTCGCCTCGCGTTCAACTATCTCGAAACTCACTGGCCAAGAACGCACTCATTGGCCCAGTGCCTTGGCACCCTCTTGGGTGACCCCTCGCTGCTCCACTTCCCAGTTCAAGGCCACTGATTCCCCTTCCTCCTGCACCGTCTGCTTTGTGCTTTCAAATTCTGGACCGTGCCCCCCCACCCAACTTCCCCTCCCCCTCCCCGCCCCCCGCTCGCTGCACACCCCAACCCTCCTCCCCCTCACATGGCCCACAGCCCCAGCCACGGTTCAGATTCCCCAGACAACTTTCCCACCAGAGCCTTCGGCCTACCTCAGGCTGCACACGAATCCAACGCCCACTGGCCTCGGAGAGTCGTCACTGGACAAGGGCTGCCTCAAGGACTTGACCCTGAACCTACTGAACGGGGGAACGGGGGCAAAATAGGGATGGGGGGGGGGGTACAATTGGGCGAAGGGGGCACGAGAGAGAGAGAGAGAGAGAGGCTAATTCCTTCTTTACCTCATGGGATAAGGGCGTCACTGGCAAGGCCGGTGTTTGCTGCCCATCCCTAATTGCCCCTTGGGCTGGGCGATGTGCTAGGCTGCTTCCGAGGGCAGTTAAGAGTCAACTGCTTGGCTGTGGGCCTGGAGTCACATGTAGGCCCGGAGTCACATGTAGGCCCAGACCGGGTGAGGAGGGCACCCGAAGGGGGTGTTAGTGAACCAGATTGGGGTGTTTAACGACAGTCGACCGAGGCAATATTTACGCCCCCGGGTCTTATTGTCCACCGGGTTTAAAATTCCGCCAGCTGGCACGGCGGGGTTTGGAACCTCGTGCCCCCCCTTGAGGGGCCACCCTGGGCCTGGTGGCATTGCCGGAGGTCAAAGGTCGGCTTGGCGAGGGTAAGCAAGGTCGCTCCTCAGGGCTTTCGGGGAATGGGAAGCGACCTTGTCGAAACATTGGCCGTTCTGAGGGGACTTGACCATAAGACCATAAGACATTGGAGCAGAATTTAGGCTATTCGGCCCATCGAGTCTGCTCCACCATTCAATCATGGCTGATAAGTTTCTCAACCCCATTCTCCCTCCTTCTCCCCGTAACCTTTAATCCCCTTACCAATCAAGAATCGATCTATCTCGGTCTTAAATACACTCAATGACCTGGCCTCCACAGCCTTCTGTGGCAATGAATTCCATAGATTCACCACTCTCTGGCTAAAGAAGTTTCTCCTCATCTCTGTTCTAAAAGGTCTTCCCTTTACTCTGAGGCTGTGCCCTCAGATCCTAGTCTCTCCTACTAATGGAGACATCTTCCCCACGTCCCACTCTATCCTGGCCTTTCAGTATTCTGTAAGTTTCAATCAGATCACCCCTCATCCTTCTAAACTCCATCGAGTATAGACCCAGAGTCCTCAAACCTTCCTCATATGTTAAGCCTTTCATTTCCTGGGATCGTTCTCGTGAACCTCCTCTGGACCCTCTCCAGGGCCAGCACATCCTTCCTGAGATACAGGGCCCAAAATTGCTCACAATATTCTAAATGTGGTCTGACCCGAGCCTTATAAAGCCTCAGCAGCACATCCCTGCTTTTATATTCTAGTCCAATCAAAATAAATGCCAACATTGCATTTGCCTTCCTAACTACCGACTCAACTAGCAAGTTAACCTCGAGAATCCTAGACTAGGACTCCCAAGTCCCTTTGCACTCCAGATTTCTGAATTCTCTCCGCATTTAGAAAATAGTCTGGGTAGAGGCTTCTCCCTGCCTTGGGGGGGGGAGTGGGGGAGGTGGGGGTCCAGAAAACAGCGACTCAGTCCCAGGAGAGGGGGTGGGGAGAGGGTGTGGGGGGTTGGAGGTGGGGGGGGGGGGGTGTTGGTCAGTTTAGGGACCTGATGAGGAGAAATTCCTTCCCTCAGCAGGTTGTGAACATTTGGGCTCGCTGACCCCAGAGGGTCAAGGACACTCAGCGGTAATGGCCTCAGGATTAAGGGCAGGAGTAGGCCATTCAAGCCCCCTCGACCCTGCTCTGCCACTCAATAAGGTCATGGCTGATCTGCCCCCCCCGACTTCTGCTGCTGATCCCCAGATCCCTTGGTTTCCCTTAGGGCCCAAAAGAATCTATCAAATCCCCCACCCCCCCACACCCCACCCCCCCACTCCCACCCCCACCCCCCACCCCCACCGTCCCCACCCCGCGGTCTGGATATAACTCTAGGGTCTGAGCAACTCCATCCCTTCACACTGTTGCCAACAGTTGAGACTGCACAGGGTGGGGGGTGCTGGGAGTGATCACAGCAACAGATGTGGGCCTGATACGGAAAGAATATGTCAGAGTATGGAAAGCAGCAAAAGGATATCCACATGACTGCGGACAGCGAACTGGAATTCCAGAAATAGCAGAGAGGGAAGAGGAGACAGGGTGAGAGAAAGAGAGAGAGAGAGAGAGAGGAGGCGAGGGGAAACACAGGGTGAGAGAGAGAGAATCAGAGACACACAGGGTGAGAGAGAGAGAGAGAAACAGAGACACACAGGGTGAGAGAGAGAGAGAGAGACACACACAGGGTGAGAGACAGAGAGAATCAGAGACACACAGGGTGAGAGAGAGAGAGAGAAAAGGAGACACACAGGGTGAGAGAGAGAGAGAGAAACAGAGACACACAGGGTGAGAGAGACAGAGAGAAACAGAGACACATAGGGTGAGAGACAGAGAGAAACAGAGACACACAGGGTGAGAGAGAGAGAGAAACAGAGACACACAGGGTGAGAGACAGAGAGAAACAGAGACACACAGGGTGAGAGAGAGAGAGAGAGACAGAGACACACAGGGTGAGAGAGAGAAACAGAGACACACAGGGTGAGAGAGAGAGAGAAAAACAGAGACACACAGGGTGAGAGAGAGAAACAGAGACACACAGGGTGAGAGAGAGAGAAAAACAGAGACACACAGGGTGAGAGAGAGAGAGAAACAGAGACACACAGGGTGAGAGAGAGAGAGAGAAACAGACACACAGGGTGAGAGAGAGAGAGAGAAACAGAGACACACAGGTTGAGAGAGAGAGAGAGAAACAGAGACACACAGGGTGAGAGAGAGATAGAGAAACAGAGACACACAGGGTGAGAGAGAGAGAGAAACAGAGACACACAGGCTGAGAGACAGAGAGAAACAGAGACACACAGGGTGAGATAGAGAGAGAAACAGAGACACACAGGGTGAGAGAGAGAGAGAGAGAAACAGAGACACACAGGGTGAGAGAGAGAGAGAGAAAGAGAGACACACAGGGTGAGAGAGAGAAATAGAGACACACAGGGTGAGAGAGAGAGAGAGAAACAGAGACACACAGGGTGAGAGAGAGAGAGAGAAAGAGAGACACACAGGGTGAGAGAGAGAAATAGAGACACACAGGGTGAGAGAGAGAGAGAGAAACAGAGACACACAGGGTGAGAGAGAGAGAGAGAAACAGAGACACACAGGGTGAGAGAGAGAGAGAGAAAGAGAGACACACAGGGTGAGAGAGAGAAATAGAGACACACAGGGTGAGAGAGAGAGAGAGAAACAGAGACACACAGGGTGAGAGAGAGAGAGAGAAACAGAGACACACAGGGTGAGAGAGAGAGAGAGAAAGAGAGACACACAGGGTGAGAGAGAGAGAGAGAAAGAGAGACACACAGGGTGAGAGAGAGAGAAATAGAGACACACAGGGTGAGAGAGAGAGAAACAGAGACACACAGGGTGAGAGAGAGAGAGAAACAGAGACACACAGGGTGAGAGAGAGAGAGAAACAGAGACACACAGGGTGAGAGAGAGAGAGAAACAGAGACACACAGGGTGAGAGAGAGAGAAACGGAGACAAACAGGGTGAGAGAGAGAGAGAGAAACAGAGACACACAGGGTGAGAGAGAGAGAGAGAAACAGAGACACACAGGGTGAGAGAGAGAGAGAGAAACAGAGACACACAGGGTGAGAGAGAGAAATAGAGACACACAGGGTGAGAGAGAGAGAGAAACAGAGACACACAGGGTGAGAGAGAGAGAAACGGAGACAAACAGGGTGAGAGAGAGAGAGAAACAGAGACACACAGGGTGAGAGAGAGAGAGAGAAACAGAGACACACAGGGTGAGAGAGAGAGAGAGAAACAGAGACACACAGGGTGAGAGAGAGAGAGAGAGAGAAACAGAGACACACAGGGTGAGAGAGAGAGAGAGAAACAGAGACACACAGGGTGAGAGAGAGAGAGAGAAACAGAGACACACAGGGTGAGAGAGAGAGAGAGAGAGAAACAGAGACACACAGGGTGAGAGAGAGAGAGAGAAACAGAGACACACAGGGTGAGAGAGAGAGAGAGAGAAACAGAGACACACAGGGTGAGAGAGAGAGAGAGAGAGAAAGAGAGACACACAGGGTGAGAGAGAGAGAGAGAAACAGACACACAGGGTGAGAGAGAGAGAGAAAGAGAGACACACAGGGTGAGAGAGAGAGAGAGAAACAGACACACAGGGTGAGAGAGAGAGAAACAGAGACACACAGGGTGAGAGAGAGAGAGAGAAACAGAGACACACAGGGTGAGAGAGAGAGAGAGAAACAGAGACACACAGGGTGAGAGAGAGAGAGAGAAACAGAGACACACAGGGTGAGAGAGAGAGAGAGAGAAACAGAGACACACAGGGTGAGAGAGAGAGAGAGAGAGAAACAGAGACACACAGGGTGAGAGAGAGAGAGAAAGAGAGACACACAGCGTGAGAGAGAGAGAGAGAAACAGACACACAGGGTGAGAGAGAGAGAGAGAGAAACAGAGACACACAGGGTGAGAGAGAGAGAAACAGAGAAACACAGGGTGAGAGAGAGAGAGAAACAGAGACACACAGGGTGAGAGAGAGAGAAACAGAGACACACAGGATTAGAGAGAGAGAGAAACAGAGACACACAGGGTGAGAGAGAGAGAGAGAAACAGAGACACACAGGGTGAGAGAGAGAGAAACAGAGACACACAGGATGAGAGAGAGAGAAACAGAGACACACAGGGTGAGAGAGAGAGAAACAGAGACACACAGGGTGAGAGAGAGAGAGAGAGAAACAGAGACACACAGGGTGAGAGAGAGAGAGAGAAACAGGGACACACAGGGTGAGAGAGAGAGAGAAACAGAGACACACAGGGTGAGAGAGAGAGAAACAGAGACACACAGGGTGAGAGAGAGAGAAACAGAGACACACAGGGTGAGAGAGAGAGAGAGAAACAGAGACACACAGGATTAGAGAGAGAAACAGAGACACACAGGCTGTGAGAGAGAGAGAGAGAAACAGAGACACACAGGGTGAGAGAGAGAGAGACAGAGACACACAGGGTGAGAGAGAGAGAAACAGAGACACAGCGTGAGAGAGAGAGAGAAACAGAGACACACAGGGTGAGAGAGAGAGAGAAACAGAGACACACAGGGTGAGAGAGAGAGAGAGAAACAGAGACACACAGGGTGAGAGAGAGAGAGAAACAGAGACACACAGGGTGAGAGAGAGAGAAACAGAGACACAGCGTGAGAGAGAGAGAGAGACAAGACACACAGGGTGAGAGAGAGAGAGAAACAGAGACACACAGGGTGAGAGAGAGAGAGAGAAACAGAGACACACAGGGTGAGAGAGAGAGAGAGAAACAGAGACACACAGGGTGACGGAGAGAGAGAAACAGAGACACACAGGGTGAGAGAGAGAGAGAAACAGAGACACACAGGGTGAGAGAGAGAGAGAGAGAAACAGAGACACACAGGGTGAGAGAGAGAGAGAAACAGAGACACACAGGGTGAGAGAGAGAGAGAGAGAAACAGAGACACACAGGGTGAGAGAGAGAGAGAGAAACAGGGACACACAGGGTGAGAGAGAGAGAGAGAGAAACAGAGACACACAGGGTGAGAGAGAGAGAGAAACAGAGACACACAGGGTGAGAGAGAGAGAAACAGAGACACACAGGGTGAGAGAGAGAGAAACAGGGACACACAGGGTGAGAGAGAGAGAGAAACAGAGACACACAGGGTGAGAGAGAGAGAAACTGAGACACACAGGGTGAGGGAGAGAGAGAAACAGAGACACACAGGGTTAGAGAGAGAGAGAGAGAAACAGAGACGCACAGGGTGAGAGAGAGAGAGAAACAGAGACACACAGGGTGAGTGAGAGATAGAAATAGAGACACACAGGGTGAGAGAGAGAGAGAAATAGAGACACACAGGGTGAGAGAGAGAGAGAGAAACAGAGACACACAGGGTGAGAGAGAGAGAAACAGAGACACACAGGGTGAGAGAGAGAAACAGAGGCACACAGGGTGAGAGCGAGAGAGAGAGAAACGGAGACACACAGGGTGAGAGAGAGAGAGAGAATCAGAGACACACAGGGTGAGAGAGAGAGAAACAGAGACACACAGGTTGCGAGAGAGAGAGAAACAGAGACACACAGGGTGAGAGAGAGAGAGAGAAACAGAGACACACAGGGTGAGAGAGAGAGAAACAGAGACACACAGGGTGAGAGAGAGAGAGTGAAACAGAGACACACAGGGTGAGAGAGAGAGAGTCAGAGACACACAGGGTGAGAGAGAGAGAGATACAGAGACACACAGGGTGAGAGAGAGAGAGAGAAACAGAGACACACAGGGTGAGAGAGAGAGAGAAACAGAGACACACAGGGTGAGAGAGAGAGAGAGAAACAGAGACACACAGGGTGAGAGAGAGAGACAAACAGAGACACACAGGGTGAGAGAGAGAGAGAGAAACAGAGACACACAGCGTGAGAGAGAGAGAGAGAGAGAAACAGAGACACACAGGGTGAGAGAGAGAGAGAGAAACAGAGACACACAGGGTGAGAGAGAGAGAGAGAGAAACAGAGACGGACAGGGTGAGAGAGAGAGAGAAACAGAGACACACAGGGTGAGAGAGAGAGAGAAATAGAGACACACAGGGTGAGGGAGAGAGAGAGAAACAGAGACACACAGGGTGAGAGAGAGAGAGAGAAACAGAGACACACAGCGTGAGAGAGAGAGAGAAATAGAGACACACAGGGTGAGAGAGAGAGAGAGAGAAACAGAGACACACAGCGTGAGAGAGAGAGAGAAACAGAGACACACAGGGTGAGAGAGAGAGAGAGAAACAGAGACACACAGCGTGAGAGAGAGAGAGAGAGAAACAGAGACACACAGGGTGAGAGAGAGAGAGAGAAATGGAGACACACAGGGTGAGAGAGAGAGAGAGAGAAACAGAGACGGACAGGGTGAGAGAGAGAGAGAAACAGAGACACACAGGGTGAGAGAGAGAGAGAAATAGAGACATACAGGGTGAGGGAGAGAGAGAGAAACAGAGACGCACAGGGTGAGAGAGAGAGAGAAACAGAGACACACAGGGTGAGAGAGAGAGAGAAATAGAGACACAAAGGGTGAGAGAGAGAGAAATAGAGACACACAGGGTGAGGGAGAGAGAGAGAAACAGAGACACACAGGGTGAGAGAGAGAGAGAGAAACAGAGACACACAGGGTGAGAGAGAGAGAGAGAAACAGAGACACACAGGGTGAGAGAGAGAGAGAGAGAAACAGAGACACAGGGTGAGAGAGAGAGAGAGAAACAGAGACACACAGGGTGAGAGAGAGAGAAACAGGGACACACAGGGTGAGAGCGAGAGAGTGAAACAGAGACACACAGGGTGAGAGCGAGAGAGTGAAACAGAGACACACAGGGTGAGAGAGAGAGAGAGAGAAACAGAGACACACATGGTGAGAGAGAGAGAGAGAAACAGAGACGCACAGGGTGAGAGAGAGAGAGAAACAGAGACACACAGGGTGAGAGAGAGAGAAATAGAGACACACAGGGTGAGGGAGAGAGAGAGAAACAGAGACACACAGGGTGAGAGAGAGAGAGAGAGAAACAGAGACGCACAGGGTGAGAGAGAGAGAGAAACAGAGACACACAGGGTGAGAGAGAGAGAGAAATAGAGACACACAGGGTGAGGGAGAGAGAGAGAAACAGAGACACACAGGGTGAGAGAGAGAAACAGAGACACACAGGGTGAGAGAGAGAGAGAAACAGAGACACACAGGGTGAGAGAGAGAGAAATAGAAACACACAGGGTGAGAGAGAGAGAGAGAAACAGAGACACACAGGGTGAGAGAGAGAGAGAGAAACAGAGACACACAGGGTGAGAGAGAGAGAGAGAAACAGAGACACACAGGGTGAGAGAGAGAGAAACAGAGACACACAGGGTGAGAGAGAAAGAAACAGAGACACACAGGGTGAGAGAGAGAGAGAAACAGAGACACACAGTGTGAGAGAGAGAGAGAGAGAAACAGATACACACAGGGTGAGAGAGAGAGAGAGAAACAGATACACACAGTGTGAGAGGGAGAGAAACAGAGACACACAGGGTGAGAGAGAGAGAGAGAAACAGAGACACACAGGGTGAGAGAGAGAGAGAATTAGAGACACACAGGGTGAGGGAGAGAGAGAGAAACAGAGACACACAGGGTGAGAGAGAGAGAGAAACAGAGACACACAGGGTGAGAGAGAGAGAGAGAAACAGAGACACACAGCGTGAGAGAGAGAGAGAGAGAAACAGAGACACACAGGGTGAGAGAGAGAGAGAGAAATGGAGACACACAGGGTGAGAGAGAGAGAGAGAGAAACAGAGACGGACAGGGTGAGAGAGAGAGAGAAACAGAGACACACAGGGTGAGAGAGAGAGAGAAATAGAGACATACAGGGTGAGGGAGAGAGAGAGAAACAGAGACACACAGGGTGAGCGAGAGAGAGAAACAGAGACGCACAGGGTGAGAGAGAGAGAGAAACAGAGACACACAGGGTGAGAGAGAGAGAGAAATAGAGACACACAGGGTGAGAGAGAGAGAAATAGAGACACACAGGGTGAGGGAGAGAGAGAGAAACAGAGACACACAGGGTGAGAGAGAGAAACAGAGACACACAGCGTGAGAGAGAGAGAATGAGACACACAGGTTGAGAGAGAGAGAGAAACAGAGACACACAGGGTGAGAGAGAGAGAAACAGAGACACACAGGGTGAGAGAGAGAGAGAAAAACAGAGACACACAGGGTGATAGAGAGAGAGAGAGAAACAGAGACACAGGGTGAGAGAGAGAGAGAGAAACAGAGACACACAGGGTGAGAGAGAGAGAGAGAATCAGAAACACACAGGGTGAGAGAGAGAGAGAGAAAGAGAGACACACAGGGTGAGAGAGAGAGAAACAGGGACACACAGGGTGAGAGAGAGAAACAGAGACACACAGGGTGAGAGAGAGAGAGAGAAACAGAGACACACAGGGTGAGAGAGAGAGAAACAGAGACACACAGGGTGAGAGAGAGAGAGAGACACAGGGTGAGAGAGAGAGAATCAGAAACACACAGGGTGAGAGAGAGAGAGAGAAACAGAGACACACAGGGTGAGAGAGAGAGAAACAGGGACACACAGGGTGAGAGAGAGAGAGAAACAGAGACACACAGGGTGAGAGCGAGAGAGTGAAACAGAGACACACAGGGTGAGAGAGAGAGAGAGAGAAACAGAGACACACAGGGTGAGAGAGAGAGAGAGAAACAGAGACGCACAGGGTGAGAGAGAGAGAGAAACAGAGACACACAGGGTGAGAGAGAGAGAGAGAGAAACAGAGACGCACAGGGTGAGAGAGAGAGAGAGAGAAACAGAGACGCACAGGGTGAGAGAGAGAGAGAAACAGAGACACACAGGGTGAGAGAGAGAGAGAAATAGAGACACACAGGGTGAGAGAGAGGGAGAGAGAAACAGAGACACACAGGGTGAGAGAGAGAAACAGAGACACACAGGGTGAGAGAGAGAGAGAGAATCAGAGACACACAGGGTGAGAGAGAGAAACAGAGACACACAGGGTGAGAGAGAGAGAGAAACAGAGACACACAGGGTGAGAGAGAGAGAGAAACAGAGACACACAGGGTGAGAGAGAGAGAGAAATAGAGAAACACAGCGTGAGAGAGAGAGAGAAACAGAGACACACAGGGTGAGAGAGAGAGAGAGAAACAGAGACACACAGGGTGAGAGAGAGAGAAACAGAGACACACAGGGTGAGAGAGAGAAAGAAACAGAGACACACAGGGTGAGAGAGAGAGAGAGAAACAGACAGACACAGGGTGAGAGAGAGAGAGAGAGAAACAGATACACACAGGGTGAGAGAGAGAGAGAGAAACAGAGACACACAGGGTGAGAGAGAGAGAGAGAGAAACAGAGACACACAGAGTGAGAGAGAGAGAGAGAGAAACAGAGACACACAGGGTGAGAGAGTGAGAGAGAAACAGAGACACACAGGGTGAGAGAGAGAGAGAAACAGAGACACACAGGGTGAGAGAGAGAGAGAGAGAAACAGAGACACACAGGGTGAGAGAGAGAGAGAGAGAAACAGAGACACACAGGGTGAGAGAGAGAGAGAAACAGAGACACACAGGGTGAGAGAGAGAGAGAGAAACAGAGACACACAGGGTGAGAGAGAGAGAGAGAGAAACAGAGACACACAGGGTGAGAGAGAGAGAGAGAAACTGAGACACACAGGTTGAGAGAGAGAGAGAGAGAAACAGAGACACACAGGTTGAGAGAGAGAGAGAAACAGAGACACACAGGGTGAGAGAGAGAGAGAGAAACAGAGACACACAGGGTAAGAGAGAGAGAGAAAGAGAGACACACAGCGTGAGAGAGAGAGAGAAACAGAGACACACAGGATTAGAGAGAGAGAGAGAGAAACAGAGACACACAGGGTGAGAGAGAGAGAAACAGAGACACACAGGATTAGAGAGAGAGAGAGAGAAACAGAGACACACAGGGTGAGAGAGATAGAGAAACAGAGACACACAGGGTGAGAGAGAGAGAGAGAGAAACAGAGACACACAGGGTGAGAGAGAGAGAGAGAAACAGAGACACACAGGGTGAGAGAGAGAGAGAGAAACAGACACACAGCGTGAGAGAGAGAGAGAGAGAAACAGAGACGCACAGGGTGAGAGAGAGAGAGAGAAACAGAGACACACAGGGTGAGAGAGAGAGAGAGACAGAGAGACACAGCGTGAGAGAGAGAGAGAAAGAGAGACACACAGGGTGAGAGAGAGAGAAACAGAGACACACAGGGTGAGAGAGAGAGAGAGAGAAACAGAGACACACAGGGTGAGAGAGAGCGAGAGAGAAACAGAGACACACAGGGTGAGAGAGAGAGAAACAGAGACACACAGGGTGAGAGAGAGAGAGAGAGAGAAACAGAGACACACAGGGTGGGAGAGAGAGAGAGAGAGAAACAGAGACACACAGGGTGAGAGAGAGAGAGAGAGAAACAGAGACACACAGGGTGAGAAAGAGAGAGAGAAACAGAGACACACAGGGTGAGAGAGAGAGAGAGAGAGAAACAGAGACACACAGGGTGGGAGAGAGAGAGAGAAACAGAGACACACAGGGTGAGAGAGAGAGAGAAACAGAGACACACAGGGTGAGAGAAAGAGAGAAATAGAGACACACAGGGTGAGGGAGAGAGAGAGAAACAGAGACACACAGGGTGAGAGAGAGAGAGAGAGAAACAGAGACACACAGAGTGAGAGAGAGAGAGAAACAGAGACACACAGGGTGAGAGAGAGAGAGAAACAGAGACACACAGGTTGAGAGAGGGAGAGAAACAGAGACACACAGGGTGAGAGAGAGAGAGAGATACAGAGACACACAGGGTGAGAGAGAGAGAGAAACAGAGACACACAGGGTGAGAGAGGGAGAGAAACAGAGACACACAGGGTGAGAGAGAGAGAGATACAGAGACACACAGGGTGAGAGAGAGAGAGAAAAACAGAGACACAGGGAGCGAGAGAGAGAGAGACAGAGAAACAGAGACACACAGGGTGAGAGAGAGAGAGAGAAACAGAGACACTCAGGGTTAGAGAGAGAGAGAAACAGAGATACACAAGGTGAGAGAGAGAGAGAAACAGAGACACACAGGGTGAGAGAGGGAGAGAAGCAGAGACACACAGGGTGAGAGAGAGAGAGAGAGAAACTGAGACACACAGGGTGAGAGAGAGAGAGAGAGAAACAGAGACACACAGGGTGAGAGAGAGAGAGAGAAACAGAGTCACCAGGGTGAGAGAGAGAGAGAGAGAGAAACAGAGACACACAGGGTGAGAGAGGGAGAGAAACAGAGACACACAGGGTGAGAGAGAGAGAGAGAGAAACAGAGACACACAGGGTGAGAGAGAGAGAGAAACAGAGACACACAGGGTGAGAGAGAGAGAGAAACAGAGACACACAGGGTGAGAGAGAGAGAGAAACAGAGACACACAGGGTGAGAGAGAGGGAGAGAAACAGAGATACACAGGGTGAGAGAGAGAGAGAGAGAAACAGAGACACACAGGGTGAGAGAGAGAGAGAGAGAAACAGAGACACACAGGGTGAGAGAGAGAGAGAGAAACAGAGACACACAGGGTGAGAGAGAGAGAAACAGAGAAACACAGGGTGAGAGAGAGAGAGAAACAGAGACACACAGGGTGAGGGAGAGAGAGAGAGACACAGACACAGGGTGAGAGAGAGGGAGAAACAGAGACACACAGGGTGAGAGAGAGAGAGAGAAACAGAGACACACAGGGTGAGAGAGAGAGGGAGAGAAACAGAGACACACAGGGTGAGAGAGAGAGAGAGAGAAACAGAGACACACAGGGTGAGAGAGAGAGAGAGAAACAGAGACACACAGGGTGAGAGAGAGAGAGAGAAACAGAGACACACAGGGCGAGAGAGAGAGGGAGAGAAACAGAGACACACAGGGTGAGAGAGAGAGAGAGAAACAGAGACACACAGGGTGAGAGGGAGAGAGAGAAACAGAGACACACAGGGTGAGAGAGAGAGAGAGAAACAGAGACACACAGTGTGAGAGAGAGAGAGAGAAACAGAGACACACAGGGTGAGAGAAAGAGAGAAACAGAGACACACAGGGTGAGAGAGAGAGAAACAGAGACACACAGGGTGAGAGAGAGAGAAACAGAGACACACAGCTTGAGAGAGAGAGAGAAACAGAGACACACAGGGTGAGAGAGAGAGAGAAACAGAGACAAACAGGTTGAGAGAGATAGAGAGAAAAAGAGACACACAGGGTGAGAGAGAGAGTGAATCATAGACACTCAGGGTGAGAGAGAGAGAAACAGAGACACACAGGTTGAGAGAGAGAGAAACAGAGACACACAGGGTGAGAGAGAGAGTGAATCTTAGACACTCAGGGTGAGAGAGAGAGAGAAACAGAGAGACACAGGGTGAGAGAGAGAGAGAGAGAGAAACAGAGACACACAGGGTGAGAGAGAGAGAGAAAAAGAGACACACAGAGTGAGAGAGAGAGAGAGAGAAACAGAGACACACAGGGTGAGAGAGAGAGAGAAACAGAGACACAGAGGGTGAGAGAAACAGAGACACACAGGGTGAGAGAGAGAGAGAGAAACTGAGACACACAGGGTGAGAGAGAGAGAGAAACAGAGACACACCGGGTGAGAGAGAGAGAGAAACAGAGACACACAGGGTGAGAGAGAGAGAAACAGAGACTCACAGGGTGAGAGAGGGAGAGAGAGAAACAGAGACACACAGGGTGAGAGAGAGAGAGAGAGAGAAACAGAGACACACAGGGTGAGAGAGAGAGAGAGAGAGAAACAGAGACACACAGGGTGGGAGAGAGAGAGAGAAACAGAGACACACAGGGTGAGAGAGAGAGAGAAACAGAGAGGCACAGCATGAGAGAGAGAGAGAAACAGAGACACACAGGGTGAGAGAGAGAGAGTAATAGAGACACACAGGGTGAGGGAGAGAGAGAGAAACAGAGACACACAGGGTGAGAGAGAGAGAGAGAGAAACAGAGACACACAGAGTGAGAGAGAGAGAGAAACAGAGACACACAGGGTGAGAGAGAGAGAGAAACAGAGACACACAGGTTGAGAGAGGGAGAGAAACAGAGACACACAGGGTGAGAGAGAGAGAGAGATACAGAGACACACAGGGTGAGAGAGAGAGAGAAACAGAGACACACAGGGTGAGAGAGGGAGAGAAACAGAGACACACAGGGTGAGAGAGAGAGAGAGATACAGAGACACACAGGGTGAGAGAGAGAGAGAGAAACACAGACACAGGGAGCGAGAGAGAGAGAGAGAGAGAAACAGAGACACACAGGGTGAGAGAGAGAGAGAGAAACAGAGACACTCAGGGTTAGAGAGAGAGAGAAACAGAGATACACAAGGTGAGAGAGAGAGAGAAACAGAGACACACAGGGTGAGAGAGGGAGAGAAGCAGAGACACACAGGGTGAGAGAGAGAGAGAGAGAGAAACTGAGACACACAGGGTGAGAGAGAGAGAGAGAGAGAAACAGAGACACACAGGGTGAGAGAGAGAGAGAGAAACAGAGTCATCAGGGTGAGAGAGAGAGAGAGAGAGAAACAGAGACACACAGGGTGAGAGAGGGAGAGAAACAGAGACACACAGGGTGAGAGAGAGAGAGAGAAACAGAGACACACAGGGTGAGAGAGAGAGAGAAACAGAGACACACAGGGTGAGAGAGAGAGAGAAGCAGAGACACACAGGGTGAGAGAGAGAGAAACAGAGACACACAGGGTGAGAGAGAGGGAGAGAAACAGAGATACACAGGGTGAGAGAGAGAGAGAGAAACAGAGTCACACAGGGTGAGAGAGAGAGAGAGAGAAACAGAGACACACAGGGTGAGAGAGAGAGCGAGAAACAGAGACACACAGGGTGAGAGAGAGAGAAACAGAGAAACACAGGGTGAGAGAGAGAGAGAAACAGAGACACACAGGGTGAGAGAGAGAGAGAGACACACAGACACAGGGTGAGAGAGAGGGAGAAACAGAGACACACAGGGTGAGAGAGAGAGGGAGAGAAACAGAGACACACAGGGTGAGAGAGAGAGAGAGAGAAACAGAGACACACAGGGTGAGAGAGAGAGAGAGAAACAGAGACACACAGGGTGAGAGAGAGAGAGAGAAACAGAGACACACAGGGTGAGAGAGAGAGGGAGAGAAACAGAGACACACAGGGTGAGAGAGAGAGAGAGAAACAGAGACACACAGGGTGAGAGGGAGAGAGAGAAACAGAGACACACAGGGTTAGAGAGAGAGAAACAGAGACACACAGGGTGAGAGAGAGAGAGAGAAACAGAGACACACAGTGTGAGAGAGAGAGAGAGAAACAGAGACACACAGGGTGAGAGAGAGAGAGAAACAGAGACACACAGGGTGAGAGAGAGAGAAACAGAGACACACAGGGTGAGAGAGAGAGAAACAGAGACACACAGGGTGAGAGAGAGAGTGAATCTTAGACACTCAGGGTGAGAGAGAGAGAGAAACAGAGATATACAGGGTGAGAGAGAGAGAAACAGAGACACACAGGATGATAGAGAGAGAAACAGAGAGACACAGGGTGAGAGAGAGAGAGAGAAACAGAGACACACAGAGTGAGAGAGAGAGAGAGAGAGAAACAGAGACACACAGGGTGAGAGAGAGAGAGAAAAAGAGACACACAGAGTGAGAGAGAGAGAGAGAGAAACAGAGACACACAGGGTGAGAGAGAGAGAGAAACAGAGACACAGAGGGTGAGAGAAACAGAGACACACAGGGTGAGAGAGAGAGAGAGAAACTGAGACACACAGGGTGAGAGAGAGAGAGAAACAGAGACACACCGGGTGAGAGAGAGAGAGAAACAGAGACACACAGGGTGAGAGAGAGAGAAACAGAGACTCACAGGGTGAGAGAGGGAGAGAGAGAAACAGAGACACACAGGGTGAGAGAGAGAGAGAAACAGAGACACACAGGGTGAGAGAGAGAGAGAAACAGAGACACACAGGGTGAGAGAAAGAGAGAGAGACAGAGACACACAGGGTGAGAGAGAGAGAAACAGAGACACACAGGGTGAGAGAGAGAGAAACAGAGACACACAGGGTGAGAGAGAGAGAAACAGAGACACAAAGGGTGAGAGAGAGAGAGAAACAGAGACACACAGGGTGAGAGAGAGAGAGAAACAGAGACACACAGGGTGAGAGAGAGAGAGAGAGAGACAGAGACACAGGGTGAGAGAGAGAGAGAGAAACAGAGACACACAGGGTGAGAGAGAGAGAGAAACAGAGACACACAGGGTGAGAGAGAGAGAGACAGAGACACAGGGTGAGAGAGAGAGAGAGAAACAGAGACACACAGGGTGAGAGAGAGAGAAACGGAGACACACAGGGTGAGAGAGAGAGAGAGAGAGAAACAGAGGCACAGGGTGAGAGAGAGAGAGAGAGTGAAACAGAGACACACAGGATGAGAGAGAGAGAGAGAAACAGAGACACACAGGGTGAGAGAAAGAGAGAGAGAAACAGAGACAAAGGGTGAGAGAGAGAGAGAGAAACAGAGACAGACGGTGAGAGAGAGAGAGAAACCGAGACACACAGGGTGAGAGAGAGAGAGAGAATCAGAGACACACAGGGTTAGAGAGAGAGAGAAACAGAGACACACAGGGTGAGAGAGAGAGAGAAACAGAGACACACAGGGTGAGAGAGAGAAACAGAGACACACAGGGTGAGAGAGAGAGAGAGAAACAGAGACACACAGGGTGAGAGAGAGAGAGAAACAGAGACACACAGGGTGAGAGAGAGAGAAACAGAGACACACAGGGTGAGAGAGAGAGAAACAGAGACACACAGCGTGAGAGAGAGAGAGAGAAACAGAGACAGACAGGGTGAGAGAGAGAGAGAAACAGAGACACACAGGGTGAGAGAGAGAGAGAAACAGAGACACACAGGGTGAGAGAGAGAGAAACAGAGACACACAGCGTGAGAGAGAGAGAGAGAAACAGAGACACACAGGGTGAGAGAGAGAGAGAAACAGAGACAAACAGGTTGAGAGAGATAGAGAGAAAAAGAGACACACAGGGTGAGAGAGAGTGTGAATCATAGACACTCAGGGTGAGATAGAGAGAAAAAGAGACACACAGGTTGAGAGAGAGAGTGAATCATAGACACTCAGGGTGAGAGAGAGAGAAACAGAGACACACAGGTTGAGAGAGAGAGAAACAGAGACAAACAGGTTGAGAGAGATAGAGAGAAACAGAGACACACAGGGTGAGAGAGAGAGAGAGAAACAGAGACACACAGGGTGAGAGAGAGAGTGAATCTTAGACACTCAGGGTGAGAGAGAGAGAGAAACAGAGATATACAGGGTGAGAGAGAGAGAAACAGAGACACACAGGGTGAGAGAGAGAGAAACAGAGAGACACAGGGTGAGAGAGAGAGAGAGAAACAGAGACACAGAGTGAGAGAGAGAGAGAGAGAGAAACAGAGACACACAGGGTGAGAGAGAGAGAGAGAAAAAGAGACACACAGAGTGAGAGAGAGAGAGAGAGAAACAGAGACACACAGGGTTAGAGAGAGAGAGAAACAGAGACACACAGGGTGAGAGAAACAGAGACACACAGGGTGAGAGAGAGAGAGAGAAACTGAGACACACAGGGTGAGAGAGAGAGAGAAACAGAGACACACCGGGTGAGAGAGAGAGAGAAACAGAGACACACAGGGTGAGAGAGAGAGAAACAGAGACTCACAGGGTGAGAGAGGGAGAGAGAGAAACAGAGACACACAGGGTGAGAGAGAGAGAGAAACAGAGACACACAGGGTGAGGGAGAGAGAGAAACAGAGACACACAGGGTGAGAGAGAGAGAAACAGAAACACACAGGGTGAGAGAGAGAGAGAGAAACAGAGACACACAGGGTGAGAGAGAGAGAGAGAAACAGAGACACACAGGTTGAGAGAGAGAGAGAAACAGAGACACACAGGGTGAGAGAGAGAGAGAAACAGAGACACACAGAGTGAGAGAAAGAGAGAGAGACAGAGACACACAGGGTGAGAGAGAGAGAGAGAAACAGAGACACACAGGGTGAGAGAGACAGAGAAACAGAGACACACAGGGTGAGAGAGAGAGAGAAACAGAGACACACAGGGTGAGAGAGAGAAACAGAGACACACAGGGTGAGAGAGAGAGAGAGACAGAGACACACAGGGTGAGAGAGAGAAACAGAGACACACAGGGTGAGAGAGAGAGGAAAACAGAGACACACAGAGTGAGAGAGAGAAACAGACAGACATAGTGTGAGAGAGAGAGAGAAACAGAGACACACAGGGTTAGAGAGAGAGAGAAACAGAGACACACAGGGTGAGAGAGAGAGAGAAACAGAGACACACAGGGTGAGAGAGAGAAACAGACAGACATAGTGTGAGAGAGAGAGAGAAACAGAGACACACAGGGTGAGAGAGAGAGAGAAACAGAGACACACAGGGTGAGAGAGAGAGAGAAACAGAGAGACACAGGGTGAGAAAGAGAGAGAGAAACAGAGACACACAGGGTGAGAGAGAGAGAGAGAAACAGAGACACACAGGGTGAGAGAGAGAGAGAGAAACAGAGACACACGGTGAGAGAGAGAAACAGAGACACACAGGGTGAGAGAGAGAGAGAGAAACAGAGACACACATGGTGAGAGAGAGAGAGAGAGACAGAGACACACAGGGTGAGAGAGAGAAACAGAGACACATAGGGTGAGAGAGAGAGAGAGACACAGGGTGAGAGAGAGAGAAACAGAGACACACAGGGTGAGAGAGAGAAACAGAAACACACAGGGTGAGAGAGAGAGAGAAACAGAGACACACAGGGTGAGAGAGAGAGAGAGAAACAGAGAGACACAGGGTGAGAAAGAGAGAGAGAAACAGAGACACACAGGGTGAGAGGGAGAGAAACAGAGACACACAGGGTGAGAGAGAGAGAGAGAAACAGAGACACACGGTGAGAGAGAGAGAAACAGAGACACACAGGGTGAGAGAGAGAGAGAGACACAGGGTGAGAGAGAGAGAAACAGAGACACACAGGGTGAGAGAGAGAAACAGAAACACACAGGGTGAGAGAGAGAGAGAAACAGAGACACACAGGGTGAGAGAGAGAGAGAGAAACAGAGACAGACAGGGTGAGAGAGAGAGAGAAACAGAGACACACAGGGTGAGAGAAAGAGAGAGAGACAGAGACACACAGGGTGACAGAGAGAGAAACAGAGACACACAGGGTGAGAGAGAGAGAGAAACAGAGACACACAGGGTGAGAGAGAGAGAGAGAAACAGAGACACACAGGGTGAGAGAGAGAGAAACAGAGACACAAAGGGTGAGAGAGAGAGAGAAACAGAGACACACAGGGTGAGAGAGAGAGAGAGAAACAGAGACACACAGGGTGAGAGAGAGAGAGAAACAGAGACACACAGGGTGAGAGAGAGAGAGACAGAGACACAGGGTGAGAGAGAGAGAGAGAAACAGAGACACACAGGGTGAGAGAGAGAGAGAGAGAGAAACAGAGACACAGGGTGAGAGAGAGAGAGTGAAACAGAGACACACAGGATGAGAGAGAGAGAGAGAAACAGAGACACACAGGGTGAGAGAAAGAGAGAGAGAGAAACAGAGACAAAGGGTGAGAGAGAGAGAGAGAAACAGAGACACACAGGGTGAGAGAGAGAGAGAGAAACAGAGACACACAGAGTGAGAGAGAGAGAGAGAGAAACAGAGACACACAGGGTGAGAGAGCGAGAGAGAATCAGAGACACACAGGGTTAGAGAGAGAGAGAAACAGAGACACACAGCGTGAGAGAGAGAGAGAAACAGAGACACACAGGGTGAGAGAGAGAAACAGAGACACACAGGGTGAGAGAGAGAGAGAGAAACAGAGACACACAGGGTGAGAGAGAGAGAGAAACAGAGACACACAGGGTGAGAGAGAGAGAAACAGAGACACACAGGATGAGAGAGAGAGAAACAGAGACACACAGCGTGAGAGAGAGAGAGAGAAACAGAGACACACAGGGTTAGAGAGAGAGAGAAACAGAGACAAACAGGTTGAGAGAGATAGAGAGAAAAAGAGACACACAGGGTGAGAGAGAGTGTGAATCATAGACACTCAGGGTGAGATAGAGAGAAAAAGAGACACACAGGGTGAGAGAGAGAGTGAATCATAGACACTCAGGGTGAGAGAGAGAGAGAAACAGAGATATACAGGGTGAGAGAGAGAGAAACAGAGACACACAGGGTGAGAGAGAGAGAAACAGAGAGACACAGGGTGAGAGAGAGAGAGAGAAACAGAGACACAGAGTGAGAGAGAGAGAGAGAGAGAAACAGAGACACACAGGGTGAGAGAGAGAGAGAGAAAAAGAGACACACAGAGTGAGAGAGAGAGAGAGAGAAACAGAGACACACAGGGTGAGAGAGAGAGAGAAACAGAGACACAGAGGGTGAGAGAAACAGAGACACACAGGGTGAGAGAGAGAGAGAGAAACTGAGACACACAGGGTGAGAGAGAGAGAGAAACAGAGACACACCGGGTGAGAGAGAGAGAGAAACAGAGACACACAGGGTGAGAGAGAGAGAAACAGAGACTCACAGGGTGAGAGAGGGAGAGAGAGAAACAGAGACACACAGGGTGAGAGAGAGAGAGAAACAGAGACACACAGGGTGAGAGAGAGAGAGAAACAGAGACACACAGGGTGAGAGAGAGAGAAACAGAAACACACAGGGTGAGAGAGAGAGAGAAACAGAGACACACAGGGTGAGAGAGAGAGAGAGAAACAGAGACACACAGGTTGAGAGAGAGAGAGAAACAGAGACACACAGGGTGAGTGAGAGAGAGAGAGACAGAGACACACAGGGTGAGAGAGAGAGAGAGAAACAGGGACACACAGAGTGAGAGTAAGAGAGAGAGACAGAGACACACAGGGTGAGAGAGAGAGAGAGAAACAGAGACACACAGGGTTAGAGAGAGAGAGAAACAGAGACACACAGGGTGAGAGAGAGAGAAACAGAGACACACAGGGTGAGAGAGAGAAACAGAGACACACAGGGTGAGAGAGAGAGAGAGAAACAGAGACACACAGGGTGAGAGAGTGAGAGAAACAGAGACACACAGGGTGAGAGAGAGAGAGAGAGAAACATAGACACACAGGGTGAGAGAGAGAGATAGAGAAACAGAGACACACAGGGTGAGAGAGAGAGAAACAGAGACACACAGGGTGAGAGAGAGGGAGAGAGAAACAGAGACACACAGGGTGAGAGAGAAGGAGAGAGAAACAGAGACACACAGGGTGAGAGAGAGAGAGAGAATCAGAGACACACAGGGTGAGAGAGAGAGAGAGAAACAGAGACACACAGGGTGAGAGAGAGGGAGAGAGAAACAGAGACACACATGGTGAGAGCTAGAGAGAGAGACAGAGACACACAGGGTGAGAGAGAGAGAGAGAAACAGAGACACGCAGGGTGAGAGAGAGAGAGAGAAACAGAGACACACAGGGTGAGAGAGAGAGAGAGAAACAGAGACACACAGGGTGAGAGAGAGAGAGAGAAACAGAGACACACAGGGCGAGAGAGAGAGAGAGAAACAGAGAGACACAGGGTGAGAGAGAGAGAGAGAAAGAGAGACACACAGGGTGAGAGAGAGAGAGAGGAAAACAGAGACACACAGAGTGAGAGAGAGAGAAACAGACAGACATAGTGTGAGAGAGAGAGAAACAGAGACACACAGGGTTAGAGAGAGAGAGAAACAGAGACACACAGGGTGAGAGAGAGAAACAGAGACACACAGGGTGAGAGAGAGAGAAACAGAGACACACAGGGTGAGAGAGAGAGAGAGAGAAACAGAGACACACAGGGTGAGAGAGAGAGAGAGAGAAACAGAGACACACAGGGTGAGAGAGAGAAGCAGAGACACACAGGGTGAGAGAGAGAGAGAGAAACAGAGACACACGGTGAGAGAGAGAAACAGAGACACACATGGTGAGAGAGAGAGAAACAGAGACACACAGGGTGAGAGAGAGAGAGAGAAACAGAGACACACGGTGAGAGAGAGAGAGAAACAGAGACACACATGGTGAGAGAGAGAGAGAAACAGAGACACACAGGGTGAGAGAGAGAGAGAGAGAGAAACAGAGACACACAGGGTGAGAGAGAGAGAAACAGAGACACACATGGTGAGAGAGAGAGAGAAACAGAGACACACAGGGTGAGAGAGAGAGAGAGAGAGAAATAGAGACACACAGGGTGAGAGAGAGAGAGAGAAACAGAGACACACAGGGTGAGAGAGAGAGAGAGAAACAGAGACACAGGGTGAGAGAGAGAGAAACAGAGACACACAGGGTGAGAGAGAGAGAGAGAAACAGAGACCCACAGGGTGAGAGAGAGAGAGAGAAACAGAGACACACAGGGTGAGAGAGATAGAGAAACGGAGACACACAGGGTGAGAGAGAGAGAGAGAGACAGAGACACACAGGGTGAGAGAGAGAGACAGAGAGACACACAGGGTGAGAGAGAGAGAGAGAAACAGAGACACACAGGGTGAGAGAGAGAGAGACAGAGACACACAGTGTGAGAGAGAGAGAGAGACACACAGGGTGATAGAGAGAGAGAGAAACAGAGACACACAGGGTGAGAGAGAGAGAGAAACAGAGACACACAGGGTGAGAGAGAGAGAGAAACAGAGACACACAGGGTGAGAGAGAGAGGGACAGAGACACACAGGGTGAGAGAGAGAGAGAGAAACAGAGACACACAGGGTGAGAGAGAGAGAAACAGAGACACACAGGGTGAGAGAGAGAGAAACAGAGACACACAGGGTGAGAGAGAGAAAGAGAAACAGAGACACAGGGTGAGAGAGAGAGAGAGATACAGAGACACACAGGGTGAGAGAGAGAGAGAAACAGAGACACACAGGGTGAGAGAGAGAGGGACAGAGAAACACAGGGTGAGAGAGAGAGAGAGAAACAGAGACACACAGGGTGAGAGAGAGAGAAACAGAGACACACAGGGTGAGAGAGAGAGAGAAACAGAGACAAACAGGTTGAGAGAGATAGAGAGAAAAAGAGACACACAGGGTGAGAGAGAGTGTGAATCATAGACACTCAGGGTGAGATAGAGAGAAAAAGAGACACACAGGGTGAGAGAGAGAGTGAATCATAGACACTCAGGGTGAGAGAGAGAGAAACAGAGACACACAGGTTGAGAGAGAGAGAAACAGAGGCACACAGGGTGAGAGAGAGAGTGAATCTTAGACACTCAGGGTGAGAGAGAGAGAGAAACAGATATATACAGGGTGAGAGAGAGAGAAACAGAGACACACAGGGTGAGAGAGAGAGAAACAGAGAGACACAGGGTGAGAGAGAGAGAGAGAAACAGAGACACAGAGTGAGAGAGAGAGAGAGAGAGAAACAGAGTCACACAGGGTGAGAGAGAGAGAGAGAAAAAGAGACACACAGAGTGAGAGAGAGAGAGAGAGAAACAGAGACACACAGGGTGAGAGAGAGAGAGAAACAGAGACACAGAGGGTGAGAGAAACAGAGACACACAGGGTGAGAGAGAGAGAGAGAAACAGAGACACACAGGGTGAGAGAGAGAGAGAAACAGAGATACACCGGGTGAGAGAGAGAGAGAAACAGAGACACACAGGGTGAGAGAGAGAGAAACAGAGACTCACAGGGTGAGAGAGGGAGAGAGAGAAACAGAGACACACAGGGTGAGAGAGAGAGAGAAACAGAGACACACAGGGTGAGGGAGAGAGAGAAACAGAGACACACAGGGTGAGAGAGAGAGAAACAGAAACACACAGGGTGAGAGAGAGAGAGAAACAGAGACACACAGGGTGAGAGAGAGAGAGAGAAACAGAGACACACAGGTTGAGAGAGAGAGTGAAACAGAGACACACAGGGTGAGAGAGAGAGAGAGAAACAGAGACACACAGGGTGAGAGAGAGAGAGAGAAACAGAGACACACAGAGTGAGAGTAAGAGAGAGAGACAGAGACACACAGGGTGAGAGAGAGAGAGAGAAACAGAGACACACAGGGTTAGAGAGAGAGAGAAACAGAGACACACAGGGTGAGAGAGAGAGAGAAACAGAGACACACAGGGTGAGAGAGAGAAACAGAGACACACAGGGTGAGAGAGTGAGAGAAACAGAGACACACAGGGTGAGAGAGAGGGAGAGAGAAACAGAGACACACAGGGTGAGAGAGAGAAACAGAGACACACAGGGTGAGAGAGAGAGAGAGAAACAGAGACACACATGGTGAGAGAGAGAGAGAGAGACAGAGACACACAGGGTGAGAGAGAGAAACAGAGACACACAGGGTGAGAGAGAGAGAGAGAAACAGAGACACACGGTGTGAGAGAGAAACAGAGACACACAGGGTGAGAGAGAGAGAGAGAAACAGAGACACACATGGTGAGAGAGAGAGAGAGAGCCAGAGACACACAGGGTGAGAGAGAGAAACAGAGACACACAGGGTGAGAGAGGAAAACAGAGACACACAGTGTGAGAGAGAGAGAGAAACAGAGACACACAGGGTTAGAGAGAGAGAGAAACAGAGACACACAGGGTGAGAGTGAGAAACAGAGACACACGGTGAGAGAGAGAAACAGAGACACACAGGGTGAGAGAGAGAGAGAGAAACAGAGACACACATGGTGAGAGAGAGAGAGAAACAGAGACACACAGGGTTAGAGAGAGAGAGAAACAGAGACACACAGGGAGAGAGAGAGAGAGAGAAACAGAGACACACGGTGAGAGAGAGAAACAGAGATACACCGGGTGAGAGAGAGAGAGAAACAGAGACACACAGGGTTAGAGAGAGAGAGAAACAGAGACACACAGGGTGAGAGAGAGAGAGAGAAACAGAGACACACGGTGAGAGAGAGAAACAGAGACACACAGGGTGAGAGAGAGAGAAACAGAGACACACAGGGTGAGAGAGAGAGAGAAAAACAGAGACACACAGGGTGAGAGAGTGAGAGAAACAGAGACACACAGGGTGAGAGAGAGAGAGAGAAACATAGACACACAGGGTGAGAGAGAGAGATAGAGAAACAGAGACACACAGGGTGAGAGAGAGAAACAGAGACACATAGGGTGAGAGAGAGAGGAAAACAGGCAGACACAGGTTGAGAGAGAGAGAAACAGACAGACATAGTGTGAGAGAGAGAGAGAAACAGAGACACACAGGGTGAGAGAGAGAGAGAGAAACAGAGAGACACAGGGTGAGAAAGAGAGAGAGAAACAGAGACACACAGGGTGAGAGGGAGAGAAACAGAGACACACAGGGTGAGAGAGAGAGAGAGAAACAGAGACACACGGTGAGAGAGAGAGAAACAGAGACACACAGGGTGAGAGAGAGAGAGAGACACAGGGTGAGAGAGAGAGAAACAGAGACACACAGGGTGAGAGAGAGAAACAGAAACACACAGGGTGAGAGAGAGAGAGAAACAGAGACACACAGGGTGAGAGAGAGAGAGAGAAACAGAGACAGACAGGGTGAGAGAGAGAGAGAAACAGAGACACACAGGGTGAGAGAAAGAGAGAGAGACAGAGACACACAGGGTGACAGAGAGAGAAACAGAGACACACAGGGTGAGAGAG
This sequence comes from Isurus oxyrinchus, assembly GCA_026770705.1. NCBI lineage: Eukaryota > Metazoa > Chordata > Chondrichthyes > Lamniformes > Lamnidae > Isurus > Isurus oxyrinchus. The sequence goes on from JANJGN010000034.1 coordinate 9,245,623, forward strand.
AGAGAGAAACAGAGACACACAGGGTGAGAGAGAGAGAGAGAAACAGAGACACACAGGGTGAGAGAGAGAGAAACAGAGACACAAAGGGTGAGAGAGAGAGAGAAACAGAGACACACAGGGTGAGAGAGAGAGAGAGAGACAGAGACACAGGGTGAGAGAGAGAGAGAGAAACAGAGACACACAGGGTGAGAGAGAGAGAGAAACAGAGACACACAGGGTGAGAGAGAGAGAGACAGAGACACAGGGTGAGAGAGAGAGAGAGAAACAGAGACACACAGGGTGAGAGAGAGAGAGAGAGAGAAACAGAGACACAGGGTGAGAGAGAGAGAGTGAAACAGAGACACACAGGATGAGAGAGAGAGAGAGAAACAGAGACACACAGGGTGAGAGAAAGAGAGAGAGAGAAACAGAGACAAAGGGTGAGAGAGAGAGAGAGAAACAGAGACACACAGGGTGAGAGAGAGAGAGAAACAGAGACACACAGAGTGAGAGAGAGAGAGAGAGAAACAGAGACACACAGGGTGAGAGAGCGAGAGAGAATCAGAGACACACAGGGTTAGAGAGAGAGAGAAACAGAGACACACAGCGTGAGAGAGAGAGAGAAACAGAGACACACAGGGTGAGAGAGAGAAACAGAGACACACAGGGTGAGAGAGAGAGAGAGAAACAGAGACACACAGGGTGAGAGAGAGAGAGAAACAGAGACACACAGGGTGAGAGAGAGAGAAACAGAGACACACAGGATGAGAGAGAGAGAAACAGAGACACACAGCGTGAGAGAGAGAGAGAGAAACAGAGACACACAGGGTTAGAGAGAGAGAGAAACAGAGACAAACAGGTTGAGAGAGATAGAGAGAAAAAGAGACACACAGGGTGAGAGAGAGTGTGAATCATAGACACTCAGGGTGAGATAGAGAGAAAAAGAGACACACAGGGTGAGAGAGAGAGTGAATCATAGACACTCAGGGTGAGAGAGAGAGAGAAACAGAGATATACAGGGTGAGAGAGAGAGAAACAGAGACACACAGGGTGAGAGAGAGAGAAACAGAGAGACACAGGGTGAGAGAGAGAGAGAAACAGACACACAGAGTGAGAGAGAGAGAGAGAGAGAAACACAGACACACAGGGTGAGAGAGAGAGAGAGAAAAAGAGACACACAGAGTGAGAGAGAGAGAGAGAGAAACAGAGACACACAGGGTGAGAGAGAGAGAGAAACAGAGACACAGAGGGTGAGAGAAACAGAGACACACAGGGTGAGAGAGAGAGAGAGAAACTGAGACACACAGGGTGAGAGAGAGAGAGAAACAGAGACACACCGGGTGAGAGAGAGAGAGAAACAGAGACACACAGGGTCAGAGAGAGAGAGAAACAGAGACTCACAGGGTGAGAGAGGGAGAGAGAGAAACAGAGACACACAGGGTGAGAGAGAGAGAGAAACAGAGACACACAGGGTGAGAGAGAGAGAGAAACAGAGACACACAGGGTGAGAGAGAGAGAAACAGAAACACACAGGGTGAGAGAGAGAGAGAAACAGAGACACACAGGGTGAGAGAGAGAGAGAGAAACAGAGACACACAGGTTGAGAGAGAGAGAGAAACAGAGACACACAGGGTGAGTGAGAGAGAGAAACAGAGACACACAGAGTGAGAGTTAGAGAGAGAGACAGAGACACACAGGGTGAGAGAGAGAGAGAGAAACAGAGACACACAGGGTTAGAGAGAGAGAGAAACAGAGACACACAGGGTGAGAGAGAGAGAAACAGAGACACACAGGGTGAGAGAGAGAAACAGAGACACACAGGGTGAGAGAGAGAGAGAGAAACAGAGACACACAGGGTGAGAGAGTGAGAGAAACAGAGACACACAGGGTGAGAGAGAGAGAGAGAGAAACATAGACACACAGGGTGAGAGAGAGAGATAGAGAAACAGAGACACACAGGGTGAGAGAGAGAGAAACAGAGACACACAGGGTGAGAGAGAGGGAGAGAGAAACAGAGACACACAGGGTGAGAGAGAGGGAGAGAGAAACAGAGACACACAGGGTGAGAGAGAGAGAGAGAAACAGAGACACACAGGGTGAGAGAGAGAGAGAGAAACAGAGACACACAGGGTGAGAGAGAGGGAGAGAGAAACAGAGACACACATGGTGAGAGAGAGAGAGAGAGACAGAGACACACAGGGTGAGAGAGAGAGAGAGAAACAGAGACACGCAGGGTGAGAGAGAGAGAGAGAAACAGAGACACACAGGGTGAGAGAGAGAGAGAGAAACAGAGACACACAGGGTGAGAGAGAGAGAGAGAAACAGAGACACACAGGGCGAGAGAGAGAGAGAGAAACAGAGAGACACAGGGTGAGAGAGAGAGAGAGAAACAGAGACACACAGGGTGAGAGAGAGAGAGAGGAAAACAGAGACACACAGAGTGAGAGAGAGAGAAACAGACAGACATAGTGTGAGAGAGAGAGAAACAGAGACACACAGGGTTAGAGAGAGAGAGAAACAGAGACACACAGGGTGAGAGAGAGAAACAGAGACACACAGGGTGAGAGAGAGAGAAACAGAGACACACAGGGTGAGAGAGAGAGAGAGAGAAACAGAGACACACAGGGTGAGAGAGAGAGAGAGAGAAACAGAGACACACAGGGTGAGAGAGAGAAGCAGAGACACACAGGGTGAGAGAGAGAGAGAGAAACAGAGACACACGGTGAGAGAGAGAAACAGAGACACACATGGTGAGAGAGAGAGAAACAGAGACACACAGGGTGAGAGAGAGAGAGAGAAACAGAGACACACGGTGAGAGAGAGAGAGAAACAGAGACACACATGGTGAGAGAGAGAGAGAAACAGAGACACACAGGGTGAGAGAGAGAGAGAGAGAGAAACAGAGACACACAGGGTGAGAGAGAGAGAAACAGAGACACACATGGTGAGAGAGAGAGAGAAACAGAGACACACAGGGTGAGAGAGAGAGAGAGAGAGAAATAGAGACACACAGGGTGAGAGAGAGAGAGAGAAACAGAGACACACAGGGTGAGAGAGAGAGAGAGAAACAGAGACACAGGGTGAGAGAGAGAGAAACAGAGACACACAGGGTGAGAGAGAGAGAGAGAAACAGAGACCCACAGGGTGAGAGAGAGAGAGAGAAACAGAGACACACAGGGTGAGAGAGATAGAGAAACGGAGACACACAGGGTGAGAGAGAGAGAGAGAGACAGAGACACACAGGGTGAGAGAGAGAGACAGAGAGACACACAGGGTGAGAGAGAGAGAGAGAAACAGAGACACACAGGGTGAGAGAGAGAGAGACAGAGACACACAGTGTGAGAGAGAGAGAGAGACAGACAGGGTGATAGAGAGAGCGAGAAACAGAGACACACAGGGTGAGAGAGAGAGAGAAACAGAGACACACAGGGTGAGAGAGAGAGAGAGAAACAGAGACACACAGGGTGAGAGAGAGAGAGAGACACAGGGTGAGAGAGAGAGAGAAACAGAGACACACAGGGTGAGAGAGAGAGAGAGAAACAGAGACACACAGGGTGAGAGAGAGAGAGAGAAACAGAGACACACAGGGTGAGAGAGAGAGAGAGAGAAACAGAGACACAAAGGGTGAGAGAGAGAAAGAGAAACAGAGACACAGGGTGAGAGAGAGAGAGAGATACAGAGACACACAGGGTGAGAGAGAGAGAGAAACAGAGACACACAGGCTGAGAGAGAGAGGGACAGAGACACACAGGGTGAGAGAGAGAGAGAGAAACTGAGACACACAGGGTGAGAGAGAGAGAAACAGAGACACACAGGGTGAGAGAGAGAGAAACAGAGACACACAGGGTCAGAGAGAGAGAGAGAAACAGAGACACACAGGGTGAGAGAGAGAGAGAAACAGAGACAAACAGGTTGAGAGAGATAGAGAGAAAAAGAGACACACAGGGTGAGAGAGAGTGTGAATCATAGACACTCAGGGTGAGATAGAGAGAAAAAGAGACACACAGGGTGAGAGAGAGAGTGAATCATAGACACTCAGGGTGAGAGAGAGAGAAACAGAGACACACAGGTTGAGAGAGAGAGAAACAGAGACACACAGGGTGAGAGAGAGAGTGAATCTTAGACACTCAGGGTGAGAGAGAGAGAGAAACAGATATATACAGGGTGAGAGAGAGAGAAACAGAGACACACAGGGTGAGAGAGAGAGAAACAGAGAGACACAGGGTGAGAGAGAGAGAGAGAAACAGAGACACAGAGTGAGAGAGAGAGAGAGAGAGAAACAGAGTCACACAGGGTGAGAGAGAGAGAGAGAAAAAGAGACACACAGAGTGAGAGAGAGAGAGAGAGAAACAGAGACACACAGGGTGAGAGAGAGTGAGAAACAGAGACACAGAGGGTGAGAGAAACAGAGACACACAGGGTGAGAGAGAGAGAGAGAAACTGAGACACACAGGGTGAGAGAGAGAGAGAAACAGAGATACACCGGGTGAGAGAGAGAGAGAAAAAGAGACACACAGGGTGAGAGAGAGAGAAACAGAGACTCACAGGGTGAGAGAGGGAGAGAGAGAAACAGAGACACACAGGGTGAGAGAGAGAGAGAAACAGAGACACACAGGGTGAGAGAGAGAGAGAAACAGAGACACACAGGGTGAGAGAGAGAGAAACAGAAACACACAGGGTGAGAGAGAGAGAGAAACAGAGACACACAGGGTGAGAGAGAGAGAGAGAAACAGAGACACACAGGTTGAGAGAGAGAGTGAAACAGAGACACACAGGGTGAGAGAGAGAGATAGAAACAGAGACACACAGGGTGAGAGAGAGAGAGAGAAACAGAGACACACAGAGTGAGAGTAAGAGAGAGAGACAGAGACACACAGGGTGAGAGAGAGAGAGAGAAACAGAGACACACAGGGTTAGAGAGAGAGAGAAACAGAGACACACAGGGTGAGAGAGAGAGAGAAACAGAGACACACAGGGTGAGAGAGAGAAACAGAGACACACAGGGTGAGAGAGTGAGAGAAACAGAGACACACAGGGTGAGAGAGAGGGAGAGAGAAACAGAGACACACAGGGTGAGAGAGAGAAACAGAGACACACAGGGTGAGAGAGAGAGAGAGAAACAGAGACACACATGGTGAGAGAGAGAGAGAGAGACAGAGACACACAGGGTGAGAGAGAGAAACAGAGACACACAGGGTGAGAGAGAGAGAGAGAAACAGAGACACACGGTGAGAGAGAGAAACAGAGACACACAGGGTGAGAGAGAGAGAGAGAAACAGAGACACACATGGTGAGAGAGAGAGAGAGAGCCAGAGACACACAGGGTGAGAGAGAGAAACAGAGACACACAGGGTGAGAGAGGAAAACAGAGACACACAGTGTGAGAGAGAGAGAGAAACAGAGACACACAGGGTTAGAGAGAGAGAGAAACAGAGACACACAGGGTGAGAGTGAGAAACAGAGACACACGGTGAGAGAGAGAAACAGAGACACACAGGGTGAGAGAGAGAGAGAGAAACAGAGACACACATGGTGAGAGAGAGAGAGAAACAGAGACACACAGGGTTAGAGAGAGAGAGAAACAGAGACACACAGGGTGAGAGAGAGAGAGAGAAACAGAGACACACGGTGAGAAAGAGAAACAGAGATACACCGGGTGAGAGAGAGAGAGAAACAGAGACACACAGGGTTAGAGAGAGAGAGAAACAGAGACACACAGGGTGAGAGAGAGAGAGAGAAACAGAGACACACTGTGAGAGAGAGAAACAGAGACACACAGGGTGAGAGAGAGAGAAACAGAGACACACAGGGTGAGAGAGAGAGAGAAAAACAGAGACACACAGGGTGAGAGAGTGAGAGAAACAGAGACACACAGGGTGAGAGAGAGAGAGAGAGAGAAATAGAGACACACAGGGTGAGAGAGAGAGAGAGAAACAGAGACACAGGGTGAGAGAGAGAGAAACAGAGACACACAGGGTGAGAGAGAGAGAGAGAAACAGAGACCCACAGGGTGAGAGAGAGAGAGAGAAACAGAGACACACAGGGTGAGAGAGATAGAGAAACGGAGACACACAGGGTGAGAGAGAGAGAGAGAGACAGAGACACACAGGGTGAGAGAGAGAGACAGAGAGACACACAGGGTGAGAGAGAGAGAGAGAAACAGAGACACACAGGGTGAGAGAGAGAGAGACAGAGACACACAGTGTGAGAGAGAGAGAGAGACACACAGGGTGATAGAGAGAGCGAGAAACAGAGACACACAGGGTGAGAGAGAGAGAGAAACAGAGACACACAGGGTGAGAGAGAGAGAGAGAAACAGAGACACACAGGGTGAGAGAGAGAGAGAGACACAGGGTGAGAGAGAGAGAGAAACAGAGACACACAGGGTGAGAGAGAGAGAGAGAAACAGAGACACACAGGGTGAGAGAGAGAGAGAGAAACAGAGACACACAGGGTGAGAGAGAGAGAGAGAGAGAAACAGAGACACACAGGGTGAGAGAGAGAAAGAGAAACAGAGACACAGGGTGAGAGAGAGAGAGAGATACAGAGACACACAGGGTGAGAGAGAGAGAGAAACAGAGACACACAGGGTGAGAGAGAGAGGGACAGAGACACACAGGGTGAGAGAGAGAGAGAGAAACAGAGACACACAGGGTGAGAGAGAGAGAAACAGAGACACACAGGGTGAGAGAGAGAGAAACAGAGACACACAGGGTGAGAGAGAGAGAGAGAAACAGAGACACACAGGGTGAGAGAGAGAGAGAAACAGAGACAAACAGGTTGAGAGAGATAGAGAGAAAAAGAGACACACAGGGTGAGAGAGAGTGTGAATCATAGACACTCAGGGTGAGATAGAGAGAAAAAGAGACACACAGGGTGAGAGAGAGAGTGAATCATAGACACTCAGGGTGAGAGAGAGAGAAACAGAGACACACAGGTTGAGAGAGAGAGAAACAGAGACACACAGGGTGAGAGAGAGAGTGAATCTTAGACACTCAGGGTGAGAGAGAGAGAGAAACAGATATATACAGGGTGAGAGAGAGAGAAACAGAGACACACAGGGTGAGAGAGAGAGAGAGAAACAGAGACACAGAGTGAGAGAGAGAGAGAGAGAGAAACAGAGTCACACAGGGTGAGAGAGAGAGAGAGAAAAAGAGACACACAGAGTGAGAGAGAGAGAGAGAGAAACAGAGACACACAGGGTGAGAGAGAGAGAGAAACAGAGACACAGAGGGTGAGAGAAACAGAGACACACAGGATGAGAGAGAGAGAGAGAAACTGAGACACACAGGGTGAGAGAGAGAGAGAAACAGAGATACACCGGGTGAGAGAGAGAGAGAAACAGAGACACACAGGGTGAGAGAGAGAGAAACAGAGACTCACAGGGTGAGAGAGGGAGAGAGAGAAACAGAGACACACAGGGTGAGAGAGAGAGAGAAACAGAGACACACAGGGTGAGAGAGAGAGAGAAACAGAGACACACAGGGTGAGAGAGAGAGAAACAGAAACACACAGGGTGAGAGAGAGAGAGAGAAACAGAGACACACAGGGTGAGAGAGAGAGAGAGAAACAGAGACACACAGAGTGAGAGTAAGAGAGAGAGACAGAGACACACAGGGTGAGAGAGAGAGAGAGAAACAGAGACACACAGGGTTAGAGAGAGAGAGAAACAGAGACACACAGGGTGAGAGAGAGAGAGAAACAGAGACACACAGGGTGAGAGAGAGAAACAGAGACACACAGGGTGAGAGAGTGAGAGAAACAGAGACACACAGGGTGAGAGAGAGGGAGAGAGAAACAGAGACACACAGGGTGAGAGAGAGAAACAGAGACACACAGGGTGAGAGAGAGAGAGAGAAACAGAGACACACATGGTGAGAGAGAGAAAGAGAGACAGAGACACACAGGGTGAGAGAGAGAAACAGAGACACACAGGGTGAGAGAGGAAAACAGAGACACACAGTGTGAGAGAGAGAGAGAAACAGAGACACACAGGGTTAGAGAGAGAGAGAAACAGAGACACACAGGGTGAGAGTGAGAAACAGAGACACACGGTGAGAGAGAGAAACAGAGACACACAGGGTGAGAGAGAGAGAGAGAAACAGAGACACACATGGTGAGAGAGAGAGAGAAACAGAGACACACAGGGTTAGAGAGAGAGAGAAACAGAGACACACAGGGTGAGAGAGAGAGAGAGAAACAGAGACACACGGTGAGAGAGAGAAACAGAGATACACCGGGTGAGAGAGAGAGAGAAACAGAGACACACAGGGTTAGAGAGAGAGAGAAACAGAGACACACAGGGTGAGAGAGAGAGAGAGAAACAGAGACACACGGTGAGAGAGAGAAACAGAGACACACAGGGTGAGAGAGAGAGAAACAGAGACACACAGGGTGAGAGAGAGAGAGAAAAACAGAGACACACAGGGTGAGAGAGTGAGAGAAACAGAGACACACAGGGTGAGAGAGAGAGAGAGAGAAACATAGACACACAGGGTGAGAGAGAGAGATAGAGAAACAGAGACACACAGGGTGAGAGAGAGAGAAACAGAGACACACAGGGTGAGAGAGAGGGAGAGAGAAACAGAGACACACAGGGTGAGAGAGAGGGAGAGAGAAACAGAGACACACAGGGTGAGAGAGAGAGAGAGAAACAGAGACACACAGGGTGAGAGAGAGAGAGAGAAACAGAGACACACAGGGTGAGAGAGAGGGAGAGAGAAACAGAGACACACATGGTGAGAGAGAGAGAGAGAGACAGAGACACACAGGGTGAGAGAGAGAGAGAGAAACAGAGACACGCAGGGTGAGAGAGAGAGAGAGAAACAGAGACACACAGGGTGAGAGAGAGAGAGAGAAACAGAGACACACAGGGTGAGAGAGAGAGAGAGAAACAGAGACACACAGGGTGAGAGAGAGAGACAGAAACAGAGACACACAGGGTGAGAGAGAGAGAGAGAAACAGAGACACACAGGGTGAGAGAGAGAGAGAGGAAAACAGAGACACACAGAGTGAGAGAGAGAGAAACAGACAGACATAGTGTGAGAGAGAGAGAAACAGAGACACACAGGGTTAGAGAGAGAGAGAAACAGAGACACACAGGGTGAGAGAGAGAAACAGAGACACACAGGGTGAGAGAGAGAGAAACAGAGACACACAGGGTGAGAGAGAGAGAGAGAGAAACAGAGACACACAGGGTGAGAGAGAGAGAGAGAGAAACAGAGACACACAGGGTGAGAGAGAGAAGCAGAGACACACAGGGTGAGAGAGAGAGAGAGAAACAGAGACACACGGTGAGAGAGAGAAACAGAGACACACATGGTGAGAGAGAGAGAAACAGAGACACACAGGGTGAGAGAGAGAGAGAGAAACAGAGACACACGGTGAGAGAGAGAGAGAAACAGAGACACACATGGTGAGAGAGAGAGAGAAACAGAGACACACAGGGTGTGAGAGAGAGAGAGAGAGAAACAGAGACACACAGGGTGAGAGAGAGAGAAACAGAGACACACATGGTGAGAGAGAGAGAGAAACAGAGACACACAGGGTGAGAGAGAGAGAGAGAGAGAAATAGAGACACACAGGGTGAGAGAGAGAGAGAGAAACAGAGACACACAGGGTGAGAGAGAGAGAGAGAAACAGAGACACAGGGTGAGAGAGAGAGAAACAGAGACACACAGGGTGAGAGAGAGAGAGAGAAACAGAGACCCACAGGGTGAGAGAGAGAGAGAGAAACAGAGACACACAGGGTGAGAGTGAGAAACAGAGACACACGGTGAGAGAGAGAAACAGAGACACACAGGGTGAGAGAGAGAGAGAGAAACAGAGACACACATGGTGAGAGAGATAGAGAAACAGAGACACACAGGGTTAGAGAGAGAGAGAAACAGAGACACACAGGGTGAGAGAGAGAGAGAGAAACAGAGACACACGGTGAGAGAGAGAAACAGAGATACACCGGGTGAGAGAGAGAGAGAAACAGAGACACACAGGGTTAGAGAGAGAGAGAAACAGAGACACACAGGGTGAGAGAGAGAGAGAGAAACAGAGACACACGGTGAGAGAGAGAAACAGAGACACACAGGGTGAGAGAGAGAGAAACAGAGACACACAGGGTGAGAGAGAGAGAGAAAAACAGAGACACACAGGGTGAGAGAGTGAGAGAAACAGAGACACACAGGGTGAGAGAGAGAGAGAGAAACATAGACACACAGGGTGAGAGAGAGAGATAGAGAAACAGAGACACACAGGGTGAGAGAGAGAGAAACAGAGACACACAGGGTGAGAGAGAGGGAGAGAGAAACAGAGACACACAGGGTGAGAGAGAGGGAGAGAGAAACAGAGACACACAGGGTGAGAGAGAGAGAGAGAAACAGAGACACACATGGTGAGAGAGAGAGAGAGAGACAGAGACACACATGGTGAGAGAGAGAGAGAGAAACAGAGACACACAGGGTGAGAGAGAGAGAGAGAAACAGAGACACACAGGGTGAGAGAGAGAGAGAGAAACAGAGACACACAGGGTGAGAGAGAGAGACAGAAACAGAGACACACAGGGTGAGAGAGAGAGAGAGAAACAGAGACACACAGGGTGAGAGAGAGAGAGAGGAAAACAGAGACACACAGAGTGAGAGAGAGAGAAACAGACAGACATAGTGTGAGAGAGAGAGAAACAGAGACACACAGGGTTAGAGAGAGAGAGAAACAGAGACACACAGGGTGAGAGAGAGAAACAGAGACACACAGGGTGAGAGAGAGAGAAACAGAGACACACAGGGTGAGAGAGAGAGAGAGAGAGAAACAGAGACACACAGGGTGAGAGAGAGAGAGAGAGAAACAGAGACACACAGGGTGAGAGAGAGAAGCAGAGACACACAGGGTGAGAGAGAGAGAGAAACAGAGACACACGGTGAGAGAGAGAAACAGAGACACACATGGTGAGAGAGAGAGAAACAGAGACACACAGGGTGAGAGAGATAGAGAGAAACAGAGACACACGGTGAGAGAGAGAGAGAAACAGAGACACACATGGTGAGAGAGAGAGAGAAACAGAGACACACAGGGTGTGAGAGAGAGAGAGAGAGAAACAGAGACACACAGGGTGAGAGAGAGAGAAACAGAGACACACATGGTGAGAGAGAGAGAGAAACAGAGACACACAGGGTGAGAGACACAGAGGGTGAGAGAAACAGAGACACACAGGGTGAGAGAGAGAGAGAGAAACTGAGACACACAGGGTGAGAGAGAGAGAGAAACAGAGATACACCGGGTGAGAGAGAGAGAGAAACAGAGACACACAGGGTGAGAGAGAGAGAAACAGAGACTCACAGGGTGCGAGAGGGAGAGAGAGAAACAGAGACACACAGGGTGAGAGAGAGAGAGAAACAGAGACACACAGGGTGAGAGAGAGAGAGAAACAGAGACACACAGGGTGAGAGAGAGAGAAACAGAAACACACAGGGTGAGAGAGAGAGAGAAACAGAGACACACAGGGTGAGAGAGAGAGAGAGAAACAGAGACACACAGGTTGAGAGAGAGAGTGAAACAGAGACACACAGGGTGAGAGAGAGAGAGAGAAACAGAGACACACAGGGTGAGAGAGAGAGAGAGAAACAGAGACACACAGAGTGAGAGTAAGAGAGAGAGACAGAGACACACAGGGTGAGAGAGAGAGAGAGAAACAGAGACACACAGGGTTAGAGAGAGAGAGAAACAGAGACACACAGGGTGAGAGAGAGAGAGAAACAGAGACACACAGGGTGAGAGAGAGAAACAGAGACACACAGGGTGAGAGAGTGAGAGAAACAGAGACACACAGGGTGAGAGAGAGGGAGAGAGAAACAGAGACACACAGGGTGAGAGAGAGAAACAGAGACACACAGGGTGAGAGAGAGAGAGAGAAACAGAGACACACATGGTGAGAGAGAGAGAGAGAGACAGAGACACACAGGGTGAGAGAGAGAAACAGAGACACACAGGGTGAGAGAGAGAGAGAGAAACAGAGACACACGGTGAGAGAGAGAAACAGAGACACACAGGGTGAGAGAGAGAGAGAGAAACAGAGACACACATGGTGAGAGAGAGAGAGAGAGCCAGAGACACACAGGGTGAGAGAGAGAAACAGAGACACACAGGGTGAGAGAGGAAAACAGAGACACACAGTGTGAGAGAGAGAGAGAAACAGAGACACACAGGGTTAGAGAGAGAGAGAAACAGAGACACACAGGGTGAGAGTGAGAAACAGAGACACACGGTGAGAGAGAGAAACAGAGACACACAGGGTGAGAGAGAGAGAGAGAAACAGAGACACACATGGTGAGAGAGAGAGAGAAACAGAGACACACAGGGTTAGAGAGAGAGAGAAACAGAGACACACAGGGTGAGAGAGAGAGAGAGAAACAGAGACACACGGTGAGAAAGAGAAACAGAGATACACCGGGTGAGAGAGAGAGAGAAACAGAGACACACAGGGTTAGAGAGAGAGAGAAACAGAGACACACAGGGTGAGAGAGAGAGAGAGAAACAGAGACACACTGTGAGAGAGAGAAACAGAGACACACAGGGTGAGAGAGAGAGAAACAGAGACACACAGGGTGAGAGAGAGAGAGAAAAACAGAGACACACAGGGTGAGAGAGTGAGAGAAACAGAGACACACAGGGTGAGAGAGAGAGAGAGAGAGAAATAGAGACACACAGGGTGAGAGAGAGAGAGAGAGAAACAGAGACACAGGGTGAGAGAGAGAGAAACAGAGACACACAGGGTGAGAGAGAGAGAGAGAAACAGAGACCCACAGGGTGAGAGAGAGAGAGAGAAACAGAGACACACAGGGTGAGAGAGATAGAGAAACGGAGACACACAGGGTGAGAGAGAGAGAGAGAGACAGAGACACACAGGGTGAGAGAGAGAGACAGAGAGACACACAGGGTGAGAGAGAGAGAGAGAAACAGAGACACACAGGGTGAGAGAGAGAGAGACAGAGACACACAGTGTGAGAGAGAGAGAGAGACACACAGGGTGATAGAGAGAGCGAGAAACAGAGACACACAGGGTGAGAGAGAGAGAGAAACAGAGACACACAGGGTGAGAGAGAGAGAGAGAAATAGAGACACACAGGGTGAGAGAGAGAGAGAGACCCAGGGTGAGAGAGAGAGAGAAACAGAGACACACAGGGTGAGAGAGAGAGAGAGAAACAGAGACACACAGGGTGAGAGAGAGAGAGAGAAACAGAGACACACAGGGTGAGAGAGAGAGAGAGAGAGAAACAGAGACACACAGGGTGAGAGAGAGAAAGAGAAACAGAGACACAGGGTGAGAGAGAGAGAGAGATACAGAGACACACAGGGTGAAGAGAGAGAGAAACAGAGACACACCGGGTGAGAGAGAGAGGGACAGAGACACACAGGGTGAGAGAGAGAGAGAGAAACAGAGACACACAGGGTGAGAGAGAGAGAAACAGAGACACACAGGGTGAGAGAGAGAGAAACAGAGACACACAGGGTGAGAGAGAGAGAGAGAAACAGAGACACACAGGGTGAGAGAGAGAGAGAAACAGAGACAAACAGGTTGAGAGAGATAGAGAGAAAAAGAGACACACAGGGTGAGAGAGAGTGTGAATCATAGACACTCAGGGTGAGATAGAGAGAAAAAGAGACACACAGGGTGAGAGAGAGAGTGAATCATAGACACTCAGGGTGAGAGAGAGAGAAACAGAGACACACAGGTTGAGAGAGAGAGAAACAGAGACACACAGGGTGAGAGAGAGAGTGAATCTTAGACACTCAGGGTGAGAGAGAGAGAGAAACAGATATATACAGGGTGAGAGAGAGAGAAACAGAGACACACAGGGTGAGAGAGAGAGAAACAGAGAGACACAGGGTGAGAGAGAGAGAGAGAAACAGAGACACAGAGTGAGAGAGAGAGAGAGAGAGAAACAGAGTCACACAGGGTGAGAGAGAGAGAGAGAAAAAGAGACACACAGAGTGAGAGAGAGAGAGAGAGAAACAGAGACACACAGGGTGAGAGAGAGAGAGAAACAGAGACACAGAGGGTGAGAGAAACAGAGACACACAGGATGAGAGAGAGAGAGAGAAACTGAGACACACAGGGTGAGAGAGAGAGAGAAACAGAGATACACCGGGTGAGAGAGAGAGAGAAACAGAGACACACAGGGTGAGAGAGAGAGAAACAGAGACTCACAGGGTGAGAGAGGGAGAGAGAGAAACAGAGACACACAGGGTGAGAGAGAGAGAGAAACAGAGACACATAGGGTGAGAGAGAGAGAGAAACAGAGACACACAGGGTGAGAGAGAGAGAAACAGAAACACACAGGGTGAGAGAGAGAGAGAGAAACAGAGACACACAGGGTGAGAGAGAGAGAGAGAAACAGAGACACACAGAGTGAGAGTAAGAGAGAGAGACAGAGACACACAGGGTGAGAGAGAGAGAGAGAAACAGAGACACACAGGGTTAGAGAGAGAGAGAAACAGAGACACACAGGGTGAGAGAGAGAGAGAAACAGAGACACACAGGGTGAGAGAGAGAAACAGAGACACACAGGGTGAGAGAGTGAGAGAAACAGAGACACACAGGGTGAGAGAGAGGGAGAGAGAAACAGAGACACACAGGGTGAGAGAGAGAAACAGAGACACACAGGGTGAGAGAGAGAGAGAGAAACAGAGACACACATGGTGAGAGAGAGAAAGAGAGACAGAGACACACAGGGTGAGAGAGAGAAACAGAGACACACAGGGTGAGAGAGAGAGAGAGAAACAGAGACACACGGTGAGAGAGAGAAACAGAGACACACAGGGTGAGAGAGAGAGAGAGAAACAGAGACACACATGGTGAGAGAGAGAGAGAGAGCCAGAGACACACAGGGTGAGAGAGAGAAACAGAGACACACAGGGTGAGAGAGGAAAACAGAGACACACAGTGTGAGAGAGAGAGAGAAACAGAGACACACAGGGTTAGAGAGAGAGAGAAACAGAGACACACAGGGTGAGAGTGAGAAACAGAGACACACGGTGAGAGAGAGAAACAGAGACACACAGGGTGAGAGAGAGAGAGAGAAACAGAGACACACATGGTGAGAGAGAGAGAGAAACAGAGACACACAGGGTTAGAGAGAGAGAGAAACAGAGACACACAGGGTGAGAGAGAGAGAGAGAAACAGAGACACACGGTGAGAGAGAGAAACAGAGATACACCGGGTGAGAGAGAGAGAGAAACAGAGACACACAGGGTTAGAGAGAGAGAGAAACAGAGACACACAGGGTGAGAGAGAGAGAGAGAAACAGAGACACACGGTGAGAGAGAGAAACAGAGACACACAGGGTGAGAGAGAGAGAAACAGAGACACACAGGGTGAGAGAGAGAGAGAAAAACAGAGACACACAGGGTGAGAGAGTGAGAGAAACAGAGACACACAGGGTGAGAGAGAGAGAGAGAGAAACATAGACACACAGGGTGAGAGAGAGAGATAGAGAAACAGAGACACACAGGGTGAGAGAGAGAGAAACAGAGACACACAGGGTGAGAGAGAGGGAGAGAGAAACAGAGACACACAGGGTGAGAGAGGGAGAGAGAAACAGAGACACACAGTGTGAGAGAGAGAGAGAGAAACAGAGACACACAGGGTGAGAGAGAGAGAGAGAAACAGAGACACACAGGGTGAGAGAGAGGGAGAGAGAAACAGAGACACACATGGTGAGAGAGAGAGAGAGAGACAGAGACACACAGGGTGAGAGAGAGAGAGAGAAACAGAGACACGCAGGGTGAGAGAGAGAGAGAGAAACAGAGACACACAGGGTTAGAGAGAGAGAGAAACAGAGACACACAGGGTGAGAGAGAGAGAGAAACAGAGACACACAGGGTGAGAGAGAGAAACAGAGACACACAGGGTGAGAGAGTGAGAGAAACAGAGACACACAGGGTGAGAGAGAGGGAGAGAGAAACAGAGACACACAGGGTGAGAGAGAGAAACAGAGACACACAGGGTGAGAGAGAGAGAGAGAAACAGAGACACACATGGTGAGAGAGAGAGAGAGAGACAGAGACACACAGGGTGAGAGAGAGAAACAGAGACACACAGGGTGAGAGAGAGAGAGAGAAACAGAGACACACGGTGAGAGAGAGAAACAGAGACACACAGGGTGAGAGAGAGAGAGAGAAACAGAGACACACATGGTGAGAGAGAGAGAGAGAGCCAGAGACACACAGGGTGAGAGAGAGAAACAGAGACACACAGGGTGAGAGAGGAAAACAGAGACAAACAGTGTGAGAGAAAGAGAGAAACAGAGACACACAGGGTTAGAGAGAGAGAGAAACAGAGACACACAGGGTGAGAGTGAGAAACAGAGACACACGGTGAGAGAGAGAAACAGAGACACACAGGGTGAGAGAGAGAGAGAGAAACAGAGACACACAGGGTTAGAGAGAGAGAGAAACAGAGACACACAGGGTGAGAGAGAGAGAGAGAAACAGAGACACACGGTGAGAAAGAGAAACAGAGATACACCGGGTGAGAGAGAGAGAGAAACAGAGACACACAGGGTTAGAGAGAGAGAGAAACAGAGACACACAGGGTGAGAGAGAGAGAGAGAAACAGAGACACACTGTGAGAGAGAGAAACAGAGACACACAGGGTGAGAGAGAGAGAAACAGAGACACACAGGGTGAGAGAGAGAGAGAAAAACAGAGACACACAGGGTGAGAGAGTGAGAGAAACAGAGACACACAGGGTGAGAGAGAGAGAGAGAGAGAAATAGAGACACACAGGGTGAGAGAGAGAGAGAGAAACAGAGACACAGGGTGAGAGAGAGAGAAACAGAGACACACAGGGTGAGAGAGAGAGAGAGAAACAGAGACCCACAGGGTGAGAGAGAGAGAGAGAAACAGAGACACACAGGGTGAGAGAGATAGAGAAACGGAGACACACAGGGTGAGAGAGAGAGAGAGAGACAGAGACACACAGGGTGAGAGAGAGAGACAGAGAGACACACAGGGAGAGAGAGAGAGAGAGAAACAGAGACACACAGGGTGAGAGAGAGAGAGACAGAGACACACAGTGTGAGAGAGAGAGAGAGACACACAGGGTGATAGAGAGAGCGAGAAACAGAGACACACAGGGTGAGAGAGAGAGAGAAACAGAGACACACAGGGTGAGAGAGAGAGAGAGAAACAGAGACACACAGGGTGAGAGAGAGAGAGAGACCCAGGGTGAGAGAGAGAGAGAAACAGAGACACACAGGGTGAGAGAGAGAGAGAGAAACAGAGACACACAGGGTGAGAGAGAGAGAGAGAAACAGAGACACACAGGGTGAGAGAGAGAGAGAGAGAGAAACAGAGACACACAGGGTGAGAGAGAGAAAGAGAAACAGAGACACAGGGTGAGAGAGAGAGAGAGATACAGAGACACACAGGGTGAGAGAGAGAGAGAAACAGAGACACACAGGGTGAGAGAGAGAGGGACAGAGACACACAGGGTGAGAGAGAGAGAGAGAAACAGAGACACACAGGGTGAGAGAGAGAGAAACAGAGACACACAGGGTGAGAGAGAGAGAAACAGAGACACACAGGGTGAGAGAGAGAGAGAGAAACAGAGACACACAGGGTGAGAGAGAGAGAGAAACAGAGACAAACAGGTTGAGAGAGATAGAGAGAAAAAGAGACACACAGGGTGAGAGAGAGTGTGAATCATAGACACTCAGGGTGAGATAGAGAGAAAAAGAGACACACAGGGTGAGAGAGAGAGTGAATCATAGACACTCAGGGTGAGAGAGAGAGAAACAGAGACACACAGGCTGAGAGAGAGAGAAACAGAGACACACAGGGTGAGAGAGAGAGTGAATCTTAGACACTCAGGTTGAGAGAGAGAGAGAAACAGATATATACAGGGTGAGAGAGAGAGAAACAGAGACACACAGGGTGAGAGAGAGAGAAACAGAGAGACACAGGGTGAGAGAGAGAGAGAGAAACAGAGACACAGAGTGAGAGAGAGAGAGAGAGAGAAACAGAGTCACACAGGGTGAGAGAGAGAGAGAGAAAAAGAGACACACAGAGTGAGAGAGAGAGAGAGAGAAACAGAGACACACAGGGTGAGAGAGAGAGAGAAACAGAGACACAGAGGGTGAGAGAAACAGAGACACACAGGATGAGAGAGAGAGAGAGAAACTGAGACACACAGGGTGAGAGAGAGAGAGAAACAGAGATACACCGGGTGAGAGAGAGAGAGAAACAGAGACACACAGGGTGAGAGAGAGAGAAACAGAGACTCACAGGGTGAGAGAGGGAGAGAGAGAAACAGAGACACACAGGGTGAGAGAGAGAGAGAAACAGAGAAACACAGGGTGAGAGAGAGAGAGAAACAGAGACACACAGGGTGAGAGAGAGAGAAACAGAAACACACAGGGTGAGAGAGAGAGAGAGAAACAGAGACACACAGGGTGAGAGAGAGAGAGAGAAACAGAGACACACAGAGTGAGAGTAAGAGAGAGAGACAGAGACACACAGGGTGAGAGAGAGAGAGAGAAACAGAGACACACAGGGTTAGAGAGAGTGAGAAACAGAGACACACAGGGTGAGAGAGAGAGAGAAACAGAGACACACAGGGTGAGAGAGAGAAACAGAGACACACAGGGTGAGAGAGTGAGAGAAACAGAGACACACAGGGTGAGAGAGAGGGAGAGAGAAACAGAGACACACAGGGTGAGAGAGAGAAACAGAGACACACAGGGTGAGAGAGAGAGAGAGAAACAGAGACACACATGGTGAGAGAGAGAAAGAGAGACAGAGACACACAGGGTGAGAGAGAGAAACAGAGACACACAGGGTGAGAGAGAGAGAGAGAAACAGAGACACACGGTGAGAGAGAGAAACAGAGACACACAGGGTGAGAGAGAGAGAGAGAAACAGAGACACACATGGTGAGAGAGAGAGAGAGAGCCAGAGACACACAGGGTGAGAGAGAGAAACAGAGACACACAGGGTGAGAGAGGAAAACAGAGACACACAGTGTGAGAGAGAGAGAGAAACAGAGACACACAGGGTTAGAGAGAGAGAGAAACAGAGACACACAGGGTGAGAGTGAGAAACAGAGACACACGGTGAGAGAGAGAAACAGAGACACACAGGGTGAGAGAGAGAGAGAGAAACAGAGACACACATGGTGAGAGAGAGAGAGAAACAGAGACACACAGGGTGAGAGAGAGAGAGAAACAGAGACACACAGGGTGAGAGAGAGAGAGAGAAACAGAGACACACGGTGAGAGAGAGAAACAGAGATACACCGGGTGAGAGAGAGAGAGAAACAGAGACACACAGGGTTAGAGAGAGAGAGAAACAGAGACACACAGGGTGAGAGAGAGAGAGAGAAACAGAGACACACGGTGAGAGAGAGAAACAGAGACACACAGGGTGAGAGAGAGAGAAACAGAGACACACAGGGTGAGAGAGAGAGAGAAAAACAGAGACACACAGGGTGAGAGAGTGAGAGAAACAGAGACACACAGGGTGAGAGAGAGAGAGAGAGAAACATAGACACACAGGGTGAGAGAGAGAGATAGAGAAACAGAGACACACAGGGTGAGAGAGAGAGAAACAGAGACACACAGGGTGAGAGAGAGGGAGAGAGAAACAGAGACACACAGGGTGAGAGAGAGGGAGAGAGAAACAGAGACACACAGGGTGAGAGAGAGAGAGAGAAACAGAGACACACAGGGTGAGAGAGAGAGAGAGAAACAGAGACACACAGGGTGAGAGAGAGGGAGAGAGAAACAGAGACACACATGGTGAGAGAGAGAGAGAGAGACAGAGACACACAGGGTGAGAGAGAGAGAGAGAAACAGAGACACGCAGGGTGAGAGAGAGAGAGAGAAACAGAGACACACAGCGTGAGAGAGAGAGAGAGAAACAGAGACACACAGGGTGAGAGAGAGAGAGAGAAACAGAGACACACAGGGTGAGAGAGAGAGACAGAAACAGAGACACACAGGGTGAGAGAGAGAGAGAGAAACAGAGACACACAGGGTGAGAGAGAGAGAGAGGAAAACAGAGACACACAGAGTGAGAGAGAGAGAAACAGACAGACATAGTGTGAGAGAGAGAGAAACAGAGACACACAGGGTTAGAGAGAGAGAGAAACAGAGACACACAGGGTGAGAGAGAGAAACAGAGACACACAGGGTGAGAGAGAGAGAAACAGAGACACACAGGGTGAGAGAGAGAGAGAGAGAAACAGAGACACACAGGGTGAGAGAGAGAGAGAGAGAAACAGAGACACACAGGGTGAGAGAGAGAAGCAGAGACACACAGGGTGAGAGAGAGAGAGAGAAACAGAGACACACGGTGAGAGAGAGAAACAGAGACACACATGGTGAGAGAGAGAGAAACAGAGACACACAGGGTGAGAGAGAGAGAGAGAAACAGAGACACACGGTGAGAGAGAGAGAGAAACAGAGACACACATGGTGAGAGAGAGAGAGAAACAGAGACACACAGGGTGTGAGAGAGAGAGAGAGAGAAACAGAGACACACAGGGTGAGAGAGAGAGAAACAGAGACACACATGCTGAGAGAGAGAGAGAAACAGAGACACACAGGGTGAGAGAGAGAGAGAGAGAGAAATAGAGACACACAGGGTGAGAGAGAGAGAGAGAAACAGAGACACACAGGGTGAGAGAGAGAGAGAGAAACAGAGACACAGGGTGAGAGAGAGAGAAACAGAGACACACAGGGTGAGAGAGAGAGAGAGAAACAGAGACCCACAGGGTGAGAGAGAGAGAGAGAAACAGAGACACACAGGGTGAGAGTGAGAAACAGAGACACACGGTGAGAGAGAGAAACAGAGACACACAGGGTGAGAGAGAGAGAGAGAAACAGAGACACACATGGTGAGAGAGATAGAGAAACAGAGACACACAGGGTTAGAGAGAGAGAGAAACAGAGACACACAGGGTGAGAGAGAGAGAGAGAAACAGAGACACACGGTGAGAGAGAGAAACAGAGATACACCGGGTGAGAGAGAGAGAGAAACAGAGACACACAGGGTTAGAGAGAGAGAGAAACAGAGACACACAGGGTGAGAGAGAGAGAGAGAAACAGAGACACACGGTGAGAGAGAGAAACAGAGACACACAGGGTGAGAGAGAGAGAAACAGAGACACACAGGGTGAGAGAGAGAGAGAAAAACAGAGACACACAGGGTGAGAGAGTGAGAGAAACAGAGACACACAGGGTGAGAGAGAGAGAGAGAAACATAGACACACAGGGTGAGAGAGAGAGATAGAGAAACAGAGACACACAGGGTGAGAGAGAGAGAAACAGAGACACACAGGGTGAGAGAGAGGGAGAGAGAAACAGAGACACACAGGGTGAGAGAGAGGGAGAGAGAAACAGAGACACACAGGGTGAGAGAGAGAGAGAGAAACAGAGACACACATGGTGAGAGAGAGAGAGAGAGACAGAGACACACATGGTGAGAGAGAGAGAGAGAAACAGAGACACACAGGGTGAGAGAGAGAGAGAGAAACAGAGACACACAGGGTGAGAGAGAGAGAGAGAAACAGAGACACACAGGGTGAGAGAGAGAGACAGAAACAGAGACACACAGGGTGAGAGAGAGAGAGAGAAACAGAGACACACAGGGTGAGAGAGAGAGAGAGGAAAACAGAGACACACATGGTGAGAGAGAGAGAGAGAGACAGAGACACACAGGGTGAGAGAGAGAGAGAGAAACAGAGACACGCAGGGTGAGAGAGAGAGAGAGAAACAGAGACACACAGGGTGAGAGAGAGAGAGAGAAACAGAGACACACAGGGTGAGAGAGAGAGAGAGAAACAGAGACACACAGGGTGAGAGAGAGAGACAGAAACAGAGACACACAGGGTGAGAGAGAGAGAGAGAAACAGAGACACACAGGGTGAGAGAGAGAGAGAGGAAAACAGAGACACACAGAGTGAGAGAGAGAGAAACAGACAGACATAGTGTGAGAGAGAGAGAAACAGAGACACACAGGGTTAGAGAGAGAGAGAAACAGAGACACACAGGGTGAGAGAGAGAAACAGAGACACACAGGGTGAGAGAGAGAGAAACAGAGACACACAGGGTGAGAGAGAGAGAGAGAGAAACAGAGACACACAGGGTGAGAGAGAGAAGCAGAGACACACAGGGTGAGAGAGAGAGAGAGAAACAGAGACACACGGTGAGAGAGAGAAACAGAGACACACATGGTGAGAGAGAGAGAAACAGAGACACACAGGGTGAGAGAGAGAGAGAGAAACAGAGACACACGGTGAGAGAGAGAGAGAAACAGAGACACACATGGTGAGAGAGAGAGAGAAACAGAGACACACAGGGTGTGAGAGAGAGAGAGAGAGAAACAGAGACACACAGGGTGAGAGAGAGAGAAACAGAGACACACATGCTGAGAGAGAGAGAGAAACAGAGACACACAGGGTGAGAGAGAGAGAGAGAGAGAAATAGAGACACACAGGGTGAGAGAGAGAGAGAGAAACAGAGACACACAGGGTGAGAGAGAGAGAGAGAAACAGAGACACAGGGTGAGAGAGAGAGAAACAGAGACACACAGGGTGAGAGAGAGAGAGAGAAACAGAGACCCACAGGGTGAGAGAGAGAGAGAGAAACAGAGACACACAGGGTGAGAGTGAGAAACAGAGACACACGGTGAGAGAGAGAAACAGAGACACACAGGGTGAGAGAGAGAGAGAGAAACAGAGACACACATGGTGAGAGAGATAGAGAAACAGAGACACACAGGGTTAGAGAGAGAGAGAAACAGAGACACACAGGGTGAGAGAGAGAGAGAGAAACAGAGACACACGGTGAGAGAGAGAAACAGAGATACACCGGGTGAGAGAGAGAGAGAAACAGAGACACACAGGGTTAGAGAGAGAGAGAAACAGAGACACACAGGGTGAGAGAGAGAGAGAGAAACAGAGACACACGGTGAGAGAGAGAAACAGAGACACACAGGGTGAGAGAGAGAGAAACAGAGACACACAGGGTGAGAGAGAGAGAGAAAAACAGAGACACACAGGGTGAGAGAGTGAGAGAAACAGAGACACACAGGGTGAGAGAGAGAGAGAGAAACATAGACACACAGGGTGAGAGAGAGAGATAGAGAAACAGAGACACACAGGGTGAGAGAGAGAGAAACAGAGACACACAGGGTGAGAGAGAGGGAGAGAGAAACAGAGACACACAGGGTGAGAGAGAGGGAGAGAGAAACAGAGACACACAGGGTGAGAGAGAGAGAGAGAAACAGAGACACACATGGTGAGAGAGAGAGAGAGAGACAGAGACACACATGGTGAGAGAGAGAGAGAGAAACAGAGACACACAGGGTGAGAGAGAGAGAGAGAAACAGAGACACACAGGGTGAGAGAGAGAGAGAGAAACAGAGACACACAGGGTGAGAGAGAGAGACAGAAACAGAGACACACAGGGTGAGAGAGAGAGAGAGAAACAGAGACACACAGGGTGAGAGAGAGAGAGAGGAAAACAGAGACACACAGAGTGAGAGAGAGAGAAACAGACAGACATAGTGTGAGAGAGAGAGAAACAGAGACACACAGGGTTAGAGAGAGAGAGAAACAGAGACACACAGGGTGAGAGAGAGAAACAGAGACACACAGGGTGAGAGAGAGAGAAACAGAGACACACAGGGTGAGAGAGAGAGAGAGAGAGAAACAGAGACACACAGGGTGAGAGAGAGAGAGAGAGAAACAGAGACACACAGGGTGAGAGAGAGAAGCAGAGACACACAGGGTGAGAGAGAGAGAGAGAAACAGAGACACACGGTGAGAGAGAGAAACAGAGACACACATGGTGAGAGAGAGAGAAACAGAGACACACAGGGTGAGAGAGATAGAGAGAAACAGAGACACACGGTGAGAGAGAGAGAGAAACAGAGACACACATGGTGAGAGAGAGAGAGAAACAGAGACACACAGGGTGTGAGAGAGAGAGAGAGAGAAACAGAGACACACAGGGTGAGAGAGAGAGAAACAGAGACACACATGGTGAGAGAGAGAGAGAAACAGAGACACACAGGGTGAGAGAGAGAGAGAGAGAGAAATAGAGACACACAGGGTGAGAGAGAGAGAGAGAAACAGAGACACACAGGGTGAGAGAGAGAGAGAGAAACAGAGACACAGGGTGAGAGAGAGAGAGAAACAGAGACACACAGGGTGAGAGAGAGAGAGAGAAACAGAGACCCACAGGGTGAGAGAGAGAGAGAGAAACAGAGACACACAGGGTGAGAGAGAAAGAGAAACGGAGACACACAGGGTGAGAGAGAGAGAGAGAGACAGAGACACACAGGGTGAGAGAGAGAGACAGAGAGACACACAGGGTGAGAGAGAGAGAGAGAAACAGAGACACACAGCGTGAGAGAGAGAGAGACAGAGACACACAGTGTGAGAGAGAGAGTAAGACACACAGGGTGATAGAGAGAGAGAGAAACAGAGACACACAGGGTGAGAGAGAGAGAGAAACAGAGACACACAGGGTGAGAGAGAGAGAGAGAAACATAGACACACAGGGTGAGAGAGAGAGAGAGACACAGGGTGAGAGAGAGAGAGCAACAGAGACACACAGGGTGAGAGAGAGAGAGAGAAACAGAGACACACAGGGTGAGAGAGAGAGAGAGAAACAGAGACACACAGGGTGACGGAGAGAGAGAGAGAAACAGAGACAGACAGGGTGAGAGAGAGAAAGAGAAACAGAGACACAGGGTGAGAGAGAGAGAGAGATACAGAGACACACAGGGTGAGAGAGAGAGAGAAACAGAGACACACAGGGTGAGAGAGAGAGGGACAGAGACACACAGGGTGAGAGAGAGAGAGAGAAACAGAGACACACAGGGTGAGAGAGAGAGAAACAGAGACACACAGGGTGAGAGAGAGAGAAACAGAGACACACAGGGTGAGAGAGAGAGAGAGAAACATAGACACACAGGGTGAGAGAGAGAGAGAAACAGAGACAAACAGGTTGAGAGAGATAGAGAGAAAAAGAGACACACAGGGTGAGAGAGAGTGTGAATCATAGACACTCAGGGTGAGATAGAGAGAAAAAGAGACACACAGGGTGAGAGAGTGAGTGAATCATAGACACTCAGGGTGAGAGAGAGAGAAACAGAGACACACAGGTTGAGAGAGAGAGAAACAGAGACACACAGGGTGAGAGAGAGAGTGAATCTTAGACACTCAGGGTGAGAGAGAGAGAGAAACAGATATATACAGGGTGAGAGAGAGAGAAACAGAGACACAGAGGGTGAGAGAGAGAGAAACAGAGAGACACAGGGTGAGAGAGAGAGAGAGAAACAGAGACACAGAGTGAGAGAGAGAGAGAGAGAGAAACAGAGTCACACAGGGTGAGAGAGAGAGAGAGAAAAAGAGACACACAGAGTGAGAGAGAGAGAGAGAGAAACAGAGACACACAGGGTGAGAGAGAGAGAGAAACAGAGACACAGAGGGTGAGAGAAACAGAGACACACAGGGTGAGAGAGAGAGAGAGAAACTGAGACACACAGGGTGAGAGAGAGAGAGAAACAGAGATACACCGGGTGAGAGAGAGAGAGAAACAGAGACACACAGGGTGAGAGAGAGAGAAACAGAGACTCACAGGGTGAGAGAGGGAGAGAGAGAAACAGAGACACACAGGGTGAGAGAGAGAGAGAAACAGAGACACACAGGGTGAGAGAGAGAGAGAAACAGAGACACACAGGGTGAGAGAGAGAGAAACAGAAACACACAGGGTGAGAGAGAGAGAGAAACAGAGACACACAGGGTGAGAGAGAGAGAGAGAAACAGAGACACACAGGTTGAGAGAGAGAGTGAAACAGAGACACACAGGGTGAGAGAGAGAGAGAGAAACAGAGACACACAGGGTGAGAGAGAGAGAGAGAAACAGAGACACACAGAGTGAGAGTAAGAGAGAGAGACAGAGACACACAGGGTGAGAGAGAGAGAGAGAAACAGAGACACACAGGGTTAGAGAGAGAGAGAAACAGAGACACACAGGGTGAGAGAGAGAAACAGAGACACACAGGTGAGAGAGTGAGAGAAACAGAGACACACAGGGTGAGAGAGAGGGAGAGAGAAACAGAGACACACAGGGTGAGAGAGAGAGAGAGAGAAACAGAGACACACATGGTGAGAGAGAGAGAGAGAGACAGAGACACACAGGGTGAGAGAGAGAAACAGAGACACACAGGGTGAGAGAGAGAGAGAGAAACAGAGACACACGGTGAGAGAGAGAAACAGAGACACACAGGGTGAGAGAGAGAGAGAGAAACAGAGACACACATGGTGAGAGAGAGAGAGAGAGCCAGAGACACACAGGGTGAGAGAGAGAAACAGAGACACACAGGGTGAGAGAGGAAAACAGAGACACACAGTGTGAGAGAGAGAGAGAAACAGAGACACACAGGGTTAGAGAGAGAGAGAAACAGAGACACACAGGGTGAGAGTGAGAAACAGAGACACACGGTGAGAGAGAGAAACAGAGACACACAGGGTTAGAGAGAGAGAGAGAAACAGAGACACACATGGTGAGAGAGAGAGAGAAACAGAGACACACAGGGTTAGAGAGAGAGAGAAACAGAGACACACAGGGTGAGAGAGAGAGAGAGAAACAGAGACACACGGTGAGAGAGAGAAACAGAGACACACCGGGTGAGAGAGAGAGAGAAACAGAGACACACAGGGTTAGAGAGAGAGAGAAACAGAGACACACAGGGTGAGAGAGAGAGAGAGAAACAGAGACACACGGTGAGAGAGAGAAACAGAGACACACAGGGTGAGAGAGAGAGAAACAGAGACACACAGGGTGAGAGAGAGAGAGAGAGAAACAGAGACACACAGGGTGAGAGAGAGAGAGAAACAGAGACACACAGGGTGAGAGAGAGAGAGAGAAACAGAGACACACAGGGTGAGAGAGAGAGAGAAACAGAGACACACAGGGTGAGAGAGAGAGAGAAACAGAGACACACAGGGTGAGAGAGAGAGAGAAACAGAGACACACAGGGTGAGACAGAGAGAAACAGAGACACACAGGGTGAGAGAGAGAGAGAAACAGAGACACACAGGGTGAGAGAGAGAAACAGAGACACACACGGTGAGAGAGAGAGGAAAACAGACAGACACAGGTTGAGAGAGAGAGAAAGAGACGGACATAGTGTGAGAGAGAGAGAGAAACAGAGACACACGGTGAGAGAGAGAGAGAGAAACAGAGACACACAGGGTGAGAGAGAGAGAGAGAAAGAGAGACACACAGGGTGAGAGAGAGAGAAACAGAGACACACAGGGTGAGAGAGAGAGAGAGAAACAGAGACACAGGGTGAGAGAGAGAGAAACAGAGACACACAGGGTGAGAGAGAGAGAGAGACATAGGGTGAGAGAGAGAGAAACAGAGACACACAGGGTGAGAGAGAGAGAGAGAAACAGAGACCCACAGGGTGAGAGAGAGAGAAACAGAGACACACAGGATGAGAGAGAGAGAGAGAAACAGAGACACACAGGGTAAGAGAGATAGAGAAACGGAGACACACAGGGTGAGAGAGAGAGAGAGAGACAGAGACACACAGGGTGAGAGAGAGAGACAGAGAGACACACAGGGTTAGAGAGAGAGAGAGAAACAGAGACACAGAGGGTGAGAGAGAGAGAGAGAGACAGAGACACAGTGTGAGAGAGAGAGAGAGAGAGAAACAGAGTCACACAGGGTGAGAGAGAGAGAGAGAAAAAGAGACACACAGAGTGAGAGAGAGAGAGAGAGAAACAGAGACACACAGGGTGAGAGAGAGAGAGAAACAGAGACACAGAGGGTGAGAGAAACAGAGACACACAGGGTGAGAGAGAGAGAGAGAAACTGAGACACACAGGGTGAGAGAGAGAGAGAAACAGAGATACACCGGGTGAGAGAGAGAGAGAAACAGAGACACACAGGGTGAGAGAGAGAGAAACAGAGACTCACAGGGTGAGAGAGGGAGAGAGAGAAACAGAGACACACAGGGTGAGAGAGAGAGAGAAACAGAGACACACAGGGTGAGAGAGAGAGAGAAACAGAGACACACAGGGTGAGAGAGAGAGAAACAGAAACACACAGGGTGAGAGAGAGAGAGAAACAGAGACACACAGGGTGAGAGAGAGAGAGAGAAACAGAGACACACAGGTTGAGAGAGAGAGTGAAACAGAGACACACAGGGTGAGAGAGAGAGAGAGAAACAGAGACACACAGGGTGAGAGAGAGAGAGAGAAACAGAGACACACAGAGTGAGAGTAAGAGAGAGAGACAGAGACACACAGGGTGAGAGAGAGAGAGAGAAACAGAGACACACAGGGTTAGAGAGAGAGAGAAACAGAGACACACAGGGTGAGAGAGAGAAACAGAGACACACAGGGTGAGAGAGTGAGAGAAACAGAGACACACAGGGTGAGAGAGAGGGAGAGAGAAACAGAGACACACAGGGTGAGAGAGAGAGAGAGAGAAACAGAGACACACATGGTGAGAGAGAGAGAGAGAGACAGAGACACACAGGGTGAGAGAGAGAAACAGAGACACACAGGGTGAGAGAGAGAGAGAGAAACAGAGACACACGGTGAGAGAGAGAAACAGAGACACACAGGGTGAGAGAGAGAGAGAGAAACAGAGACACACATGGTGAGAGAGAGAGAGAGAGCCAGAGACACACAGGGTGAGAGAGAGAAACAGAGACACACAGGGTGAGAGAGGAAAACAGAGACACACAGTGTGAGAGAGAGAGAGAAACAGAGACACACAGGGTTAGAGAGAGAGAGAAACAGAGACACACAGGGTGAGAGTGAGAAACAGAGACACACGGTGAGAGAGAGAAACAGAGACACACAGGGTTAGAGAGAGAGAGAGAAACAGAGACACACATGGTGAGAGAGAGAGAGAAACAGAGACACACAGGGTTAGAGAGAGAGAGAAACAGAGACACACAGGGTGAGAGAGAGAGAGAGAAACAGAGACACACGGTGAGAGAGAGAAACAGAGACACACCGGGTGAGAGAGAGAGAGAAACAGAGACACACAGGGTTAGAGAGAGAGAGAAACAGAGACACACAGGGTGAGAGAGAGAGAGAGAAACAGAGACACACGGTGAGAGAGAGAAACAGAGACACACAGGGTGAGAGAGAGAGAAACAGAGACACACAGGGTGAGAGAGAGAGAGAGAGAAACAGAGACACACAGGGTGAGAGAGAGAGAGAAACAGAGACACACAGGGTGAGAGAGAGAGAGAGAAACAGAGACACACAGGGTGAGAGAGAGAGAGAAACAGAGACACACAGGGTGAGAGAGAGAGAGAAACAGAGACACACAGGGTGAGAGAGAGAGAGAAACAGAGACACACAGGGTGAGACAGAGAGAAACAGAGACACACAGGGTGAGAGAGAGAGAGAAACAGAGACACACAGGGTGAGAGAGAGAAACAGAGACACACACGGTGAGAGAGAGAGGAAAACAGACAGACACAGGTTGAGAGAGAGAGAAAGAGACAGACATAGTGTGAGAGAGAGAGAGAAACAGAGACACACGGTGAGAGAGAGAGAGAGAAACAGAGACACACAGGGTGAGAGAGAGAGAGAGAAACAGAGACACACAGGGTGAGAGAGAGAGAAACAGAGACACACGGTGAGAGAGAGAGAAACAGAGACACACAGGGTGAGAGAGAGAGAGAGACATAGGGTGAGAGAGAGAGAAACAGAGACACACAGGGTGAGAGAGAGAGAGAGAAACAGAGACCCACAGGGTGAGAGAGAGAGAAACAGAGACACACAGGATGAGAGAGAGAGAGAGAAACAGAGACACACAGGGTAAGAGAGATAGAGAAACGGAGACACACAGGGTGAGAGAGAGAGAGAGAGACAGAGACACACAGGGTGAGAGAGAGAGACAGAGAGACACACAGGGTGAGAGAGAGAGAGAGAAACAGAGACACAGAGGGTGAGAGAGAGAGAGAGAGACAGAGACACAGTGTGAGAGAGAGAGAGAGAGACACACAGGGTGATAGAGAGAGAGAGAAACAGAGACACACAGGGTGAGAGAGAGAGAGAAACAGAGACACACAAGGTGAGAGAGAGAGAGAGAAACAGAGACACACAGGGTGAGAGAGAGAGAGAGACACAGGGTGAGAGAGAGAGAGAAACAGAGACACACAGGGTGAGAGAGAGAGAGAGAAACAGAGACACACAGGGTGAGAGAGAGAGAGAGAAACAGAGACACACAGGGTGAGAGAGAGAGAGAGAGAAACAGAGACACACAGGGTGAGAGAGAGAAAGAGAAACAGAGACACAGGGTGAGAGAGAGAGAGAGATACAGAGACACACAGGGTGAGAGAGAGAGAGAAACAGAGACACACAGGGTGAGAGAGAGAGGGACAGAGACACACAGGGTGAGAGAGAGAGAGAGAAAAACAGAGACACACAGGGTGAGAGAGAGAGAAACATAGACACACAGGGTGAGAGAGAGAGAGAAACATAGACACACAGGGTGAGAGAGAGAGAGATACAGAGACACACAGGGTGAGAGAGAGAGAGAGAGACACAGAGACACACAGGGTGAGAGAGAGAGAGAGAAACAGAGACACACAGGGTGAGAGAGAGAGAGAGAGAAACAGAGACACACAGGGTGAGAGAGAGAGAGAGAGAAACAGAGACACACAGGGTGAGAGAGAGAGAGAAACAGAGACACACAGGGTGAGAGAGAGAGAGAGAAACAGAGACACACAGCGTGAGAGAGAGAGAGAGAAACAGAGACACACAGGGTGAGAGAGAGAGAGAGAAACAGAGACACACAGGGTGAGAGAGAGAGAAACAGAGACACACAGGGTGAGAGAGAGAGAGAGAAACAGAGACAAACGGTGAGAGAGAGAGGAACAGAGACACACAGGGTGAGAGAGAGAGAAACAGAGACACACAGGGTGAGAGAGAGAGAGAGAAACAGAGACACACAGGGTGAGAGAGAGAGAGAGAGAAACAGAGACAAACGGTGAGAGAGAGAGGAACAGAGACACACAGGGTGAGAGAGAGAGAAACAGAGACACACAGGGTGAGAGAGAGAGAGAAACAGAGACACACAGGGTGAGAGAGAGAGAGAGAAACAGAGACACACAGGGTGAGTGAGAGAGAGAGAAACAGAGACACACAGGGTGACGGAGAGAGAGAAACAGAGACACACAGGGTGAGAGAGAGAGAGAAACAGAGACACACAGGGTGAGAGAGAGAGAGAGAGAAACAGAGACACACAGGGTGAGAGAGAGAGAGAAACAGAGACACACAGGGTGAGAGAGAGAGAGAGAGAAACAGAGACACACAGGGTGAGAGAGAGAGAGAGAAACAGGGACACATAGGGTGAGAGAGAGAGAGAAACAGAGACACACAGGGTTAGAGAGAGAGAGAGAGAAACAGAGACGCACAGGGTGAGAGAGAGAGAGAAACAGAGACACACAGGGTGAGTGAGAGATAGAAATAGAGACACACAGGGTGAGAGAGAGAGAAATATAGAGACACACAGGGTGAGAGAGAGAGAGAGAAACAGAGACACACAGGGTGAGAGAGAGAGAGAGAAACAGAGACACACAGGGTGACGGAGAGAGAGAAACAGAGACACACAGGGTGAGAGAGAGAGAGAAACAGAGACACACAGGGTGAGAGAGAGAGAGAGAGAAACAGAGACACACAGGGTGAGAGAGAGAGAGAAACAGAGACACACAGGGTGAGAGAGAGAGAGAGAGAAACAGAGACACACAGGGTGAGAGAGAGAGAGAGAAACAGGGACACATAGGGTGAGAGAGAGAGAGAAACAGAGACACACAGGGTGAGAGAGAGAGAAACAGAGACACACAGGGTGAGAGAGAGAGAAACAGGGACACACAGGGTGAGAGAGAGAGAGAAACAGAGACACACAGGGTGAGAGAGAGAGAAACTGAGACACACAGGGTGAGGGAGAGAGAGAAACAGAGACACACAGGGTTAGAGAGAGAGAGAGAGAAACAGAGACGCACAGGGTGAGAGAGAGAGAGAAACAGAGACACACAGGGTGAGTGAGAGATAGAAATAGAGACACACAGGGTGAGAGAGAGAGAAATATAGAGACACACAGGGTGAGAGAGAGAGAGAGAAACAGAGACACCCAGGGTGAGAGAGAGAGAAACAGAGACACACAGGGTGAGAGAGAGAAACAGAGGCACACAGGGTGAGAGCGAGAGAGAGAGAAACGGAGACACACAGGGTGAGAGAGAGAGAGAGAATCAGAGACACACAGGGTGAGAGAGAGAGAAACAGAGACACACAGGTTGAGAGAGAGAGAGAAACAGAGACACACAGGGTGAGAGAGAGAGAGAGAAACAGAGACACACAGGGTGAGAGAGAGAGAAACAGAGACACACAGGGTGAGAGAGAGAGAGTGAAACAGAGACACACAGGGTGAGAGAGAGAGAGTCAGAGACACACAGGGTGAGAGAGAGAGAGATACAGAGACACACAGGGTGAGAGAGAGAGAGAGAAACAGAGACACACAGGGTGAGAGAGAGAGAGAAACAGAGACACACAGGGTGAGAGAGAGAGAGAGAAACAGAGACACACAGCGTGAGAGAGAGAGAGAGAGAGAAACAGAGACACACAGGGTGAGAGAGAGAGAGAGAAACAGAGACACACAGGGTGAGAGAGAGAGAGAGAGAAACAGAGACGGACAGGGTGAGAGAGAGAGAGAAACAGAGACACACAGGGTGAGAGAGAGAGAGAAATAGAGACACACAGGGTGAGGGAGAGAGAGAGAAACAGAGACACACAGGGTGAGAGAGAGAGAGAAACAGAGACACACAGGGTGAGAGAGAGAGAGAGAAACAGAGACACACAGCGTGAGAGAGAGAGAGAAATAGAGACACACAGGGTGAGAGAGAGAGAGAGAAACAGAGACACACAGCGTGAGAGAGAGAGAGAAACAGAGACACACAGGGTGAGAGAGAGAGAGAGAAACAGAGACACACAGCGTGAGAGAGAGAGAGAGAGAAACAGAGACACACAGGGTGAGAGAGAGAGAGAGAAATGGAGACACACAGGGTGTGAGAGAGAGAGAGAGAAACAGAGACGGACAGGGTGAGAGAGAGAGAGAAACAGAGACACACAGGGTGAGAGAGAGAGAGAAATAGAGACATACAGGGTGAGGGAGAGAGAGAGAAACAGAGACACACAGGGTGAGCGAGAGAGAGAAACAGAGACGCACAGGGTGAGAGAGAGAGAGAAACA
The DNA here is from genome assembly GCA_026770705.1 of Isurus oxyrinchus. Classification (NCBI taxonomy): domain Eukaryota; kingdom Metazoa; phylum Chordata; class Chondrichthyes; order Lamniformes; family Lamnidae; genus Isurus; species Isurus oxyrinchus. Next base: position 9,278,890 of record JANJGN010000034.1, read on the forward strand.
GAGACACACAGGGTGAGAGAGAGAGAGAAATAGAGACACACAGGGTGAGAGAGAGAGAAATAGAGACACACAGGGTGAGGGAGAGAGAGAGAAACAGAGACACACAGGGTGAGAGAGAGAGAGAGAAACAGAGACACACAGGGTGAGAGAGAGAGAGAGAGAAACAGAGACACACAGGGTGAGAGAGAGAGAGAGAGAAATAGAGACACACAGGGTGAGGGAGAGAGAGAGAAACAGAGACACACAGGGTGAGAGAGAGAAACAGAGACACACAGGGTGAGAGAGAGAGAGAGAATCAGAGACACACAGGGTGAGAGAGAGAGAGAAACAGAGACACACAGGGTGAGAGAGAGAGAGAGAAACAGAGACACACAGGGTGAGAGAGAGAGAGAAAGAGAGACACACAGGGTGAGAGAGAGAGAGAGAAACAGAGACACACAGGGTGAGAGAGAGAGAGAAACAGAGACACACAGGGTGAGAGAGAGAGAAATAGAAACACACAGGGTGAGAGAGAGAGAGAGAAACAGAGACACACAGGGTGAGAGAGAGAGAGAGAAACAGAGACACACAGGGTGAGAGAGAGAGAGAGAAACAGAGACACACAGGGTGAGACAGAGAGAAACAGAGACACACAGGGTGAGAGAGAAAGAAACAGAGACACACAGGGTGAGAGAGAGAGAGAAACAGAGACACACAGTGTGAGAGAGAGAGAGAGAGAAACAGATACACACAGGGTGAGAGAGAGAGAGAGAAACAGAGACACACAGGTTGAGAGAGAGAGAGAGAGAAACAGATACACACAGGGTGAGAGAGAGAGAGAAACAGAGACACACAGTGTGAGAGGGAGAGAAACAGAGACACACAGGGTGAGAGAGAGAGAGAGAGAAACAGAGACACACAGGGTGAGAGAGAGAGAGAAATAGAGACACACAGGGTGAGGGAGAGAGAGAGAAACAGAGACACACAGGGTGAGAGAGAGAGAGAAACAGAGACACACAGGGTGAGAGAGAGAGAGAGAAACAGAGACACACAGCGTGAGAGAGAGAGAGAGAGAAACAGAGACACACAGGGTGAGAGAGAGAGAGAGAAATGGAGACACACAGGGTGAGAGAGAGAGAGAGAGAAACAGAGACGGACAGGGTGAGAGAGAGAGAGAAACAGAGACACACAGGGTGAGAGAGAGAGAGAAATATAGACATACAGGGTGAGGGAGAGAGAAATAGAGACACACAGGGTGAGGGAGAGAGAGAGAAACAGAGACACACAGGGTGAGAGAGAGAAACAGAGACACACAGGGTGAGAGAGAGAAACAGAGGCACACAGCGTGAGAGAGAGAGAATGAGACACACAGGTTGAGAGAGAGAGAGAAACAGAGACACACAGGGTGAGAGAGAGAGAAACAGAGACACACAGGGTGAGAGAGAGAGAGAAAAACAGAGACACACAGGGTGATAGAGAGAGAGAGAGAAACAGAGACACAGGGTGAGAGAGAGAGAGAGAAACAGAGACACACAGGGTGAGAGAGAGAGAGAGAATCAGAAACACACAGGGTGAGAGAGAGAGAGAGAAAGAGAGACACACAGGGTGAGAGAGAGAGAAACAGGGACACACAGGGTGAGAGAGAGAAACAGAGACACACAGGGTGAGAGAGAGAGAGAGAAACAGAGACACACAGGGTGAGAGAGAGAGAGAGAATCAGAAACACACAGGGTGAGAGAGAGAGAGAGAAACAGAGACACACAGGGTGAGAGAGAGAGAAACAGGGACACACAGGGTGAGAGAGAGAGAGAAACAGAGACACACAGGGTGAGAGCGAGAGAGTGAAACAGAGACACACAGGGTGAGAGAGAGAGAGAGAGAAACAGAGACACACAGGGTGAGAGAGAGAGAGAGAAACAGAGACGCACAGGGTGAGAGAGAGAGAGAAACAGAGACACACAGGGTGAGAGAGAGAGAGAGAGAAACAGAGACGCACAGGGTGAGAGAGAGAGAGAGAGAAACAGAGACGCACAGGGTGAGAGAGAGAGAGAAACAGAGACACACAGGGTGAGAGAGAGTGAGAAATAGAGACACACAGGGTGAGAGAGAGAGAGAAATAGAGACACACAGGGTGAGAGAGAGAGAGAAATAGAGACACACAGGGTGAGGGAGAGAGAGAGAAACAGAGACACACAGGGTGAGAGAGAGAAACAGAGACACACAGGGTGAGAGAGAGAGAGAGAATCAGAGACACACAGGGTGAGAGAGAGAAACAGAGACACACAGGGTGAGAGAGAGAGAGAAACAGAGAAACACAGCGTGAGAGAGAGAGAGAAACAGAGACACACAGGGTGAGAGAGAGAGAGAGAAACAGAGACACACAGGGTGAGAGAGAGAGAAACAGAGACACACAGGGTGAGAGAGAGAAAGAAACAGAGACACACAGGGTGAGAGAGAGAGAGAGAAACAGACAGACACAGGGTGAGAGAGAGAGAGAGAGAAACAGAGACACACAGGGTGAGAGAGAGAGAGAGAGAAACAGAGACACACAGAGTGAGAGAGAGAGAGAGAGAAACAGAGACACACAGGGTGAGAGAGAGAGAGAGAAACAGAGACACACAGGGTGAGAGAGAGAGAGAGAGAAACAGAGACACACAGAGTGAGAGAGAGAGAGAGAAACAGAGACACACAGGGTGAGAGAGAGAGAGAGAAACAGAGACACACAGGGTGAGAGAGAGAGAGAAACAGAGACACACAGGGTGAGAGAGAGAGAGAGAGAAACAGAGACACACAGGGTGAGAGAGAGAGAGAGAAACTGAGACACACAGGTTGAGAGAGAGAGAGAGAGAAACAGAGACACACAGGTTGAGAGAGAGAGAGAAACAGAGAAACACAGGGTGAGAGAGAGAGAGAGAAACAGAGACACACAGGGTAAGAGAGAGAGAGAAAGAGAGACACACAGCGTGAGAGAGAGAGAGAAACAGAGACACACAGGATTAGAGAGAGAGAGAGAGAAACAGAGACACACAGGGTGAGAGAGAGAGAAACAGAGACACACAGGATTAGAGAGAGAGAGAGAGAGAAACAGAGACACACAGGGTGAGAGAGATAGAGAAACAGAGACACACAGGGTGAGAGAGAGAGAGAGAGAAACAGAGACACACAGGGTGAGAGAGAGAGAGAGAAACAGAGACACACAGGGTGAGAGAGAGAGAGAGAAACAGACACACAGCGTGAGAGAGAGAGAGAGAGAAACAGAGACGCACAGGGTGAGAGAGAGAGAGAGAAACAGAGACACACAGGGTGAGAGAGAGAGAGAGACAGAGAGACACAGCGTGAGAGAGAGAGAGAAAGAGAGACACACAGGGTGAGAGAGAGAGAAACAGAGACACACAGGGTGAGAGAGAGAGAGAGAGAGAAACAGAGACACACAGGGTGGGAGAGAGAGAGAGAGAGAAACAGAGACACACAGGGTGAGAGAGAGAGAGAGAGAAACAGAGACACACAGGGTGAGAAAGAGAGAGAGAAACAGAGACACACAGGGTGAGAGAGAGAGAGAGAGAGAAACAGAGACACACAGGGTGGGAGAGAGAGAGAGAAACAGAGACACACAGGGTGAGAGAGAGAGAGAAACAGAGACACACAGGGTGAGAGTAAGGGAGAAATAGAGACACACAGGGTGAGGGAGAGAGAGAGAAACAGAGACACACAGGGTGAGAGAGAGAGAGAGAGAAACAGAGACACACAGAGTGAGAGAGAGAGAGAAACAGAGACACACGGTGAGAGAGAGAGAGAAACAGAGACACACAGGTTGAGAGAGGGAGAGAAACAGAGACACACAGGGTGAGAGAGAGAGAGAGATACAGAGACACACAGGGTGAGAGAGAGAGAGAAACAGAGACACACAGGGTGAGAGAGGGAGAGAAACAGAGACACACAGGGTGAGAGAGAGAGAGAGATACAGAGACACACAGGGTGAGAGAGAGAGAGAAAAAACAGAGACACAGGGAGCGAGAGAGAGAGAGACAGAGAAACAGAGACACACAGGGTGAGAGAGAGAGAGAGAAACAGAGACACTCAGGGTTAGAGAGAGAGAGAAACAGAGATACACAAGGTGAGAGAGAGAGAGAAACAGAGACACACAGGTGAGAGAGGGAGAGAAGCAGAGACACACAGGGTGAGAGAGAGAGAGAGAGAAACTGAGACACACAGGGTGAGAGAGAGAGAGAGAGAAACAGAGACACACAGGGTGAGAGAGAGAGAGAGAAACAGAGTCACCAGGGTGAGAGAGAGAGGAGAGAGAGAAACAGAGACACACAGGGTGAGAGAGGGAGAGAAACAGAGACACACAGGGTGAGAGAGAGAGAGAGAAACAGAGACACACATGGTGAGAGAGAGAGAGAGAGCCCAGAGACACATAGGGTGAGAGAGAGAAACAGAGACACACAGGGTGAGAGAGGAAAACAGAGACACACAGTGTGAGAGAGAGAGAGAAACAGAGACACACAGGGTTAGAGAGAGAGAGAAACAGAGACACACAGGGTGAGAGTGAGAAACAGAGACACACGGTGAGAGAGAGAAACAGAGACACACAGGGTTAGAGAGAGAGAGAGAAACAGAGACACACATGGTGAGAGAGAGAGAGAAACAGAGACACACAGGGTTAGAGAGAGAGAGAAACAGAGACACACAGGGTGAGAGAGAGAGAGAGAAACAGAGACACACGGTGAGAGAGAGAAACAGAGACACACCGGGGTGAGAGAGAGAGAGAAACAGAGACACACAGGGTTAGAGAGAGAGAGAAACAGAGACACACAGGGTGAGAGAGAGAGAGGAGAAACAGAGACACACGGTGAGAGAGAGAAACAGAGACACACAGGGTGAGAGAGAGAGAAACAGAGACACACAGGGTGAGAGAGAGAGAGAGAGAAACAGAGACACACAGGGTGAGAGAGAGAGAGAAACAGAGACACACAGGGTGAGAGAGAGAGAGAGAAACAGAGACACACAGGGTGAGAGAGAGAGAGAAACAGAGACACACAGGGTGAGAGAGAGAGAGAAACAGAGACACACAGGGTGAGAGAGAGAGAGAAACAGAGACACACAGGGTGAGACAGAGAGAAACAGAGACACACAGGGTGAGAGAGAGAGAGAAACAGAGACACACAGGGTGAGAGAGAGAAACAGAGACACACACGGTGAGAGAGAGAGGCAAACAGACAGACACAGGTTGAGAGAGAGAGAAAGAGACAGACATAGTGTGAGAGAGAGAGAGAAACAGAGACACACGGTGAGAGAGAGAGAGAGAAACAGAGACACACAGGGTGAGAGAGAGAGAGAGAAACAGAGACACACAGGGTGAGAGAGAGAGAAACAGAGACACACAGGGTGAGAGAGAGAGAGAGAAACAGAGACACACGGTGAGAGAGAGAGAAACAGAGACACACAGGGTGAGAGAGAGAGAGAGACATAGGGTGAGAGAGAGAGAAACAGAGACACACAGGGTGAGAGAGAGAGAGAGAAACAGAGACCCACAGGGTGAGAGAGAGAGAAACAGAGACACACAGGATGAGAGAGAGAGAGAGAAACAGAGACACACAGGGTAAGAGAGATAGAGAAACGGAGACACACAGGGTGAGAGAGAGAGAGAGAGACAGAGACACACAGGGTGAGAGAGAGAGACAGAGAGACACACAGGGTGAGAGAGAGAGAGAGAAACAGAGACACAGAGGGTGAGAGAGAGAGAGAGAGAGACAGAGACACAGTGTGAGAGAGAGAGAGAGAGACACACAGGGTGATAGAGAGAGAGAGAAACAGAGACACACAAGGTGAGAGAGAGAGAGAAACAGAGACACACAGGGTGAGAGAGAGAGAGAGAAACAGAGACACACAGGGTGAGAGAGAGAGAGAGACACAGGGTGAGAGAGAGAGAGAAACAGAGACACACAGGGTGAGAGAGAGAGAGAGAAACAGAGACACACAGGGTGAGAGAGAGAGAGAGAAACAGAGACACACAGGGTGAGAGAGAGAGAGAGAGAAACAGAGACACACAGGGTGAGAGAGAGAAAGAGAAACAGAGACACAGGGTGAGAGAGAGAGAGGGACAGAGACACACAGGGTGAGAGAGAGAGAGAGAAACAGAGACACACAGGGTGAGAGAGAGAGAGGGACAGAGACACACAGGGTGAGAGAGAGAGAGAGAAAAACAGAGACACACAGGGTGAGAGAGAGAGAAACATAGACACACAGGGTGAGAGAGAGAGAGAAACATAGACACACAGGGTGAGAGAGAGAGAGATACAGAGACACACAGGGTGAGAGAGAGAGAGAGAGACACAGAGACACACAGGGTGAGAGAGAGAGAGAGAAACAGAGACACACAGGGTGAGAGAGAGAGAGAGAGAAACAGAGACACACAGGGTGAGAGAGAGAGAGAGAGAAACAGAGACACACAGGGTGAGAGAGAGAGAGAAACAGAGACACACAGGGTGAGAGAGAGAGAGAGAAACAGAGACACACAGCGTGAGAGAGAGAGAGAGAGAAACAGAGACACACAGGGTGAGAGAGAGAGAGAGAGAAACAGAGACACACAGGGTGAGAGAGAGAGAAACAGAGACACACAGGGTTAGAGAGAGAGAGAGAAACAGAGACACACATGGTGAGAGAGAGAGAGAAACAGAGACACACAGGGTTAGAGAGAGAGAGAAACAGAGACACACAGGGTGAGAGAGAGAGAGAGAAACAGAGACACACGGTGAGAGAGAGAAACAGAGACACACCGGGTGAGAGAGAGAGAGAAACAGAGACACACAGGGTTAGAGAGAGAGAGAAACAGAGACACACAGGGTGAGAGAGAGAGAGAGAAACAGAGACACACGGTGAGAGAGAGAAACAGAGACACACAGGGTGAGAGAGAGAGAAACAGAGACACACAGGGTGAGAGAGAGAGAGAGAGAAACAGAGACACACAGGGTGAGAGAGAGAGAGAGAAACAGAGACACACAGGGTGAGAGAGAGAGAGAGAAACAGAGACACACAGGGTGAGAGAGGGAGAGAGAGAAACAGAGACAAACGGTGAGAGAGAGAGGAACAGAGACACACAGGGTGAGAGAGAGAGAAACAGAGACACACAGGGTGAGAGAGAGAGAGAAACAGAGACACACAGGGTGAGAGAGAGAGAGAGAAACAGAGACACACAGGGTGAGAGAGAGAGAGAGAAACAGAGACACACAGGGTGACGGAGAGAGAGAAACAGAGACACACAGGGTGAGAGAGAGAGAGAAACAGAGACACACAGGGTGAGAGAGAGAGAGAGAGAAACAGAGACACACAGGGTGAGAGAGAGAGAGAAACAGAGACACACAGGGTGAGAGAGAGAGAGAGAGAAACAGAGACACACAGGGTGAGAGAGAGAGAGAGAAACAGGGACACATAGGGTGAGAGAGAGAGAGAAACAGAGACACACAGGGTGAGAGAGAGAGAAACAGAGACACACAGGGTGAGAGAGAGAGAAACAGGGACACACAGGGTGAGAGAGAGAGAGAAACAGAGACACACAGGGTGAGAGAGAGAGAAACTGAGACACACAGGGTGAGGGAGAGAGAGAAACAGAGACACACAGGGTTAGAGAGAGAGAGAGAGAAACAGAGACGCACAGGGTGAGAGAGAGAGAGAAACAGAGACACACAGGGTGAGTGAGAGATAGAAATAGAGACACACAGGGTGAGAGAGAGAGAAATATAGAGACACACAGGGTGAGGGAGAGAGAGAGAAACAGAGACACACAGGGTGAGAGAGAGAGAGAGAAACAGAGACACACAGGGTGACGGAGGAGAGAAAAAGAGACACACAGGGTGAGAGAGAGAGAGAAACAGAGACACACAGGGTGAGAGAGAGAGAGAGAGAAACAGAGACACACAGGGTGAGAGAGAGAGAGAAACAGAGACACACAGGGTGAGAGAGAGAGAGAGAGAAACAGAGACACACAGGGTGAGAGAGAGAGAGAGAAACAGGGACACATAGGGTGAGAGAGAGAGAGAAACAGAGACACACAGGGTGAGAGAGAGAGAAACAGAGACACACAGGGTGAGAGAGAGAGAAACAGGGACACACAGGGTGAGAGAGAGAGAGAAACAGAGACACACAGGGTGAGAGAGAGAGAAACTGAGACACACAGGGTGAGGGAGAGAGAGAAACAGAGACACACAGGGTTAGAGAGAGAGAGAGAGAAACAGAGACGCACAGGGTGAGAGAGAGAGAGAAACAGAGACACACAGGGTGAGTGAGAGATAGAAATAGAGACACACAGGGTGAGAGAGAGAGAAATATAGAGACACACAGGGTGAGAGAGAGAGAGAGAAACAGAGACACACAGGGTGAGAGAGAGAGAAACAGAGACACACAGGGTGAGAGAGAGAAACAGAGGCACACAGGGTGAGAGCGAGAGAGAGAGAAACAGAGACACACAGGGTGAGAGAGAGAGAGAGAATCAGAGACACACAGGGTGAGAGAGAGAGAAACAGAGACACACAGGTTGAGAGAGAGAGAGAAACAGAGACACACAGGGTGAGAGAGAGTGAGAGAAACAGAGACACACAGGGTGAGAGAGAGAGAAACAGAGACACACAGGGTGAGAGAGAGAGAGTGAAACAGAGACACACAGGGTGAGAGAGAGAGAGTCAGAGACACACAGGGTGAGAGAGAGAGAGATACAGAGACACACAGGGTGAGAGAGAGAGAGAGAAACAGAGACACACAGGGTGAGAGAGAGAGAGAAACAGAGACACACAGGGTGAGAGAGAGAGAGAGAAACAGAGACACACAGCGTGAGAGAGAGAGAGAGAGAGAAACAGAGACACACAGGGTGAGAGAGAGAGAGAGAAACAGAGACACACAGGGTGAGAGAGAGAGAGAGAGAAACAGAGACGGACAGGGTGAGAGAGAGAGAGAAACAGAGACACACAGGGTGAGAGAGAGAGAGAAATAGAGACACACAGGGTGAGGGAGAGAGAGAGAAACAGAGACACACAGGGTGAGAGAGAGAGAGAAACAGAGACACACAGGGTGAGAGAGAGAGAGAGAAACAGAGACACACAGCGTGAGAGAGAGAGAGAAATAGAGACACACAGGGTGAGAGAGAGAGAGAGAGAAACAGAGACACACAGCGTGAGAGAGAGAGAGAAACAGAGACACACAGGGTGAGAGAGAGAGAGAGAAACAGAGACACACAGCGTGAGAGAGAGAGAGAGAGAAACAGAGACACACAGGGTGAGAGAGAGAGAGAGAAATGGAGACACACAGGGTGAGAGAGAGAGAGAGAGAAACAGAGACGGACAGGGTGAGAGAGAGAGAGAAACAGAGACACACAGGGTGAGAGAGAGAGAGAAATAGAGACATACAGGGTGAGGGAGAGAGAGAGAAACAGAGACACACAGGGTGAGCGAGAGAGAGAAACAGAGACGCACAGGGTGAGAGAGAGAGAGAAACAGAGACACACAGGGTGAGAGAGAGAGAGAAATAGAGACACACAGGGTGAGAGAGAGAGAAATAGAGACACACAGGGTGAGGGAGAGAGAGAGAAACAGAGACACACAGGGTGAGAGAGAGAGAGAGAAACAGAGACACACAGGGTGAGAGAGAGAGAGAGAAACAGAGACACACAGGGTGAGAGAGAGAGAGAGAGAAATAGAGACACACAGGGTGAGGGAGAGAGAGAGAAACAGAGACACACAGGGTGAGAGAGAGAAACAGAGACACACAGGGTGAGAGAGAGAGAGAGAATCAGAGACACACAGGGTGAGAGAGAGAGAGAAACAGAGACACACAGGGTGAGAGAGAGAGAGAGAAACAGAGACACACAGGGTGAGAGAGAGAGAGAGAAAGAGAGACACACAGGGTGAGAGAGAGAGAGAGAAACAGAGACACACAGGGTGAGAGAGAGAGAGAAACAGAGACACACAGGGTGAGAGAGAGAGAAATAGAAACACACAGGGTGAGAGAGAGAGAGAGAAACAGAGACACACAGGGTGAGAGAGAGAGAGAGAAACAGAGACACACAGGGTGAGAGAGAGAGAGAGAAACAGAGACACACAGGGTGAGAGAGAGAGAAACAGAGACACACAGGGTGAGAGAGAAAGAAACAGAGACACACAGGGTGAGAGAGAGAGAGAAACAGAGACACACAGTGTGAGAGAGAGAGAGAGAGAAACAGATACACACAGGGTGAGAGAGAGAGAGAGAAACAGAGACACACAGGTTGAGAGAGAGAGAGAGAGAAACAGATACACACAGGGTGAGAGAGAGAGAAACAGAGACACACAGTGTGAGAGGGAGAGAAACAGAGACACACAGGGTGAGAGAGAGAGAGAGAGAAACAGAGACACACAGGGTGAGAGAGAGAGAGAAATAGAGACACACAGGGTGAGGGAGAGAGAGAGAAACAGAGACACACAGGGTGAGAGAGAGAGAGAAACAGAGACACACAGGGTGAGAGAGAGAGAGAGAAACAGAGACACACAGCGTGAGAGAGAGAGAGAGAGAAACAGAGACACACAGGGTGAGAGAGAGAGAGAGAAATGGAGACACACAGGGTGAGAGAGAGAGAGAGAGAAACAGAGACGGACAGGGTGAGAGAGAGAGAGAAACAGAGACACACAGGGTGAGAGAGAGAGAGAAATAGAGACATACAGGGTGAGGGAGAGAGAAATAGAGACACACAGGGTGAGGGAGAGAGAGAGAAACAGAGACACACAGGGTGAGAGAGAGAAACAGAGACACACAGGGTGAGAGAGAGAAACAGAGGCACACAGCGTGAGAGAGAGAGAATGAGACACACAGGTTGAGAGAGAGATAGAGAAACAGAGATACACAGGGTGAGAGAGAGAGAGAGAAACAGAGACACAGGGTGAGAGAGAGAGAAACAGAGACACACAGGGTGAGAGAGAGAGAGAAAAACAGAGACACACAGGGTGAGAGAGAGAGAAACAGAGACACACAGGGTGAGAGAGAGAGAAACAGAGACACACAGGGTGAGAGAGAGAGAGAAAAACAGAGACACACAGGGTGATAGAGAGAGAGAGAGAAACAGAGACACAGGGTGAGAGAGAGAGAGAGAAACAGAGACACACAGGGTGAGAGAGAGAGAGAGAATCAGAAACACACAGGGTGAGAGAGAGAGAGAGAAAGAGAGACACACAGTGTGAGAGAGAGAGAAACAGGGACACACAGGGTGGGAGAGAGAAACAGAGACACACAGGGTGAGAGAGAGAGAGAGAAACAGAGACACACAGGGTGAGAGAGAGAGAGAGAGAATCAGAAACACACAGGGTGAGAGAGAGAGAGAGAAACAGAGACACACAGGGTGAGAGAGAGAGAAACAGGGACACACAGGGTGAGAGAGAGAGAGAAACAGAGACACACAGGGTGAGAGCGAGAGAGTGAAACAGAGACACACAGGGTGAGAGAGAGAGAGAGAGAAACAGAGACACACAGGGTGAGAGAGAGAGAGAGAAACAGAGACGCACAGGGTGAGAGAGAGAGAGAAACAGAGACACACAGGGTGAGAGAGAGAGAGAGAGAAACAGAGACGCACAGGGTGAGAGAGAGAGAGAGAGAAACAGAGACGCACAGGGTGAGAGAGAGAGAGAAACAGAGACACACAGGGTGAGAGAGAGTGAGAAATAGAGACACACAGGGTGAGAGAGAGAGAGAAATAGAGACACACAGGGTGAGAGAGAGAGAGAAATAGAGACACACAGGGTGAGGGAGAGAGAGAGAAACAGAGACACACAGGGTGAGAGAGAGAAACAGAGACACACAGGGTGAGAGAGAGAGAGAGAATCAGAGACACACAGGGTGAGAGAGAGAAACAGAGACACACAGGGTGAGAGAGAGAGAGAAACAGAGAAACACAGCGTGAGAGAGAGAGAGAAACAGAGACACACAGGGTGAGAGAGAGAGAAACAGAGACACACAGGGTGAGAGAGAGAAATAAACAGAGACACACAGGGTGAGAGAGAGAGAGAGAAACAGACAGACACAGGGTGAGAGAGAGAGAGAAACAGAGACACACAGGGTGAGAGAGAGAGAGAGAGAAACAGAGACACACAGAGTGAGAGAGAGAGAGAGAGAAACAGAGACACACAGGGTGAGAGAGAGAGAGAGAAACAGAGACACACAGGGTGAGAGAGAGAGAGAGAGAAACAGAGACACACAGAGTGAGAGAGAGAGAGAGAGAAACAGAGACACACAGGGTGAGAGAGAGAGAGAGAAACAGAGACACACAGGGTGAGAGAGAGAGAGAAACAGATACACACAGGGTGAGAGAGAGAGAGAGAGAAACAGAGACACACAGGGTGAGAGAGAGAGAGAGAAACTGAGACACACAGGTTGAGAGAGAGAGAGAGAGAAACAGAGACACACAGGTTGAGAGAGAGAGAGAAACAGAGACACACAGGGTGAGAGAGAGAGAGAGAAACAGAGACACACAGGGTAAGAGAGAGAGAGAAAGAGAGACACACAGCGTGAGAGAGAGAGAGAAACAGAGACACACAGGATTAGAGAGAGAGAGAGAGAAACAGAGACACACAGGGTGAGAGAGAGAGAAACAGAGACACACAGGATTAGAGAGAGAGAGAGAGAGAAACAGAGACACACAGGGTGAGAGAGATAGAGAAACAGAGACACACAGGGTGAGAGAGAGAGAGAGAGAAACAGAGACACACAGGGTGAGAGAGAGAGAGAGAAACAGAGACACACAGGGTGAGAGAGAGAGAGAGAAACAGACACACAGCGTGAGAGAGGGAGAGAGAGAAACAGAGACGCACAGGGTGAGAGAGAGAGAGAGAAACAGAGACACACAGGGTGAGAGAGAGAGAGAGACAGAGAGACACAGCGTGAGAGAGAGAGAGAAAGAGAGACACACAGGGTGAGAGAGAGAGAAACAGAGACACACAGGGTGAGAGAGAGAGAGAGAGAGAAACAGAGACACACAGGGTGGGAGAGAGAGAGAGAGAGAAACAGAGACACACAGGGTGAGAGAGAGAGAGAGAGAAACAGAGACACACAGGGTGAGAAAGAGAGAGAGAAACAGAGACACACAGGGTGAGAGAGAGAGAGAGAGAGAAACAGAGACACACAGGGTGGGAGAGAGAGAGTGAAACAGAGACACACAGGGTGAGAGAGAGAGAGAAACAGAGACACACAGGGTGAGAGAGAGAGAGAAATAGAGACACACAGGGTGAGAGAGAGAGAGAGAGAAACAGAGACACACAGCGTGAGAGAGAGAGAGAAACAGAGACACACAGGGTGAGAGAGAGAGAGAGAAACAGAGACACACAGCGTGAGAGAGAGAGAGAGAGAAACAGAGACACACAGGGTGAGAGAGAGAGAGAGAAATGGAGACACACAGGGTGAGAGAGAGAGAGAGAGAAACAGAGACGGACAGGGTGAGAGAGAGAGAGAAACAGAGACACACAGGGTGAGAGAGAGAGAGAAATAGAGACATACAGGGTGAGGGAGAGAGAGAGAAACAGAGACACACAGGGTGAGCGAGAGAGAGAAACAGAGACGCACAGGGTGAGAGAGAGAGAGAAACAGAGACACACAGGGTGAGAGAGAGAGAGAAATAGAGACACACAGGGTGAGAGAGAGAGAAATAGAGACACACAGGGTGAGGGAGAGAGAGAGAAACAGAGACACACAGGGTGAGAGAGAGAGAGAGAAACAGAGACACACAGGGTGAGAGAGAGAGAGAGAAACAGAGACACACAGGGTGAGAGAGAGAGAGAGAGAAATAGAGACACACAGGGTGAGGGAGAGAGAGAGAAACAGAGACACACAGGGTGAGAGAGAGAAACAGAGACACACAGGGTGAGAGAGAGAGAGAGAATCAGAGACACACAGGGTGAGAGAGAGAGAGAAACAGAGACACACAGGGTGAGAGAGAGAGAGAGAAACAGAGACACACAGGGTGAGAGAGAGAGAGAGAAAGAGAGACACACAGGGTGAGAGAGAGAGAGAGAAACAGAGACACACAGGGTGAGAGAGAGAGAGAAACAGAGACACACAGGGTGAGAGAGAGAGAAATAGAAACACACAGGGTGAGAGAGAGAGAGAGAAACAGAGACACACAGGGTGAGAGAGAGAGAGAGAAACAGAGACACACAGGGTGAGAGAGAGAGAGAGAAACAGAGACACACAGGGTGAGAGAGAGAGAAACAGAGACACACAGGGTGAGAGAGAAAGAAACAGAGACACACAGGGTGAGAGAGAGAGAGAAACAGAGACACACAGTGTGAGAGAGAGAGAGAGAGAAACAGATACACACAGGGTGAGAGAGAGAGAGAGAAACAGAGACACACAGGTTGAGAGAGAGAGAGAGAGAAACAGATACACACAGGGTGAGAGAGAGAGAAACAGAGACACACAGTGTGAGAGGGAGAGAAACAGAGACACACAGGGTGAGAGAGAGAGAGAGAGAAACAGAGACACACAGGGTGAGAGAGAGAGAGAAATAGAGACACACAGGGTGAGGGAGAGAGAGAGAAACAGAGACACACAGGGTGAGAGAGAGAGAGAAACAGAGACACACAGGGTGAGAGAGAGAGAGAGAAACAGAGACACACAGCGTGAGAGAGAGAGAGAGAGAAACAGAGACACACAGGGTGAGAGAGAGAGAGAGAAATGGAGACACACAGGGTGAGAGAGAGAGAGAGAGAAACAGAGACGGACAGGGTGAGAGAGAGAGAGAAACAGAGACACACAGGGTGAGAGAGAGAGAGAAATAGAGACATACAGGGTGAGGGAGAGAGAAATAGAGACACACAGGGTGAGGGAGAGAGAGAGAAACAGAGACACACAGGGTGAGAGAGAGAAACAGAGACACACAGGGTGAGAGAGAGAAACAGAGGCACACAGCGTGAGAGAGAGAGAATGAGACACACAGGTTGAGAGAGAGATAGAGAAACAGAGACACACAGGGTGAGAGAGAGAGAGAGAAACAGAGACACAGGGTGAGAGAGAGAGAAACAGAGACACACAGGGTGAGAGAGAGAGAGAAAAACAGAGACACACAGGGTGAGAGAGAGAGAAACAGAGACACACAGGGTGAGAGAGAGAGAAACAGAGACACACAGGGTGAGAGAGAGAGAGAAAAACAGAGACACACAGGGTGATAGAGAGAGAGAGAGAAACAGAGACACAGGGTGAGAGAGAGAGAGAGAAACAGAGACACACAGGGTGAGAGAGAGAGAGAGAATCAGAAACACACAGGGTGAGAGAGAGAGAGAGAAAGAGAGACACACAGTGTGAGAGAGAGAGAAACAGGGACACACAGGGTGGGAGAGAGAAACAGAGACACACAGGGTGAGAGAGAGAGAGAGAAACAGAGACACACAGGGTGAGAGAGAGAGAGAGAATCAGAAACACACAGGGTGAGAGAGAGAGAGAGAAACAGAGACACACAGGGTGAGAGAGAGAGAAACAGGGACACACAGGGTGAGAGAGAGAGAGAAACAGAGACACACAGGGTGAGAGCGAGAGAGTGAAACAGAGACACACAGGGTGAGAGAGAGAGAGAGAGAAACAGAGACACACAGGGTGAGAGAGAGAGAGAGAAACAGAGACGCACAGGGTGAGAGAGAGAGAGAAACAGAGACACACAGGGTGAGAGAGAGAGAGAGAGAAACAGAGACGCACAGGGTGAGAGAGAGAGAGAGAGAAACAGAGACGCACAGGGTGAGAGAGAGAGAGAAACAGAGACACACAGGGTGAGAGAGAGTGAGAAATAGAGACACACAGGGTGAGAGAGAGAGAGAAATAGAGACACACAGGGTGAGAGAGAGAGAGAAATAGAGACACACAGGGTGAGGGAGAGAGAGAGAAACAGAGACACACAGGGTGAGAGAGAGAAACAGAGACACACAGGGTGAGAGAGAGAGAGAGAATCAGAGACACACAGGGTGAGAGAGAGAAACAGAGACACACAGGGTGAGAGAGAGAGAGAAACAGAGAAACACAGCGTGAGAGAGAGAGAGAAACAGAGACACACAGGGTGAGAGAGAGAGAGAGAAACAGAGACACACAGGGTGAGAGAGAGAGAAACAGAGACACACAGGGTGAGAGAGAGAAATAAACAGAGACACACAGGGTGAGAGAGAGAGAGAAACAGAGAAACACAGCGTGAGAGAGAGAGAGAAACAGAGACACACAGGGTGAGAGAGAGAGAGAGAAACAGACAGACACAGGGTGAGAGAGAGAGAGAAACAGAGACACACAGGGTGAGAGAGAGAGAGAGAGAAACAGAGACACACAGAGTGAGAGAGAGAGAGAGAGAAACAGAGACACACAGGGTGAGAGAGAGAGAGAGAAACAGAGACACACAGGGTGAGAGAGAGAGAGAGAGAAACAGAGACACACAGAGTGAGAGAGAGAGAGAGAGAAACAGAGACACACAGGGTGAGAGAGAGAGAGAGAAACAGAGACACACAGGGTGAGAGAGAGAGAGAAACAGATACACACAGGGTGAGAGAGAGAGAGAGAAACAGAGACACACAGGGTGAGAGAGAGAGAGAGAAACTGAGACACACAGGTTGAGAGAGAGAGAGAGAGAAACAGAGACACACAGGTTGAGAGAGAGAGAGAAACAGAGACACACAGGGTGAGAGAGAGAGAGAGAAACAGAGACACACAGGGTAAGAGAGAGAGAGAAAGAGAGACACACAGGATTAGAGAGAGAGAGAGAGAAACAGAGACACACAGGGTGAGAGAGAGAGAAACAGAGACACACAGGATTAGAGAGAGAGAGAGAGAGAAACAGAGACACACAGGGTGAGAGAGATAGAGAAACAGAGACACACAGGGTGAGAGAGAGAGAGAGAGAAACAGAGACACACAGGGTGAGAGAGAGAGAGAGAAACAGAGACACACAGGGTGAGAGAGAGAGAGAGAAACAGACACACAGCGTGAGAGAGGGAGAGAGAGAAACAGAGACGCACAGGGTGAGAGAGAGAGAGAGAAACAGAGACACACAGGGTGAGAGAGAGAGAGAGACAGAGAGACACAGCGTGAGAGAGAGAGAGAAAGAGAGACACACAGGGTGAGAGAGAGAGAAACAGAGACACACAGGGTGAGAGAGAGAGAGAGAGAGAAACAGAGACACACAGGGTGGGAGAGAGAGAGAGAGAGAAACAGAGACACACAGGGTGAGAGAGAGAGAGAGAGAAACAGAGACACACAGGGTGAGAAAGAGAGAGAGAAACAGAGACACACAGGGTGAGAGAGAGAGAGAGAGAGAAACAGAGACACACAGGGTGGGAGAGAGAGAGAGAAACAGAGACACACAGGGTGAGAGAGAGAGAGAAACAGAGACACACAGGGTGAGAGTAAGAGAGAAATAGAGACACACAGGGTGAGGGAGAGAGAGAGAAACAGAGACACACAGGGTGAGAGAGAGAGAGAGAGAAACAGAGACACACAGAGTGAGAGAGAGAGAGAAACAGAGACACACAGGGTGAGAGAGAGAGAGAAACAGAGACACACAGGTTGAGAGAGGGAGAGAAACAGAGACACACAGGGTGAGAGAGAGAGAGAGATACAGAGACACACAGGGTGAGAGAGAGAGAGAAACAGAGACACACAGGGTGAGAGAGGGAGAGAAACAGAGACACACAGGGTGAGAGAGAGAGAGAGATACAGAGACACACAGGGTGAGAGAGAGAGAGAGAGAAACAGAGACACTCAGGGTTAGAGAGAGAGAGAAACAGAGATACACAAGGTGAGAGAGAGAGAGAAACAGAGACACACAGGGTGAGAGAGGGAGAGAAGCAGAGACACACAGGGTGAGAGAGAGAGAGAGAGAAACTGAGACACACAGGGTGAGAGAGAGAGAGAGAGAAACAGAGACACACAGGGTGAGAGAGAGAGAGAGAAACAGAGTCACCAGGGTGAGAGAGAGAGAGAGAGAGAGAAACAGAGACACACAGGGTGAGAGAGGGAGAGAAACAGAGACACACAGGGTGAGAGAGAGAGAGAGAGAAACAGAGACACACAGGGTGAGAGAGAGAGAGAAACAGAGACACACAGGGTGAGAGAGAGAGAGAAACAGAGACACACAGGGTGAGAGAGAGAGAGAAACAGAGACACACAGGGTGAGAGAGAGGGAGAGAAACAGAGATACACAGGGTGAGAGAGAGAGAGAGAGAAACAGAGTCACACAGGGTGAGAGAGAGAGAGAGAGAAACAGAGACACACAGGGTGAGAGAGAGAGAGAGAAACAGAGACACACAGGGTGAGAGAGAGAGAAACAGAGAAACACAGGGTGAGAGAGAGAGAGAAACAGAGACACACAGGGTGAGAGAGAGAGAGAGACACAGACACAGGGTGAGAGAGAGGGAGAAACAGAGACACACAGGGTGAGAGAGAGAGAGAGAAACAGAGACACACAGGGTGAGAGAGAGAGGGAGAGAAACAGAGACACACAGTGTGAGAGAGAGAGAGAGAGAAACAGAGACACACAGGGTGAGAGAGAGAGAGAGAAACAGAGACACACAGGGTGAGAGAGAGAGAGAGAAACAGAGACACACAGGGTGAGAGAGAGAGGGAGAGAAACAGAGACACACAGGGTGAGAGAGAGAGAGAGAAACAGAGACACACAGGGTGAGAGAGAGACGGAGAGAAACAGAGACACACAGGGTGAGAGAGAGAGAGAGAAACAGAGACACACAGGGTGAGAGGGAGAGAGAGAAACAGAGACACACAGGGTGAGAGAGAGAGAAACAGAGACACACAGGGTGAGAGAGAGAGAGAGAAACAGAGACACACAGTGTGAGAGAGAGAGAGAGAAACAGAGACACACAGGGTGAGAGAAAGAGAGAAACAGAGACACACAGGGTGAGAGAGAGAGAAACAGAGACACACAGGGTGAGAGAGAGAGAAACAGAGACACACAGCTTGAGAGAGAGAGAGAAACAGAGACACACAGGGTGAGAGAGAGAGAGAGAAACAGAGACAAACAGGTTGAGAGAGATAGAGAGAAAAAGAGACACACAGGGTGAGAGAGAGAGTGAATCATAGACACTCAGGGTGAGAGAGAGAGAAACAGAGACACACAGGTTGAGAGAGAGAGAAACAGAGACACACAGGGTGAGAGAGAGAGTGAATCTTAGACACTCAGGGTGAGAGAGAGAGAGAAACAGAGATATACAGGGTGAGAGAGAGAGAAACAGAGAGACACAGGGTGAGAGAGAGAGAGAGAGAGAAACAGAGACACACAGGGTGAGAGAGAGAGAGAGAAACAGAGACGCACAGGGTGAGAGAGAGAGAGAAACAGAGACACACAGGGTGAGAGAGAGAGAGAGAAACAGAGACACACAGGGTGAGAGAGAGAGAGAGAATCAGAAACACACAGGGTGAGAGAGAGAGAGAGAAACAGAGACACACAGGGTGAGAGAGAGAGAAACAGGGACACACAGGGTGAGAGAGAGAGAGAAACAGAGACACACAGGGTGAGAGCGAGAGAGTGAAACAGAGACACACAGGGTGAGAGAGAGAGAGAGAGAAACAGAGACACACAGGGTGAGAGAGAGAGAGAGAAACAGAGACGCACAAGGTGAGAGAGAGAGAGAAACAGAGACACACAGGGTGAGAGAGAGAGAGAGAGAAACAGAGACGCACAGGGTGAGAGAGAGAGAGAGAGAAACAGAGACGCACAGGGTGAGAGAGAGAGAGAAACAGAGACACACAGGGTGAGAGAGAGTGAGAAATAGAGACACACAGG
Source organism: Isurus oxyrinchus (assembly GCA_026770705.1). Classification (NCBI taxonomy): domain Eukaryota; kingdom Metazoa; phylum Chordata; class Chondrichthyes; order Lamniformes; family Lamnidae; genus Isurus; species Isurus oxyrinchus. The sequence continues at coordinate 9,298,643 of JANJGN010000034.1, forward strand.
GTGAGAGAGAGAGAGAAATAGAGACACACAGGGTGAGAGAGAGAGAGAAATAGAGACACACAGGGTGAGGGAGAGAGAGAGAAACAGAGACACACAGGGTGAGAGAGAGAAACAGAGACACACAGGGTGAGAGAGAGAGAGAGAATCAGAGACACACAGGGTGAGAGAGAGAAACAGAGACACACAGGGTGAGAGAGAGAGAGAAACAGAGAAACACAGCGTGAGAGAGAGAGAGAAACAGAGACACACAGGGTGAGAGAGAGAGAGAGAAACAGAGACACACAGGGTGAGAGAGAGAGAAACAGAGACACACAGGGTGAGAGAGAGAAATAAACAGAGACACACAGGGTGAGAGAGAGAGAGAGAAACAGACAGACACAGGGTGAGAGAGAGAGAGAAACAGAGACACACAGGGTGAGAGAGAGAGAGAGAGAAACAGAGACACACAGAGTGAGAGAGAGAGAGAGAGAAACAGAGACACACAGGGTGAGAGAGAGAGAGAGAAACAGAGACACACAGGGTGAGAGAGAGAGAGAGAAACAGAGACACACAGAGTGAGAGAGAGAGAGAGAGAAACAGAGACACACAGGGTGAGAGAGAGAGAGAGAAACAGAGACACACAGGGTGAGAGAGAGAGTGAAACAGATACACACAGGGTGAGAGAGAGAGAGAGAGAAACAGAGACACACAGGGTGAGAGAGAGAGAGAGAAACTGAGACACACAGGTTGAGAGAGAGAGAGAGAGAAACAGAGACACACAGGTTGAGAGAGAGAGAGAAACAGAGACACACAGGGTGAGAGAGAGAGAGAGAAACAGAGACACACAGGGTAAGAGAGAGAGAGAAAGAGAGACACACAGCGTGAGAGAGAGAGAGAAACAGAGACACACAGGATTAGAGAGAGAGAGAGAGAAACAGAGACACACAGGGTGAGAGAGAGAGAAACAGAGACACACAGGATTAGAGAGAGAGAGAGAGAGAAACAGAGACACACAGGGTGAGAGAGATAGAGAAACAGAGACACACAGGGTGAGAGAGAGAGAGAGAGAAACAGAGACACACAGGGTGAGAGAGAGAGAGAGAAACAGAGACACACAGGGTGAGAGAGAGAGAGAGAAACAGACACACAGCGTGAGAGAGGGAGAGAGAGAAACAGAGACGCACAGGGTGAGAGAGAGAGAGAGAAACAGAGACACACAGGGTGAGAGAGAGAGAGAGACAGAGAGACACAGCGTGAGAGAGAGAGAGAAAGAGAGACACACAGGGTGAGAGAGAGAGAAACAGAGACACACAGGGTGAGAGAGAGAGAGAGAGAGAAACAGAGACACACAGGGTGGGAGAGAGAGAGAGAGAGAAACAGAGACACACAGGGTGAGAGAGAGAGAGAGAGAAACAGAGACACACAGGGTGAGAAAGAGAGAGAGAAACAGAGACACACAGGGTGAGAGAGAGAGAGAGAGAGAAACAGAGACACACAGGGTGGGAGAGAGAGAGAGAAACAGAGACACACAGGGTGAGAGAGAGAGAGAAACAGAGACACACAGGGTGAGAGTAAGAGAGAAATAGAGACACACAGGGTGAGGGAGAGAGAGAGAAACAGAGACACACAGGGTGAGAGAGAGAGAGAGAGAAACAGAGACACACAGAGTGAGAGAGAGAGAGAAACAGAGACACACAGGGTGAGAGAGAGAGAGAAACAGAGACACACAGGTTGAGAGAGGGAGAGAAACAGAGACACACAGGGTGAGAGAGAGAGAGAGATACAGAGACACACAGGGTGAGAGAGAGAGAGAAACAGAGACACACAGGGTGAGAGAGGGAGAGAAACAGAGACACACAGGGTGAGAGAGAGAGAGAGATACAGAGACACACAGGGTGAGAGAGAGAGAGAGAGAAACAGAGACACTCAGGGTTAGAGAGAGAGAGAAACAGAGATACACAAGGTGAGAGAGAGAGAGAAACAGAGACACACAGGGTGAGAGAGGGAGAGAAGCAGAGACACACAGGGTGAGAGAGAGAGAGAGAGAAACTGAGACACACAGGGTGAGAGAGAGAGAGAGAGAAACAGAGACACACAGGGTGAGAGAGAGAGAGAGAAACAGAGTCACCAGGGTGAGAGAGAGAGAGAGAGAGAGAAACAGAGACACACAGGGTGAGAGAGGGAGAGAAACAGAGACACACAGGGTGAGAGAGAGAGAGAGAGAAACAGAGACACACAGGGTGAGAGAGAGAGAGAAACAGAGACACACAGGGTGAGAGAGAGAGAGAAACAGAGACACACAGGGTGAGAGAGAGAGAGAAACAGAGACACACAGGGTGAGAGAGAGGGAGAGAAACAGAGATACACAGGGTGAGAGAGAGAGAGAGAGAAACAGAGTCACACAGGGTGAGAGAGAGAGAGAGAGAAACAGAGACACACAGGGTGAGAGAGAGAGAGAGAAACAGAGACACACAGGGTGAGAGAGAGAGAAACAGAGAAACACAGGGTGAGAGAGAGAGAGAAACAGAGACACACAGGGTGAGAGAGAGAGAGAGACACAGACACAGGGTGAGAGAGAGGGAGAAACAGAGACACACAGGGTGAGAGAGAGAGAGAGAAACAGAGACACACAGGGTGAGAGAGAGAGGGAGAGAAACAGAGACACACAGTGTGAGAGAGAGAGAGAGAGAAACAGAGACACACAGGGTGAGAGAGAGAGAGAGAAACAGAGACACACAGGGTGAGAGAGAGAGAGAGAAACAGAGACACACAGGGTGAGAGAGAGAGGGAGAGAAACAGAGACACACAGGGTGAGAGAGAGAGAGAGAAACAGAGACACACAGGGTGAGAGAGAGACGGAGAGAAACAGAGACACACAGGGTGAGAGAGAGAGAGAGAAACAGAGACACACAGGGTGAGAGGGAGAGAGAGAAACAGAGACACACAGGGTGAGAGAGAGAGAAACAGAGACACACAGGGTGAGAGAGAGAGAGAGAAACAGAGACACACAGTGTGAGAGATAGAGAGAGAAACAGAGACACACAGGGTGAGAGAAAGAGAGAAACAGAGACACACAGGGTGAGAGAGAGAGAAACAGAGACACACAGGGTGAGAGAGAGAGAAACAGAGACACACAGCTTGAGAGAGAGAGAGAAACAGAGACACACAGGGTGAGAGAGAGAGAGAGAAACAGAGACAAACAGGTTGAGAGAGATAGAGAGAAAAAGAGACACACAGGGTGAGAGAGAGAGTGAATCATAGACACTCAGGGTGAGAGAGAGAGAAACAGAGACACACAGGTTGAGAGAGAGAGAAACAGAGACACACAGGGTGAGAGAGAGAGTGAATCTTAGACACTCAGGGTGAGAGAGAGAGAGAAACAGAGATATACAGGGTGAGAGAGAGAGAAACAGAGAGACACAGGGTGAGAGAGAGAGAGAGAGAGAAACAGAGACACACAGGGTGAGAGAGAGAGAGAGAAACAGAGACGCACAGGGTGAGAGAGAGAGAGAAACAGAGACACACAGGGTGAGAGAGAGAGAGAGAAACAGAGACACACAGGGTGAGAGAGAGAGAGAGAATCAGAAACACACAGGGTGAGAGAGAGAGAGAGAAACAGAGACACACAGGGTGAGAGAGAGAGAAACAGGGACACACAGGGTGAGAGAGAGAGAGAAACAGAGACACACAGGGTGAGAGCGAGAGAGTGAAACAGAGACACACAGGGTGAGAGAGAGAGAGAGAGAAACAGAGACACACAGGGTGAGAGAGAGAGAGAGAAACAGAGACGCACAAGGTGAGAGAGAGAGAGAAACAGAGACACACAGGGTGAGAGAGAGAGAGAGAGAAACAGAGACGCACAGGGTGAGAGAGAGAGAGAGAGAAACAGAGACGCACAGGGTGAGAGAGAGAGAGAAACAGAGACACACAGGGTGAGAGAGAGTGAGAAATAGAGACACACAGGGTGAGAGAGAGAGAGAAATAGAGACACACAGGGTGAGAGAGAGAGAGAAATAGAGACACACAGGGTGAGGGAGAGAGAGAGAAACAGAGACACACAGGGTGAGAGAGAGAAACAGAGACACACAGGGTGAGAGAGAGAGAGAGAATCAGAGACACACAGGGTGAGAGAGAGAAACAGAGACACACAGGGTGAGAGAGAGAGAGAAACAGAGAAACACAGCGTGAGAGAGAGAGAGAAACAGAGACACACAGGGTGAGAGAGAGAGAGAGAAACAGAGACACACAGGGTGAGAGAGAGAGAAACAGAGACACACAGGGTGAGAGAGAGAAAGAAACAGAGACACACAGGGTGAGAGAGAGAGAGAGAAACAGACAGACACAGGGTGAGAGAGAGAGAGAAACAGAGACACACAGGGTGAGAGAGAGAGAGAGAGAAACAGAGACACACAGAGTGAGAGAGAGAGAGAGAGAAACAGAGACACACAGGGTGAGAGAGAGAGAGAGAAACAGAGACACACAGGGTGAGAGAGAGAGAGAGAGAAACAGAGACACACAGAGTGAGAGAGAGAGAGAGAGAAACAGAGACACACAGGGTGAGAGAGAGAGAGAGAAACAGAGACACACAGGGTGAGAGAGAGAGAGAAACAGATACACACAGGGTGAGAGAGAGAGAGAGAGAAACAGAGACACACAGGGTGAGAGAGAGAGAGAGAAACTGAGACACACAGGTTGAGAGAGAGAGAGAGAGAAACAGAGACACACAGGTTGAGAGAGAGAGAGAAACAGAGACACACAGGGTGAGAGAGAGAGAGAGAAACAGAGACACACAGGGTAAGAGAGAGAGAGAAAGAGAGACACACAGCGTGAGAGAGAGAGAGAAACAGAGACACACAGGATTAGAGAGAGAGAGAGAGAAACAGAGACACACAGGGTGAGAGAGAGAGAAACAGAGACACACAGGATTAGAGAGAGAGAGAGAGAGAAACAGAGACACACAGGGTGAGAGAGATAGAGAAACAGAGACACACAGGGTGAGAGAGAGAGAGAGAGAAACAGAGACACACAGGGTGAGAGAGAGAGAGAGAAACAGAGACACACAGGGTGAGAGAGAGAGAGAGAAACAGACACACAGCGTGAGAGAGAGAGAGAGAGAAACAGAGACGCACAGGGTGAGAGAGAGAGAGAGAAACAGAGACACACAGGGTGAGAGAGAGAGAGAGACAGAGAGACACAGCGTGAGAGAGAGAGAGAAAGAGAGACACACAGGGTGAGAGAGAGAGAAACAGAGACACACAGGGTGAGAGCGAGAGAGAGAGAGAAACAGAGACACACAGGGTGGGAGAGAGAGAGAGAGAGAAACAGAGACACACAGGGTGAGAGAGAGAGAGAGAGAAACAGAGACACACAGGGTGAGAAAGAGAGAGAGAAACAGAGACACACAGGGTGAGAGAGAGAGAGAGAGAGAAACAGAGACACACAGGGTGAGAGAGAGAGAGAAACAGAGACACACAGGGTGAGAGTAAGAGAGAAATAGAGACACACAGGGTGAGGGAGAGAGAGAGAAACAGAGACACACAGGGTGAGAGAGAGAGAGAGAGAAACAGAGACACACAGAGTGAGAGAGAGAGAGAAACAGAGACACACAGGGTGAGAGAGAGAGAGAAACAGAGACACACAGGTTGAGAGAGGGAGAGAAACAGAGACACACAGGGTGAGAGAGAGAGAGAGATACAGAGACACACAGGGTGAGAGAGAGAGAGAAACAGAGACACACAGGGTGAGAGAGGGAGAGAAACAGAGACACACAGGGTGAGAGAGAGAGAGAAAAACAGAGACACAGGGAGCGAGAGAGAGAGAGACAGAGAAACAGAGACACACAGGGTGAGAGAGAGAGAGAGATACAGAGACACACAGGGTGAGAGAGAGAGAGAAACAGAGACACACAGGGTGAGAGAGGGAGAGAAACAGAGACACACAGGGTGAGAGAGAGAGAGAAAAACAGAGACACAGGGAGCGAGAGAGAGAGAGACAGAGAAACAGAGACACACAGGGTGAGAGAGAGAGAGAGAAACAGAGACACTCAGGGTTAGAGAGAGAGAGAAACAGAGATACACAAGGTGAGAGAGAGAGAGAAACAGAGACACACAGGGTGAGAGAGGGAGAGAAGCAGAGACACACAGGGTGAGAGAGAGAGAGAGAGAAACTGAGACACACAGGGTGAGAGAGAGAGAGAGAGAAACAGAGACACACAGGGTGAGAGAGAGAGAGAGAAACAGAGTCACCAGGGTGAGAGAGAGAGAGAGAGAGAAACAGAGACACACAGGGTGAGAGAGGGAGAGAAACAGAGACACACAGGGTGAGAGAGAGAGAGAGAGAGAAACAGAGACACACAGGGTGAGAGAGAGAGAGAAACAGAGACACACAGGGTGAGAGAGAGAGAGAAACAGAGACACACAGGGTGAGAGAGAGAGAGAAACAGAGACACACAGGGTGAGAGAGAGGGAGAGAAACAGAGATACACAGGGTGAGAGAGAGAGAGAGAGAAACAGAGTCACACAGGGTGAGAGAGAGAGAGAGAGAAACAGAGACACACAGGGTGAGAGAGAGAGAGAGAAACAGAGACACACAGGGTGAGAGAGAGAGAAACAGAGAAACACTGGGTGAGAGAGAGAGAGAAACAGAGACACACAGGGTGAGAGAGAGAGAGAGAGACACAGACACAGGGTGAGAGAGAGGGAGAAACAGAGACACACAGGGTGAGAGAGAGAGAGAGAAACAGAGACACACAGGGTGAGAGAGAGAGGGAGAGAAACAGAGACACACAGTGTGAGAGAGAGAGAGAGAGAAACAGAGACACACAGGGTGAGAGAGAGAGAGAGAAACAGAGACACACAGGGTGAGAGAGAGAGAGAGAAACAGAGACACACAGGGTGAGAGAGAGAGGGAGAGAAACAGAGACACACAGGGTGAGAGAGAGAGAGAGAAACAGAGACACACAGGGTGAGAGAGAGACGGAGAGAAACAGAGACACACAGGGTGAGAGAGAGAGAGAGAAACAGAGACACACAGGGTGAGAGGGAGAGAGAGAAACAGAGACACACAGGGTGAGAGAGAGAGAAACAGAGACACACAGGGTGAGAGAGAGAGAGAGAAACAGAGACACACAGTGTGAGAGAGAGAGAGAGAAACAGAGACACACAGGGTGAGAGAAAGAGAGAAACAGAGACACACAGGGTGAGAGAGAGAGAAACAGAGACACACAGGGTGAGAGAGAGAGAAACAGAGACACACAGCTTGAGAGAGAGAGAGAAACAGAGACACACAGGGTGAGAGAGAGAGAGAAACAGAGACAAACAGGTTGAGAGAGATAGAGAGAAAAAGAGACACACAGGGTGAGAGAGAGAGTGAATCATAGACACTCAGGGTGAGAGAGAGAGAAACAGAGACACACAGGTTGAGAGAGAGAGAAACAGAGACACACAGGGTGAGAGAGAGAGTGAATCTTAGACACTCAGGGTGAGAGAGAGAGAGAAACAGAGATATACAGGGTGAGAGAGAGAGAAACAGAGAGACACAGGGTGAGAGAGAGAGAGAGAGAGAAACAGAGACACACAGGGTGAGAGAGAGAGAGAAAAAGAGACACACAGAGTGAGAGAGAGAGAGAGAGAAACAGAGACACACAGGGTGAGAGAGAGAGAGAAACAGAGACACAGAGGGTGAGAGAAACAGAGACACACGGTGAGAGAGAGAGAGAGAAACTGAGACACACAGGGTGAGAGAGAGAGAGAAACAGAGACACACCGGGTGAGAGAGAGAGAGAAACAGAGACACACAGGGTGAGAGAGAGAGAAACAGAGACTCACAGGGTGAGAGAGGGAGAGAGAGAAACAGAGACACACAGGGTGAGAGAGAGAGAGAGAGAGAAACAGAGACACACAGGGTGAGAGAGAGAGAGAGAGAGAAACAGAGACACACAGGGTGGGAGAGAGAGAGAGAAACAGAGACACACAGGGTGAGAGAGAGAGAGAAACAGAGACGCACAGCATGAGAGAGAGAGAGAAACAGAGACACACAGGGTGAGAGAGAGAGAGTAATAGAGACACACAGGGTGAGGGAGAGAGAGAGAAACAGAGACACACAGGGTGAGAGAGAGAGAGAGAGAAACAGAGACACACAGAGTGAGAGAGAGAGAGAAACAGAGACACACAGGGTGAGAGAGAGAGAGAAACAGAGACACACAGGTTGAGAGAGGGAGAGAAACAGAGACACACAGGGTGAGAGAGAGAGAGAGATACAGAGACACACAGGGTGAGAGAGAGAGAGAAACAGAGACACACAGGGTGAGAGAGGGAGAGAAACAGAGACACACAGGGTGAGAGAGAGAGAGAGATACAGAGACACACAGGGTGAGAGAGAGAGAGAGAAACAGAGACACAGGGAGCGAGAGAGAGAGAGAGAGAGAAACAGAGACACACAGGGTGAGAGAGAGAGAGAGAAACAGAGACACTCAGGGTTAGAGAGAGAGAGAAACAGAGATACACAAGGTGAGAGACAGAGAGAAACAGAGACACACAGGGTGAGAGAGGGAGAGAAGCAGAGACACACAGGGTGAGAGAGAGAGAGAGAGAAATTGAGACACACAGGGTGAGAGAGAGAGAGAGAGAGAAACAGAGACACACAGGGTGAGAGAGAGAGAGAGAAACAGAGTCACCAGGGTGAGAGAGAGAGAGAGAGAGAAACAGAGACACACAGGGTGAGAGAGGGAGAGAAACAGAGACACACAGGGTGAGAGAGAGAGAGAGAGAAACAGAGACACACAGGGTGAGAGAGAGAGAGAAACAGAGACACACAGGGTGAGAGAGAGAGAGAAACAGAGACACACAGGGTGAGAGAGAGAGAGAAACAGAGACACACAGGGTGAGAGAGAGGGAGAGAAACAGAGATACACAGGGTGAGAGAGAGAGAGAGAGAAACAGAGTCACACAGGGTGAGAGAGAGAGAGAGAGAAACAGAGACACACAGGGTGAGAGAGAGAGAGAGAAACAGAGACACACAGGGTGAGAGAGAGAGAAACAGAGAAACACAGGGTGAGAGAGAGAGAGAAACAGAGACACACAGGGTGAGAGAGAGAGAGAGACACAGACACAGGGTGAGAGAGAGGGAGAAACAGAGACACACAGGGTGAGAGAGAGAGGGAGAGAAACAGAGACACACAGGGTGAGAGAGAGAGAGAGAGAAACAGAGACACACAGGGTGAGAGAGAGAGAGAGAAACAGAGACACACAGGGTGAGAGAGAGAGAGAGAAACAGAGACACACAGGGTGAGAGAGAGAGGGAGAGAAACAGAGACACACAGGGTGAGAGAGAGAGAGAGAAACAGAGACACACAGAGTGAGAGGGAGAGAGAGAAACAGAGACACACAGGGTGAGAGAGAGAGAAACAGAGACACACAGGGTGAGAGAGAGAGAGAGAAACAGAGACACACAGTGTGAGAGAGAGAGAGAGAAACAGAGATACACAGGGTGAGAGAGAGAGAGAAACAGAGACACACAGGGTGAGAGAGAGAGAAACAGAGACACAGGGTGAGAGAGAGAGAAACAGAGACACACAGCTTGAGAGAGAGAGAGAAACAGAGACAAACAGGTTGAGAGAGATAGAGAGAAAAAGAGACACACAGGGTGAGAGAGAGAGTGAATCATAGATACTCAGGGTGAGAGAGAGAGAAACAGAGACACACAGGTTGAGAGAGAGAGAAACAGAGACACACAGGGAGATAGAGAGAGTGATTCTTAGACACTCAGGGTGAGAGAGAGAGAGAAACAGAGATATACAGGGTGAGAGAGAGAGAAACAGAGACACACAGGATGAGAGAGAGAGAAACAGAGAGACACAGGGTGAGAGAGAGAGAGAGAAACAGAGACACACAGAGTGAGAGAGAGAGAGAGAGAGAAACAGAGACACACAGGGTGAGAGAGAGAGAGAAAAAGAGACACACAGAGTGAGAGAGAGAGAGAGAGAAACAGAGACACACAGGGTGAGAGAGAGAGAGAAACAGAGACACAGAGGGTGAGAGAAACAGAGACACACAGGGTGAGAGAGAGAGACAGAAACTGAGACACACAGGGTGAGAGAGAGAGAGAAACAGAGACACACCGGGTGAGAGAGAGAGAGAAACAGAGACACACAGGGTGAGAGAGAGAGAAACAGAGACGCACAGCATGAGAGAGAGAGAGAAACAGAGACACACAGGGTGAGAGAGAGAGAGTAATAGAGACACACAGGGTGAGGGAGAGAGAGAGAAACAGAGACACACAGGGTGAGAGAGAGAGAGAGAGAAACAGAGACACACAGAGTGAGAGAGAGAGAGAAACAGAGACACACAGGGTGAGAGAGAGAGAGAAACAGAGACACACAGGTTGAGAGAGGGAGAGAAACAGAGACACACAGGGTGAGAGAGAGAGAGAGATACAGAGACACACAGGGTGAGAGAGAGAGAGAAACAGAGACACACAGGGTGAGAGAGGGAGAGAAACAGAGACACACAGGGTGAGAGAGAGAGAGAGATACAGAGACACACAGGGTGAGAGAGAGAGAGAGAAACAGAGACACAGGGAGCGAGAGAGAGAGAGAGAGAGAAACAGAGACACACAGGGTGAGAGAGAGAGAGAGAAACAGAGACACTCAGGGTTAGAGAGAGAGAGAAACAGAGATACACAAGGTGAGAGACAGAGAGAAACAGAGACACACAGGGTGAGAGAGGGAGAGAAGCAGAGACACACAGGGTGAGAGAGAGAGAGAGAGAAATTGAGACACACAGGGTGAGAGAGAGAGAGAGAGAGAAACAGAGACACACAGGGTGAGAGAGAGAGAGAGAAACAGAGTCACCAGGGTGAGAGAGAGAGAGAGAGAGAAACAGAGACACACAGGGTGAGAGAGGGAGAGAAACAGAGACACACAGGGTGAGAGAGAGAGAGAGAGAAACAGAGACACACAGGGTGAGAGAGAGAGAGAAACAGAGACACACAGGGTGAGAGAGAGAGAGAAACAGAGACACACAGGGTGAGAGAGAGAGAGAAACAGAGACACACAGGGTGAGAGAGAGGGAGAGAAACAGAGATACACAGGGTGAGAGAGAGAGAGAGAGAAACAGAGTCACACAGGGTGAGAGAGAGAGAGAGAGAAACAGAGACACACAGGGTGAGAGAGAGAGAGAGAAACAGAGACACACAGGGTGAGAGAGAGAGAAACAGAGAAACACAGGGTGAGAGAGAGAGAGAAACAGAGACACACAGGGTGAGAGAGAGAGAGAGACACAGACACAGGGTGAGAGAGAGGGAGAAACAGAGACACACAGGGTGAGAGAGAGAGGGAGAGAAACAGAGACACACAGGGTGAGAGAGAGAGAGAGAGAGAAACAGAGACACACAGGGTGAGAGAGAGAGAGAGAAACAGAGACACACAGGGTGAGAGAGAGAGAGAGAAACAGAGACACACAGGGTGAGAGAGAGAGGGAGAGAAACAGAGACACACAGGGTGAGAGAGAGAGAGAGAAACAGAGACACACAGAGTGAGAGGGAGAGAGAGAAACAGAGACACACAGGGTGAGAGAGAGAGAAACAGAGACACACAGGGTGAGAGAGAGAGAGAGAAACAGAGACACACAGTGTGAGAGAGAGAGAGAGAAACAGAGATACACAGGGTGAGAGAGAGAGAGAAACAGAGACACACAGGGTGAGAGAGAGAGAAACAGAGACACAGGGTGAGAGAGAGAGAAACAGAGACACACAGCTTGAGAGAGAGAGAGAAACAGAGACAAACAGGTTGAGAGAGATAGAGAGAAAAAGAGACACACAGGGTGAGAGAGAGAGTGAATCATAGATACTCAGGGTGAGAGAGAGAGAAACAGAGACACACAGGTTGAGAGAGAGAGAAACAGAGACACACAGGGAGATAGAGAGAGTGATTCTTAGACACTCAGGGTGAGAGAGAGAGAGAAACAGAGATATACAGGGTGAGAGAGAGAGAAACAGAGACACACAGGATGAGAGAGAGAGAAACAGAGAGACACAGGGTGAGAGAGAGAGAGAGAAACAGAGACACACAGAGTGAGAGAGAGAGAGAGAGAGAAACAGAGACACACAGGGTGAGAGAGAGAGAGAAAAAGAGACACAAAGAGTGAGAGAGAGAGAGAGAGAAACAGAGACACACAGGGTGAGAGAGAGAGAGAAACAGAGACACAGAGGGTGAGAGAAACAGAGACACACAGGGTGAGAGAGAGAGACAGAAACTGAGACACACAGGGTGAGAGAGAGAGAGAAACAGAGACACACCGGGTGAGAGAGAGAGAGAAACAGAGACACACAGGGTGAGAGAGAGAGAAACAGAGACTCACAGGGTGAGAGAGGGAGAGAGAGAAACAGAGACACACAGGGTGAGAGAGAGAGAGAAACAGAGACACACAGGGTGAGAGAGAGAGAGAAACAGAGACACACAGGGTGAGAGAAAGAGAGAGAGAGACAGAGACACACAGGGTGAGAGAGAGAGAAACAGAGACACACAGGGTGAGAGAGAGAGAGAAACAGAGACACACAGGGTGAGAGAGAGAGAAACAGAGACACAAAGGGTGAGAGAGAGAGAGAAACAGAGACACACAGGGTGAGAGAGAGAGAGAAACAGAGACACACAGGGTGAGAGAGAGAGAGAGAGAGACAGAGACACAGGGTGAGAGAGAGAGAGAGAAACAGAGACACACAGGGTGAGAGAGAGAGAGAAACAGAGACTCACAGGGTGAGAGAGAGAGAGACAGAGACACAGGGTGAGAGAGAGAGAGAGAAACAGAGACACACAGGGTGAGAGAGAGAGAAACGGAGACACACAGGGTGAGAGAGAGAGAGAGAGAGAGAAACAGAGGCACAGGGTGAGAGAGAGAGAGTGAAACAGAGACACACAGGATGAGAGAGAGAGAGAAACAGAGACACACAGGGTGAGAGAAAGAGAGAGAGAAACAGAGACAAAGGGTGAGAGAGAGAGAGAGAAACAGAGACAGACGGTGAGAGAGAGAGAGAAACCGAGACACACAGGGTGAGAGAGAGAGAGAGAATCAGAGACACACAGGGTTAGAGAGAGAGAGAAACAGAGACACACAGGGTGAGAGAGAGAGAGAAACAGAGACACACAGGGTGAGAGAGAGAAACAGAGACACACAGGGTGAGAGAGAGAGAGAGAAACAGAGACACACAGGCTGAGAGAGAGAGAGAGAGAAACAGAGACACACAGGGTGAGAGAGAGAGAGAGAAACAGAGACACACAGGGTGAGAGAGAGAGAAACAGAGACACACAGGGTGAGAGAGAGAGAAACAGAGACACACAGCGTGAGAGAGAGAGAGAGAAACAGAGACACACAGGGTGAGAGAGAGAGAGAAACAGAGACACACAGGGTGAGAGAGAGAGAGAAACAGAGACACACAGGGTGAGAGAGAGAGAAACAGATACACACAGCATGAGAGAGAGAGAGAGAAACAGAGACACACAGGGTGAGAGAGAGAGAGAAACAGAGACAAACAGGTTGAGAGAGATAGAGAGAAAAAGAGACACACAGGGTGAGAGAGAGTGTGAATCATAGACACTCAGGGTGAGATAGAGAGAAAAAGAGACACACAGGGTGAGAGAGAGAGTGAATCATAGACACTCAGGGTGAGAGAGAGAGAAACAGAGACACACAGGTTGAGAGAGAGAGTGAATCTTAGACACTCAGGGTGAGAGAGAGAGAAACAGAGACACACAGGTTGAGAGAGAGAGAGAAACAGAGACAAACAGGTTTGAGAGAGATAGAGAGAAACAGAGACGCACAGGGTGAGAGAGAGAGAGAGAAACAGACACACAGGGTGAGAGAGAGAGAGAGAAACAGAGACACACAGGGTGAGAGAGAGAGTGAATCTTAGACACTCAGGGTGAGAGAGAGAGAGAAACAGAGATATACAGGGTGAGAGAGAGAGAAACAGAGACACACAGGGTGAGAGAGAGAGAAACAGAGAGACACAGGGTGAGAGAGAGAGAGAGAAACAGAGACACAGAGTGAGAGAGAGAGAGAGAGAGAAACAGAGACACACAGGGTGAGAGAGAGAGAGAGAAAAAGAGACACACAGAGTGAGAGAGAGAGAGAGAGAAACAGAGACACACAGGGTGAGAGAGAGAGAGAAACAGAGACACAGAGGGTGAGAGAAACAGAGACACACAGGGTGAGAGAGAGAGAGAGAAACTGAGACACACAGGGTGAGAGAGAGAGAGAAACAGAGACACACCGGGTGAGAGAGAGAGAGAAACAGAGACACACAGGGTGAGAGAGAGAGAAACAGAGACTCACAGGGTGAGAGAGGGAGAGAGAGAAACAGAGACACACAGGGTGAGAGAGAGAGAGAAACAGAGACACACAGGGTGAGGGAGAGAGAGAAACAGAGACACACAGGGTGAGAGAGAGAGAAACAGAAACACACAGGGTGAGAGAGAGAGAGAGAAACAGAGACACACAGGGTGAGAGAGAGAGAGAGAAACAGAGACACACAGGTTGAGAGAGAGAGAGAAACAGAGACACACAGGGTGAGAGAGAGAGAGAAACAGAGACACACAGAGTGAGAGAAAGAGAGAGAGACAGAGACACACAGGGTGAGAGAGAGAGAGAGAAACAGAGACACACAGGGTGAGAGAGAGAGAGAAACAGAGACACACAGGGTGAGAGAGAGAGAGAAACAGAGACACACAGGGTGAGAGAGAGAAACAGAGACACACAGGGTGAGAGAGAGAGAGAGACAGAGACACACAGGGTGAGAGAGAGAAACAGAGACACACAGGGTGAGAGAGAGAGGAAAACAGAGACACACAGAGTGAGAGAGAGAGAAACAGACAGACATAGTGTGAGAGAGAGAGAGAAACAGAGACACACAGGGTTAGAGAGAGAGAGAAACAGAGACACACAGGGTGAGAGAGACAGAGAAACAGAGACACACAGGGTGAGAGAGAGAAACAGACAGACATAGTGTGAGAGAGAGAGAGAAACAGAGACACACAGGGTGAGAGGAGAGAGAGAAACAGAGACACACAGGGTGAGAGAGAGAGAGAAACAGAGAGACACAGGGTGAGAAAGAGAGAGAGAAACAGAGACACACAGGGTGAGAGAGAGAGAGAGAAACAGAGACACACAGGGTGAGAGAGAGAGAGAGAAACAGAGACACACTTTGAGAGAGAGAAACAGAGACACACAGGGTGAGAGAGAGAGAGAGAAACAGAGACACACATGGTGAGAGACAGAGAGAGAGACAGAGACACACAGGGTGAGAGAGAGAAACAGAGACACACAGGGTGAGAGAGAGAGGAAAACAGGCAGACACAGGTTGAGAGAGAGAGAAACAGACAGACATAGTGTGAGAGAGAGAGAGAAACAGAGACACACAGGGTGAGAGAGAGAGAGAGAAACAGAGAGACACAGGGTGAGAAAGAGAGAGAGAAACAGAGATACACAGGGTGAGAGGGAGAGAAACAGAGACACACAGGGTGAGAGAGAGAGAGAGAAACAGAGACACACGGTGAGAGAGAGAGAAACAGAGACACACAGGGTGAGAGAGAGAGAGAGACACAGGGTGAGAGAGAGAGAAACAGAGACACACAGGGTGAGAGAGAGAAACAGAAACACACAGGGTGAGAGAGAGAGAGAAACAGAGACACACAGGGTGAGAGAGAGAGAGAGAAACAGAGACAGACAGGGTGAGAGAGAGAGAGAAACAGAGACACACAGGGTGAGAGAAAGAGAGAGAGACAGAGACACACAGGGTGACAGAGAGAGAAACAGAGACACACAGGGTGAGAGAGAGAGAGAAACAGAGACACACAGGGTGAGAGAGAGAGAGAGAAACAGAGACACACAGGGTGAGAGAGAGAGAAACAGAGACACAAAGTGTGAGAGAGAGAGAGAAACAGAGACACACAGGGTGAGAGAGAGAGAGAGAGACAGAGACACAGGGTGAGAGAGAGAGAGAGAAACAGAGACACACAGGGTGAGAGAGAGAGAGAAACAGAGACACACAGGGTGAGAGAGAGAGAGACAGAGACACAGGGTGAGAGAGAGAGAGAGAAACAGAGACACACAGGGTGAGAGAGAGAGAGAGAGAGAAACAGAGACACAGGGTGAGAGAGAGAGAGTGAAACAGAGACACACAGGATGAGAGAGAGAGAGAGAAACAGAGACACACAGGGTGAGAGAAAGAGAGAGAGAGAAACAGAGACAAAGGGTGAGAGAGAGAGAGAGAAACAGAGACACACAGGGTGAGAGAGAGAGAGAAACAGAGACACACAGAGTGAGAGAGAGAGAGAGAGAAACAGAGACACACAGGGTGAGAGAGCGAGAGAGAATCAGAGACACACAGGGTTAGAGAGAGAGAGAAACAGAGACACACAGCGTGAGAGAGAGAGAGAAACAGAGACACACAGGGTGAGAGAGAGAGAAACAGAGACACACAGGATGAGAGAGAGAGAAACAGAGACACACAGCGTGAGAGAGAGAGAGAGAAACAGAGACACACAGGGTTAGAGAGAGAGAGAAACAGAGACAAACAGGTTGAGAGAGATAGAGAGAAAAAGAGACACACAGGGTGAGAGAGAGTGTGAATCATAGACACTCAGGGTGAGATAGAGAGAAACAGAGACACACAGGGTGAGAGAGAGAGAAACAGATACACACAGCATGAGAGAGAGAGAGAGAAACAGAGACACACAGGGTGAGAGAGAGAGAGAAACAGAGACAAACAGGTTGAGAGAGATAGAGAGAAAAAGAGACACACAGGGTGAGAGAGAGTGTGAATCATAGACACTCAGGGTGAGATAGAGAGAAAAAGAGACACACAGGGTGAGAGAGAGAGTGAATCATAGACACTCAGGGTGAGAGAGAGAGAAACAGAGACACACAGGTTGAGAGAGAGAGTGAATCTTAGACACTCAGGGTGAGAGAGAGAGAAACAGAGACACACAGGTTGAGAGAGAGAGAGAAACAGAGACAAACAGGTTGAGAGAGATAGAGAGAAACAGAGACGCACAGGGTGAGAGAGAGAGAGAGAAACAGACACACAGGGTGAGAGAGAGAGAGAGAAACAGAGACACACAGGGTGAGAGAGAGAGTGAATCTTAGACACTCAGGGTGAGAGAGAGAGAGAAACAGAGATATACAGGGTGAGAGAGAGAGAAACAGAGACACACAGGGTGAGAGAGAGAGAAACAGAGAGACACAGGGTGAGAGAGAGAGAGAGAAACAGAGACACAGAGTGAGAGAGAGAGAGAGAGAGAAACAGAGACACACAGGGTGAGAGAGAGAGAGAGAAAAAGAGACACACAGAGTGAGAGAGAGAGAGAGAGAAACAGAGACACACAGGGTGAGAGAGAGAGAGAAACAGAGACACAGAGGGTGAGAGAAACAGAGACACACAGGGTGAGAGAGAGAGAGAGAAACTGAGACACACAGGGTGAGAGAGAGAGAGAAACAGAGACACACCGGGTGAGAGAGAGAGAGAAACAGAGACACACAGGGTGAGAGAGAGAGAAACAGAGACTCACAGGGTGAGAGAGGGAGAGAGAGAAACAGAGACACACAGGGTGAGAGAGAGAGAGAAACAGAGACACACAGGGTGAGGGAGAGAGAGAAACAGAGACACACAGGGTGAGAGAGAGAGAAACAGAAACACACAGGGTGAGAGAGAGAGAGAGAAACAGAGACACACAGGGTGAGAGAGAGAGAGAGAAACAGAGACACACAGGTTGAGAGAGAGAGAAACAGAGACACACAGGGTGAGAGAGAGAGAGAAACAGAGACACACAGAGTGAGAGAAAGAGAGAGAGACAGAGACACACAGGGTGAGAGAGAGAGAGAGAAACAGAGACACACAGGGTGAGAGAGAGAGAGAAACAGAGACACACAGGGTGAGAGAGAGAGAGAAACAGAGACACACAGGGTGAGAGAGAGAAACAGAGACACACAGGGTGAGAGAGAGAGAGACAGAGACACACAGGGTGAGAGAGAGAAACAGAGACACACAGGGTGAGAGAGAGAGGAAAACAGAGACACACAGAGTGAGAGAGAGAGAAACAGACAGACATAGTGTGAGAGAGAGAGAGAAACAGAGACACACAGGGTTAGAGAGAGAGAGAAACAGAGACACACAGGGTGAGAGAGACAGAGAAACAGAGACACACAGGGTGAGAGAGAGAAACAGACAGACATAGTGTGAGAGAGAGAGAGAAACAGAGACACACAGGGTGAGAGAGAGAGAGAAACAGAGACACACAGGGTGAGAGAGAGAGAGAAACAGAGAGACACAGGGTGAGAAAGAGAGAGAGAAACAGAGACACACAGGGTGAGAGAGAGAGAGAGAAACAGAGACACACAGGGTGAGAGAGAGAGAGAGAAACAGAGACACACTTTGAGAGAGAGAAACAGAGACACACAGGGTGAGAGAGAGAGAGAGAAACAGAGACACACATGGTGAGAGACAGAGAGAGAGACAGAGACACACAGGGTGAGAGAGAGAAACAGAGACACACAGGGTGAGAGAGAGAGGAAAACAGGCAGACACAGGTTGAGAGAGAGAGAAACAGACAGACATAGTGTGAGAGAGAGAGAGAAACAGAGACACACAGGGTGAGAGAGAGAGAGAGAAACAGAGAGACACAGGGTGAGAAAGAGAGAGAGAAACAGAGATACACAGGGTGAGAGGGAGAGAAACAGAGACACACAGGGTGAGAGAGAGAGAGAGAAACAGAGACACACGGTGAGAGAGAGAGAAACAGAGACACACAGGGTGAGAGAGAGAGAGAGACACAGGGTGAGAGAGAGAGAAACAGAGACACACAGGGTGAGAGAGAGAAACAGAAACACACAGGGTGAGAGAGAGAGAGAAACAGAGACACACAGGGTGAGAGAGAGAGAGAGAAACAGAGACAGACAGGGTGAGAGAGAGAGAGAAACAGAGACACACAGGGTGAGAGAAAGAGAGAGAGACAGAGACACACAGGGTGACAGAGAGAGAAACAGAGACACACAGGGTGAGAGAGAGAGAGAAACAGAGACACACAGGGTGAGAGAGAGAGAGAGAAACAGAGACACACAGGGTGAGAGAGAGAGAAACAGAGACACAAAGTGTGAGAGAGAGAGAGAAACAGAGACACACAGGGTGAGAGAGAGAGAGAGAGACAGAGACACAGGGTGAGAGAGAGAGAGAGAAACAGAGACACACAGGGTGAGAGAGAGAGAGAAACAGAGACACACAGGGTGAGAGAGAGAGAGACAGAGACACAGGGTGAGAGAGAGAGAGAGAAACAGAGACACACAGGGTGAGAGAGAGAGAGAGAGAGAAACAGAGACACAGGGTGAGAGAGAGAGAGTGAAACAGAGACACACAGGATGAGAGAGAGAGAGAGAAACAGAGACACACAGGGTGAGAGAAAGAGAGAGAGAGAAACAGAGACAAAGGGTGAGAGAGAGAGAGAGAAACAGAGACACACAGGGTGAGAGAGAGAGAGAAACAGAGACACACAGAGTGAGAGAGAGAGAGAGAGAAACAGAGACACACAGGGTGAGAGAGCGAGAGAGAATCAGAGACACACAGGGTTAGAGAGAGAGAGAAACAGAGACACACAGCGTGAGAGAGAGAGAGAAACAGAGACACACAGGGTGAGAGAGAGAGAAACAGAGACACACAGGATGAGAGAGAGAGAAACAGAGACACACAGCGTGAGAGAGAGAGAGAGAAACAGAGACACACAGGGTTAGAGAGAGAGAGAAACAGAGACAAACAGGTTGAGAGAGATAGAGAGAAAAAGAGACACACAGGGTGAGAGAGAGTGTGAATCATAGACACTCAGGGTGAGATAGAGAGAAAAAGAGACACACAGGGTGAGAGAGAGAGTGAATCATAGACACTCAGGGTGAGAGAGAGAGAGAAACAGAGATATACAGGGTGAGAGAGAGAGAAACAGAGACACACAGGGTGAGAGAGAGAGAAACAGAGAGACACAGGGTGAGAGAGAGAGAGAGAAACAGAGACACAGAGTGAGAGAGAGAGAGAGAGAGAAACAGAGACACACAGGGTGAGAGAGAGAGAGAGAAAAAGAGACACACAGAGTGAGAGAGAGAGAGAGAGAAACAGAGACACACAGGGTGAGAGAGAGAGAGAAACAGAGACACAGAGGGTGAGAGAAACAGAGACACACAGGGTGAGAGAGAGAGAGAGAAACTGAGACACACAGGGTGAGAGAGAGAGAGAAACAGAGACACACCGGGTGAGAGAGAGAGAGAAACAGAGACACACAGGGTGAGAGAGAGAGAAACAGAGACTCACAGGGTGAGAGAGGGAGAGAGAGAAACAGAGACACACAGGGTGAGAGAGAGAGAGAAACAGAGACACACAGGGTGAGAGAGAGAGAGAAACAGAGACACACAGGGTGAGAGAGAGAGAAACAGAAACACACAGGGTGAGAGAGAGAGAGAAACAGAGACACACAGGGTGAGAGAGAGAGAGAGAAACAGAGACACACAGGTTGAGAGAGAGAGAGAAACAGAGACACACAGGGTGAGTGAGAGAGAGAAACAGAGACACACAGAGTGAGAGTAAGAGAGAGAGACAGAGACACACAGGGTGAGAGAGAGAGAGAGAAACAGAGACACACAGGGTTAGAGAGAGAGAGAAACAGAGACACACAGGGTGAGAGAGAGAGAAACAGAGACACACAGGGTGAGAGAGAGAAACAGAGACACACAGGGTGAGAGAGAGAGAGAGAAACAGAGACACACAGGGTGAGAGAGTGAGAGAAACAGAGACACACAGGGTGAGAGAGAGAGAGAGAGAAACATAGACACACAGGGTGAGAGAGAGAGATAGAGAAACAGAGACACACAGGGTGAGAGAGAGAGAAACAGAGACACACAGGGTGAGAGAGAGGGAGAGAGAAACAGAGACACACAGGGTGAGAGAGAGGGAGAGAGAAACAGAGACACACAGGGTGAGAGAGAGAGAGAAACAGAGACACACAGGGTGAGAGAGAGAGAGAGAAACAGAGACACACAGGGTGAGAGAGAGGGAGAGAGAAACAGAGACACACATGGTGAGAGAGAGAGAGAGAGACAGAGACACACAGGGTGAGAGAGAGAGAGAGAAACAGAGACACGCAGGGTGAGAGAGAGAGAGAGAAACAGAGACACACAGGGTGAGAGAGAGAGAGAGAAACAGAGACACACAGGGTGAGAGAGAGAGAGAGAAACAGAGACACACAGGGCGAGAGAGAGAGACAGAAACAGAGAGACACAGGGTGAGAGAGAGAGAGAGAAACAGAGACACACAGGGTGAGAGAGAGAGAGAGGAAAACAGAGACACACAGAGTGAGAGAGAGAGAAACAGACAGACATAGTGTGAGAGAGAGAGAAACAGAGACACACAGGGTTAGAGAGAGAGAGAAACAGAGACACACAGGGTGAGAGAGAGAAACAGAGACACACAGGGTGAGAGAGAGAGAAACAGAGACACACAGGGTGAGAGAGAGAGAGAGAGAAACAGAGACACACAGGGTGAGAGAGAGAGAGAGAGAGAAACAGAGACACACAGGGTGAGAGAGAGAAGCAGAGACACACAGGGTGAGAGAGAGAGAGAGAAACAGAGACACACGGTGAGAGAGAGAAACAGAGACACACATGGTGAGAGAGAGAGAAACAGAGACACACAGGGTGAGAGAGAGAGAGAGAAACAGAGACACACGGTGAGAGAGAGAGAGAAACAGAGACACACATGGTGAGAGAGAGAGAGAAACAGAGACACACAGGGTGAGAGAGAGAGAGAGAGAGAAACAGAGACACACAGGGTGAGAGAGAGAGAAACAGAGACACACAGGGTGAGAGAGAGAGAGAAACAGAGACACACAGGGTGAGAGAGAGAGAGAGAGAGAAATAGAGACACACAGGGTGAGAGAGAGAGAGAGAAACAGAGACACACAGGGTGAGAGAGAGAGAGAGAAACAGAGACACAGGGTGAGAGAGAGAGAAACAGAGACACACAGGGTGAGAGAGAGAGAGAGAAACAGAGACCCACAGGGTGAGAGAGAGAGAGAGAAACAGAGACACACAGGGTGAGAGAGATAGAGAAACGGAGACACACAGGGTGAGAGAGAGAGAGAGAGACAGAGACACACAGGGTGAGAGAGAGAGACAGAGAGACACACAGGGTGAGAGAGAGAGAGAGAAACAGAGACACACAGGGTGAGAGAGAGAGAGACAGAGACACACAGTGTGAGAGAGAGAGAGACACACACAGGGTGATAGAGAGAGAGACAAACAGAGACACACAGGGTGAGAGAGAGAGAGAAACAGAGACACACAGGGTGAGAGAGAGAGGGACAGAGACACACAGGGTGAGAGAGAGAGAGAGAAACAGAGACACAGGGTGAGAGTGAGAGAAACAGAGACACACAGGGTGAGAGAGAGAGAAACAGAGACACACAGGGTGAGAGAGAGAGAGAGAAACAGAGACACACAGGGTGAGAGAGAGAGAGAAACAGAGACAAACAGGTTGAGAGAGATAGAGAGAAAAAGAGACACACAGGGTGAGAGAGAGTGTGAATCATAGACACTCAGGGTGAGATAGAGAGAAAAAGAGACACACAGGGTGAGAGAGAGAGTGAATCATAGACACTCAGGGTGAGAGAGAGAGAAACAGAGACACACAGGTTGAGAGAGAGAGAAACAGAGACACACAGGGTGAGAGAGAGAGTGAATCTTAGACACTCAGGGTGAGAGAGAGAGAGAAACAGATATATACAGGGTGAGAGAGAGAGAAACAGAGACACACAGGGTGAGAGAGAGAGAAACAGAGAGACACAGGGTGAGAGAGAGAGAGAGAAACAGAGACACAGAGTGAGAGAGAGAGAGAGAGAGAAACAGAGTCACACAGGGTGAGAGAGAGAGAGAGAAAAAGAGACACACAGAGTGAGAGAGAGAGAGAGAGAAACAGAGACACACAGGGTGAGAGAGAGAGAGAGAAACTGAGACACACAGGGTGAGAGAGAGAGAGAAACAGAGATACACCGGGTGAGAGAGAGAGAGAAACAGAGACACACAGGGTGAGAGAGAGAGAAACAGAGACTCACAGGGTGAGAGAGGGAGAGAGAGAAACAGAGACACACAGGGTGAGAGAGAGAGAGAAACAGAGACACACAGGGTGAGAGAGAGAGAGAAACAGAGACACACAGGGTGAGAGAGAGAGAAACAGAAACACACAGGGTGAGAGAGAGAGAGAAACAGAGACACACAGGGTGAGAGAGAGAGAGAGAAACAGAGACACACAGGTTGAGAGAGAGAGTGAAACAGAGACACACAGGGTGAGAGAGAGAGAGAGAAACAGAGACACACAGGGTGAGAGAGAGAGAGAGAATCAGAGACACACAGAGTGAGAGTAAGAGAGAGAGACAGAGACACACAGGGTGAGAGAGAGAGAGAGAAACAGAGACACACAGGGTTAGAGAGAGAGAGAAACAGAGACACACAGGGTGAGAGAGAGAGAGAAACAGAGACACACAGGGTGAGAGAGAGAAACAGAGACACACAGGGTGAGAGAGTGAGAGAAACAGAGACACACAGGGTGAGAGAGAGGGAGAGAGAAACAGAGACACACAGGGTGAAAGAGAGAAACAGAGACACACAGGGTGAGAGAGAGAGAGAGAAACAGAGACACACATGGTGAGAGAGAGAGAGAGAGACAGAGACACACAGGGTGAGAGAGAGAAACAGAGACACACAGGGTGAGAGAGAGAGAGAGAAACAGAGACACACGGTGAGAGAGAGAAACAGAGACACACAGGGTGAGAGAGAGAGAGAGAAACAGAGACACACATGGTGAGAGAGAGAGAGAGAGCCAGAGACACACAGGGTGAGAGAGAGAAACAGAGACACACAGTGTGAGAGAGAGAGAGAAACAGAGACACACAGGGTTAGAGAGAGAGAGAAACAGAGACACACAGGGTGAGAGTGAGAAACAGAGACACACGGTGAGAGAGAGAAACAGAGACACACAGGGTGAGAGAGAGAGAGAGAAACAGAGACACACATGGTGAGAGAGAGAGAGAAACAGAGACACACAGGGTTAGAGAGAGAGAGAAACAGAGACACACAGGGTGAGAGAGAGAGAGAGAAACAGAGACACACGGTGAGAGAGAGAAACAGAGATACACCGGGTGAGAGAGAGAGAGAAACAGAGACACACAGGGTTAGAGAGAGAGAGAAACAGAGACACACAGGGTGAGAGAGAGAGAGAGAAACAGAGACACACGGTGAGAGAGAGAAACAGAGACACACAGGGTGAGAGAGATAGAAACAGAGACACACAGGGTGAGAGAGAGAGAGAAAAACAGAGACACACAGGGTGAGAGAGTGAGAGAAACAGAGACACACAGGGTGAGAGAGAGAGAGAGAGAAACATAGACACACAGGGTGAGAGAGAGAGATAGAGAAACAGAGACACACAGGGTGAGAGAGAGAGAAACAGAGACACACAGGGTGAGAGAGAGGGAGAGAGAAACAGAGACACACAGGGTGAGAGAGAGGGAGAGAGAAACAGAGACACACAGGGTGAGAGAGAGAGAGAGAAACAGAGACACACAGGGTGAGAGAGAGAGAGAGAAACAGAGACACACAGGGTGAGAGAGAGGGAGAGAGAAACAGAGACACACATGGTGAGAGAGAGAGAGAGAGACAGAGACACACAGGGTGAGAGAGAGAGAGAGAAACAGAGACACGCAGGGTGAGAGAGAGAGAGAGAAACAGAGACACACAGGGTGAGAGAGAGAGAGAGAAACAGAGACACACAGGGTGAGAGAGAGAGAGAGAAACAGAGACACACAGGGTGAGAGAGAGAGACAGAAACAGAGACACACAGGGTGAGAGAGAGAGAGAGAAACAGAGACACACAGGGTGAGAGAGAGAGAGAGGAAAACAGAGAAACACAGAGTGAGAGAGAGAGAAACAGACAGACATAGTGTGAGAGAGAGAGAAACAGAGACACACAGGGTTAGAGAGAGAGAGAAACAGAGACACACAGGGTGAGAGAGAGAAACAGAGACACACAGGGTGAGAGAGAGAGAAACAGAGACACACAGGGTGAGAGAGAGAGAGAGAGAAACAGAGACACACAGGGTGAGAGAGAGAGAGAGAGAAACAGAGAGACACAGGGTGAGAGAGAGAAGCAGAGACACACAGGGTGAGAGAGAGAGAGAGAAACAGAGACACACGGTGAGAGAGAGAAACAGAGACACACATGGTGAGAGAGAGAGAAACAGAGACACACAGGGTGAGAGAGAGAGAGAGAAACAGAGACACACGGTGAGAGAGAGAGAGAAACAGAGACACACATGGTGAGAGAGAGAGAGAAACAGAGACACACAGGGTGTGAGAGAGAGAGAGAGAGAAACAGAGACACACAGGGTGAGAGAGAGAGAAACAGAGACACACATGGTGAGAGAGAGAGAGAAACAGAGACACACAGGGTGAGAGAGAGAGAGAGAGAGAAATAGAGACACACAGGGTGAGAGAGAGAGAGAGAAACAGAGACACACAGGGTGAGAGAGAGAGAGAGAAACAGAGACACAGGGTGAGAGAGAGAGAAACAGAGACACACAGGGTGAGAGAGAGAGAGAGAAACAGAGAACCACAGGGTGAGAGAGAGAGAGAGAAACAGAGACACACAGGGTGAGAGAGATAGAGAAACGGAGACACACAGGGTGAGAGAGAGAGAGAGAGACAGAGACACACAGGGTGAGAGAGAGAGACAGAGAGACACACAGGGTGAGAGAGAGAGAGAGAAACAGAGACACACAGGGTGAGAGAGAGAGAGACAGAGACACACAGTGTGAGAGAGAGAGTAAGACACACAGGGTGATAGAGAGAGAGAGAAACAGAGACACACAGGGTGAGAGAGAGAGAGAAACAGAGACACACAGGGTGAGAGAGAGAGAGAGAAACAGAGACACACAGGGTGAGAGAGAGAGAGAGACACAGGGTGAGAGAGAGAGAGAAACAGAGACACACAGGGTGAGAGAGAGAGAGAGAAACAGAGACACACAGGGTGAGAGAGAGAGAGAGAAACAGAGACACACAGGGTGAGAGAGAGAGAGAGAGAAACAGAGACACACAGGGTGAGAGAGAGAAAGAGAAACAGAGACACAGGGTGAGAGAGAGAGAGAGATACAGAGACACACAGGGTGAGAGAGAGAGAGAAACAGAGACACACAGGGTGAGAGAGAGAGGGACAGAGACCCACAGGGTGAGAGAGAGAGAGAGAAACAGAGACACACAGGGTGAGACAGAGAGAAACAGAGACACACAGGGTGAGAGAGAGAGAAACAGAGACACACAGGGTGAGAGAGAGAGAGAGAAACATAGACACACAGGGTGAGAGAGAGAGAGAAACAGAGACAAACAGGTTGAGAGAGATAGAGAGAAAAAGAGACACACAGGGTGAGAGAGAGTGTGAATCATAGACACTCAGGGTGAGATAGAGAGAAAAAGAGACACACAGGGTGAGAGAGTGAGTGAATCATAGACACTCAGGGTGAGAGAGAGAGAAACAGAGACACACAGGTTGAGAGAGAGAGAAACAGAGACACACAGGGTGAGAGAGAGAGAGAAACAGATATATACAGGGTGAGAGAGAGAGAAACAGAGACACACAGGGTGAGAGAGAGAGAAACAGAGAGACACAGGGTGAGAGAGAGAGAGAGAAACAGAGACACAGAGTGAGAGAGAGAGAGAGAGAGAAACAGAGTCACACAGGGTGAGAGAGAGAGAGAGAAAAAGAGACACACAGAGTGAGAGAGAGAGAGAGAGAAACAGAGACACACAGGGTGAGAGAGAGAGAGAAACAGAGACACAGAGGGTGAGAGAAACAGAGACACACAGGGTGAGAGAGAGAGAGAGAAACTGAGACACACAGGGTGAGAGAGAGAGAGAAACAGAGATACACCGGGTGAGAGAGAGAGAGAAACAGAGACACACAGGGTGAGAGAGAGAGAAACAGAGACTCACAGGGTGAGAGAGGGAGAGAGAGAAACAGAGACACACAGGGTGAGAGAGAGAGAGAAACAGAGACACACAGGGTGAGAGAGAGAGAGAAACAGAGACACACAGGGTGAGAGAGAGAGAGAAACAGAAACACACAGGGTGAGAGAGAGAGAGAAACAGAGACACACAGGGTGAGAGAGAGAGAGAGAAACAGAGACACACAGGTTGAGAGAGAGAGTGAAACAGAGACACACAGGGTGAGAGAGAGAGAGAGAAACAGAGACACACAGGGTGAGAGAGAGAGAGAGAAACAGAGACACACAGAGTGAGAGTAAGAGAGAGAGACAGAGACACACAGGGTGAGAGAGAGAGAGAGAAACAGAGACACACAGGGTTAGAGAGAGAGAGAAACAGAGACACACAGGGTGAGAGAGAGAAACAGAGACACACAGGGTGAGAGAGTGAGAGAAACAGAGACACACAGGGTGAGAGAGAGGGAGAGAGAAACAGAGACACACAGGGTGAGAGAGAGAAACAGAGACACACAGGGTGAGAGAGAGAGAGAGAAACAGAGACACACATGGTGAGAGAGAGAGAGAGAGACAGAGACACACAGGGTGAGAGAGAGAAACAGAGACACACAGGGTGAGAGAGAGAGAGAGAAACAGAGACACACGGTGAGAGAGAGAAACAGAGACACACAGGGTGAGAGAGAGAGAGAGAAACAGAGACACACATGGTGAGAGAGAGAGAGAGAGCCAGAGACACACAGGGTGAGAGAGAGAAACAGAGACACACAGGGTGAGAGAGAGAGAGAAACAGAGACACACAGGGTTAGAGAGAGAGAGAAACAGAGACACACAGGGTGAGAGTGAGAAACAGAGACACACGGTGAGAGAGAGAAACAGAGACACACAGGGTTAGAGAGAGAGAGAGAAACAGAGACACACATGGTGAGAGAGAGAGAGAAACAGAGACACACAGGGTTAGAGAGAGAGAGAAACAGAGACACACAGGGTGAGAGAGAGAGAGAGAAAAACAGAGACACACAGGGTTAGAGAGAGAGAGAAACAGACACACACAGGGTTAGAGAGAGAGAGAAACAGAGACACACAGGGTTAGAGAGAGAGAGAAACAGACACACACAGGGTTAGAGAGAGAGAGAAACAGAGACACACAGGGTGAGAGTGAGAAACAGAGACACACGGTGAGAGAGAGAAACAGAGACACACAGGGTTAGAGAGAGAGAGAGAAACAGAGACACACATGGTGAGAGAGAGAGAGAAACAGAGACACACAGGGTGAGAGAGAGAGAGAAACAGAGACACACAGGGTGAGAGAGAGAGAGAAACAGAAACACACAGGGTGAGAGAGAGAGAGAAACAGAGACACACAGGGTGAGAGAGAGAGAGAGAAACAGAGACACACAGGTTGAGAGAGAGAGTGAAACAGAGACACACAGGGTGAGAGAGAGAGAGAGAAACAGAGACACACAGGGTGAGAGAGAGAGAGAGAAACAGAGACACACAGAGTGAGAGTAAGAGAGAGAGACAGAGACACACAGGGTGAGAGAGAGAGAGAGAAACAGAGACACACAGGGTTAGAGAGAGAGAGAAACAGAGACACACAGGGTGAGAGAGAGAAACAGAGACACACAGGGTGAGAGAGTGAGAGAAACAGAGACACACAGGGTGAGAGAGAGGGAGAGAGAAACAGAGACACACAGGGTGAGAGAGAGAAACAGAGACACACAGGGTGAGAGAGAGAGAGAGAAACAGAGACACACATGGTGAGAGAGAGAGAGAGAGACAGAGACACACAGGGTGAGAGAGAGAAACAGAGACACACAGGGTGAGAGAGAGAGAGAGAAACAGAGACACACGGTGAGAGAGAGAAACAGAGACACACAGGGTGAGAGAGAGAGAGAGAAACAGAGACACACATGGTGAGAGAGAGAGAGAGAGCCAGAGACACACAGGGTGAGAGAGAGAAACAGAGACACACAGGGTGAGAGAGAGAGAGAAACAGAGACACACAGGGTTAGAGAGAGAGAGAAACAGAGACACACAGGGTGAGAGTGAGAAACAGAGACACACGGTGAGAGAGAGAAACAGAGACACACAGGGTTAGAGAGAGAGAGAGAAACAGAGACACACATGGTGAGAGAGAGAGAGAAACAGAGACACACAGGGTTAGAGAGAGAGAGAAACAGAGACACACAGGGTGAGAGAGAGAGAGAGAAAAACAGAGACACACAGGGTTAGAGAGAGAGAGAAACAGACACACACAGGGTTAGAGAGAGAGAGAAACAGAGACACACAGGGTTAGAGAGAGAGAGAAACAGACACACACAGGGTTAGAGAGAGAGAGAAACAGAGACACACAGGGTGAGAGTGAGAAACAGAGACACACGGTGAGAGAGAGAAACAGAGACACACAGGGTTAGAGAGAGAGAGAGAAACAGAGACACACATGGTGAGAGAGAGAGAGAAACAGAGACACACAGGGTTAGAGAGAGAGAGAAACAGAGACACACAGGGTGAGAGAGAGAGAAACAGAGACACACGGTGAGGGAGAGAAACAGAGACACACCGGGTGAGAGAGAGAGAGAAACAGAGACACACAGGGTTAGAGAGAGAGAGAAACAGAGACACACAGGGTGAGAGAGAGAGAGAGAAACAGAGACACACAGGGTGAGAGAGAGAGAGAGAGAAACAGAGACACACAGGGTGAGAGAGAGAGAGAGAAACAGAGACACACAGGGTGAGAGAGACACACGGTGAGAGAGAGAAACAGAGACACACAGGGTGAGAGAGAGAGAAACAGAGACACACAGGGTGAGAGAGAGAGAGAGAGAAACAGAGACACACAGGGTGAGAGAGAGAGAGAAACAGAGACACACAGGGTGAGAGAGAGAGAGAGAAACAGAGACACACAGGGTGAGAGAGAGAGAGAAACAGAGACACACAGGGTGAGAGAGAGAGAGAAACAGAGACACACAGGGTGAGAGAGAGAGAGAAACAGAGACACACAGGGTGAGACAGAGAGAAACAGAGACACACAGGGTGAGAGAGAGAGAGAAACAGAGACACACAGGGTGAGAGAGAGAAACAGAGACACACACGGTGAGAGAGAGAGGAAAACAGACAGACACAGGTTGAGAGAGAGAGAAAGAGACAGACATAGTGTGAGAGAGAGAGAGAAACAGAGACACATGGTGAGAGAGAGAGAGAGAAACAGAGACACACAGGGTGGGAGAGCTAGAGAGAAACAGAGACACACAGGGTGAGAGAGAGAGAAACAGAGACACCCAGGGTGAGAGAGAGAGAGAGAAACAGAGACACACGGTGAGAGAGAGAGAAACAGAGACACACAGGGTGAGAGAGAGAGAGAGACATAGGGTGAGAGAGAGAGAAACAGAGACACATAGGATGAGAGAGAGAGAGAGAAACAGAGACACACAGGGTGAGGGAGATAGAGAAACGGAGACACACAGGGTGAGAGAGAGAGAGAGAAACAGAGACACACAGGGTGGGAGAGCTAGAGAGAAACAGAGACACACAGGGTGAGAGAGAGAGAAACAGAGACACCCAGGGTGAGAGAGAGAGAGAGAAACAGAGACACACGGTGAGAGAGAGAGAAACAGAGACACACAGGGTGAGAGAGAGAGAGAGACATAGGGTGAGAGAGAGAGAAACAGAGACACACAGGATGAGAGAGAGAGAGAGAAACAGAGACACACAGGGTGAGGGAGATAGAGAAACGGAGACACACAGGGTGAGAGAGAGAGAGAGAGACAGAGACACACAGGGTGAGAGAGAGAGACAGAGAGACACACAGGGTGAGAGAGAGAGAGAGAAACAGAGACACAGAGGGTGAGAGAGAGAGAGAGAGACAGAGACACACAGTGTGAGAGAGAGAGAGAGAGACACACAGGGTGATAGAGAGAGAGAGAAACAGAGACACACAGGGTGAGAGAGAGAGAGAAACAGAGACACACAGGGTGAGAGAGAGAGAGAGAAACAGAGACACACAGGGTGAGAGAGAGAGAGAGACACAGGGTGAGAGAGAGAGAGAAACAGAGACACACAGGGTGAGAGAGAGAGAGAGAAACAGAGACACACAGGGTGAGAGAGAGAGAGAGAGAAACAGAGACACACAGGGTGAGAGAGAGAAAGAGAAACAGAGACACAGGGTGAGAGAGAGAGAGAGATACAGAGACACACAGGGTGAGAGAGAGAGAGAAACAGAGACTCACAGGGTGAGAGAGAGAGGGACAGAGACACACAGGGTGAGAGAGAGAGAGAGAAACAGAGACACACAGGGTGAGAGAGAGAGAGGGACAGAGACACACAGGGTGAGAGAGAGAGAGAGAAAAACAGAGACACACAGGGTGAGAGAGAGAGAAACATAGACACACAGGGTGAGAGAGAGAGAGAAACATAGACACACAGGGTGAGAGAGAGAGAGATACAGAGACACACAGGGTGAGAGAGAGAGAGAGAAACAGAGACACACAGGGTGAGAGAGAGAGAGAGAGAAACAGAGACACACAGGGTGAGAGAGAGAGAGAGAGAAACAGAGACACACAGGGTGAGAGAGAGAGAGAAACAGAGACACACAGGGTGAGAGAGAGAGAGAGAAACAGAGACACACAGGGTGAGAGAGAGAGAGAGACACAGGGTGAGAGAGAGAGAGAAACAGAGACACACAGGGTGAGAGAGAGAGAGAGAAACAGAGACACACAGGGTGAGAGAGAGAGAGAGAAACAGAGACACACAGGGTGAGAGAGAGAGAGAGAGAAACAGAGACACACAGGGTGAGAGAGAGAAAGAGAAACAGAGACACAGGGTGAGAGAGAGAGAGAGATACAGAGACACACAGGGTGAGAGAGAGAGAGAAACAGAGACTCACAGGGTGAGAGAGAGAGGGACAGAGACCCACAGGGTGAGAGAGAGAGAGAGAAACAGAGACACACAGGGTGAGAGAGAGAGAAACAGAGACACACAGGGTGAGAGAGAGAGAAACAGAGACACACAGGGTGAGAGAGAGAGAGAGAAACATAGACACACAGGGTGAGAGAGAGAGAGAAACAGAGACAAACAGGTTGAGAGAGATAGAGAGAAAAAGAGACACACAGGGTGAGAGAGAGTGTGAATCATAGACACTCAGGGTGAGATAGAGAGAAAAAGAGACACACAGGGTGAGAGAGTGAGTGAATCATAGACACTCAGGGTGAGAGAGAGAGAAACAGAGACACACAGGTTGAGAGAGAGAGAAACAGAGACACACAGGGTGAGAGAGAGAGAGAAACAGATATATACAGGGTGAGAGAGAGAGAAACAGAGACACACAGGGTGAGAGAGAGAGAAACAGAGAGACACAGGGTGAGAGAGAGAGAGAGAAACAGAGACACAGAGTGAGAGAGAGAGAGAGAGAGAAACAGAGTCACACAGGGTGAGAGAGAGAGAGAGAAAAAGAGACACACAGAGTGAGAGAGAGAGAGAGAGAAACAGAGACACACAGGGTGAGAGAGAGAGAGAAACAGAGACACAGAGGGTGAGAGAAACAGAGACACACAGGGTGAGAGAGAGAGAGAGAAACTGAGACACACAGGGTGAGAGAGAGAGAGAAACAGAGATACACCGGGTGAGAGAGAGAGAGAAACAGAGACACACAGGGTGAGAGAGAGAGAAACAGAGACTCACAGGGTGAGAGAGGGAGAGAGAGAAACAGAGACACACAGGGTGAGAGAGAGAGAGAAACAGAGACACACAGGGTGAGAGAGAGAGAGAAACAGAGACACACAGGGTGAGAGAGAGAGAGAAACAGAAACACACAGGGTGAGAGAGAGAGAGAAACAGAGACACACAGGGTGAGAGAGAGAGAGAGAAACAGAGACACACAGGTTGAGAGAGAGAGTGAAACAGAGACACACAGGGTGAGAGAGAGAGAGAGAAACAGAGACACACAGGGTGAGAGAGAGAGAGAGAAACAGAGACACACAGAGTGAGAGTAAGAGAGAGAGACAGAGACACACAGGGTGAGAGAGAGAGAGAGAAACAGAGACACACAGGGTTAGAGAGAGAGAGAAACAGAGACACACAGGGTGAGAGAGAGAAACAGAGACACAGAGGGTGAGAGAGTGAGAGAAACAGAGACACACAGGGTGAGAGAGAGGGAGAGAGAAACAGAGACACACAGGGTGAGAGAGAGAAACAGAGACACACAGGGTGAGAGAGAGAGAGAGAAACAGAGACACACATGGTGAGAGAGAGAGAGAGAGACAGAGACACACAGGGTGAGAGAGAGAAACAGAGACACACAGGGTGAGAGAGAGAGAGAGAAACAGAGACACACGGTGAGAGAGAGAAACAGAGACACACAGGGTGAGAGAGAGAGAGAGAAACAGAGACACACATGGTGAGAGAGAGAGAGAGAGCCAGAGACACACAGGGTGAGAGAGAGAAACAGAGACACACAGGGTGAGAGAGAGAGAGAAACAGAGACACACAGGGTTAGAGAGAGAGAGAAACAGAGACACACAGGGTGAGAGTGAGAAACAGAGACACACGGTGAGAGAGAGAAACAGAGACACACAGGGTTAGAGAGAGAGAGAGAAACAGAGACACACATGGTGAGAGAGAGAGAGAAACAGAGACACACAGGGTTAGAGAGAGAGAGAAACAGAGACACACAGGGTGAGAGAGAGAGAGAGAAAAACAGAGACACACAGGGTTAGAGAGAGAGAGAAACAGACACACACAGGGTTAGAGAGAGAGAGAAACAGAGACACACAGGGTTAGAGAGAGAGAGAAACAGACACACACAGGGTTAGAGAGAGAGAGAAACAGAGACACACAGGGTGAGAGTGAGAAACAGAGACACACGGTGAGAGAGAGAAACAGAGACACACAGGGTTAGAGAGAGAGAGAGAAACAGAGACACACATGGTGAGAGAGAGAGAGAAACAGAGACACACAGGGTTAGAGAGAGAGAGAAACAGAGACACACAGGGTGAGAGAGAGAGAAACAGAGACACACGGTGAGGGAGAGAAACAGAGACACACCGGGTGAGAGAGAGAGAGAAACAGAGACACACAGGGTTAGAGAGAGAGAGAAACAGAGACACACAGGGTGAGAGAGAGAGAGAGAAACAGAGACACACAGGGTGAGAGAGAGAGAGAGAGAAACAGAGACACACAGGGTGAGAGAGAGAGAGAGAAACAGAGACACACAGGGTGAGAGAGACACACGGTGAGAGAGAGAAACAGAGACACACAGGGTGAGAGAGAGAGAAACAGAGACACACAGGGTGAGAGAGAGAGAGAGAGAAACAGAGACACACAGGGTGAGAGAGAGAGAGAAACAGAGACACACAGGGTGAGAGAGAGAGAGAGAAACAGAGACACACAGGGTGAGAGAGAGAGAGAAACAGAGACACACAGGGTGAGAGAGAGAGAGAAACAGAGACACACAGGGTGAGAGAGAGAGAGAAACAGAGACACACAGGGTGAGACAGAGAGAAACAGAGACACACAGGGTGAGAGAGAGAGAGAAACAGAGACACACAGGGTGAGAGAGAGAAACAGAGACACACACGGTGAGAGAGAGAGGAAAACAGACAGACACAGGTTGAGAGAGAGAGAAAGAGACAGACATAGTGTGAGAGAGAGAGAGAAACAGAGACACATGGTGAGAGAGAGAGAGAGAAACAGAGACACACAGGGTGGGAGAGCTAGAGAGAAACAGAGACACACAGGGTGAGAGAGAGAGAAACAGAGACACCCAGGGTGAGAGAGAGAGAGAGAAACAGAGACACACGGTGAGAGAGAGAGAAACAGAGACACACAGGGTGAGAGAGAGAGAGAGACATAGGGTGAGAGAGAGAGAAACAGAGACACACAGGATGAGAGAGAGAGAGAGAAACAGAGACACACAGGGTGAGGGAGATAGAGAAACGGAGACACACAGGGTGAGAGAGAGAGAGAGAGACAGAGACACACAGGGTGAGAGAGAGAGACAGAGAGACACACAGGGTGAGAGAGAGAGAGAGAAACAGAGACACAGAGGGTGAGAGAGAGA
Organism: Isurus oxyrinchus; assembly: GCA_026770705.1. NCBI lineage: Eukaryota > Metazoa > Chordata > Chondrichthyes > Lamniformes > Lamnidae > Isurus > Isurus oxyrinchus. The sequence continues at coordinate 9,333,745 of JANJGN010000034.1, forward strand.
GAGAGAGACAGAGACACACAGTGTGAGAGAGAGAGAGAGAGACACACAGGGTGATAGAGAGAGAGAGAAACAGAGACACACAGGGTGAGAGAGAGAGAGAAACAGAGACACACAGGGTGAGAGAGAGAGAGAGAAACAGAGACACACAGGGTGAGAGAGAGAGAGAGACACAGGGTGAGAGAGAGAGAGAAACAGAGACACACAGGGTGAGAGAGAGAGAGAGAAACAGAGACACACAGGGTGAGAGAGAGAGAGAGAGAAACAGAGACACACAGGGTGAGAGAGAGAAAGAGAAACAGAGACACAGGGTGAGAGAGAGAGAGAGATACAGAGACACACAGGGTGAGAGAGAGAGAGAAACAGAGACTCACAGGGTGAGAGAGAGAGGGACAGAGACACACAGGGTGAGAGAGAGAGAGAGAAACAGAGACACACAGGGTGAGAGAGAGAGAGGGACAGAGACACACAGGGTGAGAGAGAGAGAGAGAAAAACAGAGACACACAGGGTGAGAGAGAGAGAAACATAGACACACAGGGTCAGAGAGAGAGAGAAACATAGACACACAGGGTGAGAGAGAGAGAGATACAGAGACACACAGGGTGAGAGAGAGAGAGAGAAACAGAGACACACAGGGTGAGAGAGAGAGAGAGAGAAACAGAGACACACAGGGTGAGAGAGAGAGAGAGAGAAACAGAGACACACAGGGTGAGAGAGAGAGAGAAACAGAGACACACAGGGTGAGAGAGAGAGAGAGAAACAGAGACACACAGCGTGAGAGAGAGAGAGAGAAACAGAGACACACAGGGTGAGAGAGAGAGAGAGAAACAGAGACACACAGGGTGAGAGAGAGAGAAACAGAGACACACAGGGTGAGAGAGAGAGAGAGAAACAGAGACAAACGGTGAGAGAGAGAGGAACAGAGACACACAGGGTGAGAGAGAGAGAAACAGAGACACACAGGGTGAGAGAGAGAGAGAGAAACAGAGACACACAGGGTGAGAGAGAGAGAGAGAGAAACAGAGACAAACGGTGAGAGAGAGAGGAACAGAGACACACAGGGTGAGAGAGAGAGAAACAGAGACACACAGGGTGAGAGAGAGAGAGAAACAGAGACACACAGGGTGAGAGAGAGAGAGAGAAACAGAGACACACAGGGTGAGAGAGAGAGAGAGAAACAGAGACACACAGGGTGAGAGAGAGAGAGAAACAGAGACACACAGGGTGAGAGAGAGAGAGAGAAACAGAGACACAGAGGGTGAGAGAGAGAGAGAGAAACAGAGACACACATGATGAGAGAGAGAGAGAGAAACAGAGACTCACAGGGTGAGAGAGAGAGAGAAAGAGAGACATAGAGGGTGAGAGAGAGAGAGAGAAACAGAGACACACAGGGTGAGAGAGAGAGAGAAACAGAGACACACAGGGTGAGAGAGAGAGAGAAACAGAGACACACAGGGTGAGAGAGAGAGAGAGAGAAACAGAGACACACAGGTTGAGAGAGAGAGAGAGAAACAGAGACACACAGCGTGAGAGAGAGAGAGAGAAACATAGACACACAGGGTGAGAGAGAGAGAGAGAGAAACAGACACAGGGTGAGAGAGAGAGATACAGAGACACACAGGGTGAGAGAGAGAGAGAGAGAAACAGAGACACACAGGGTGAGAGAGAGAGAGAAACAGAGACACACAGGGTGAGAGAGAGAGAGAGAGAAACAGAGACAAACGGTGAGAGAGAGAGGAACAGAGACACACAGGGTGAGAGAGAGAGAGAAACAGAGACAAACGGTGAGAGAGAGAGAGGAACAGAGACACACAGGGTGAGAGAGAGAGAGAAACAGAGACACACAGGTTGAGAGAGAGAGAGGAACAGAGATACACAGGGTGAGAGAGAGAGAGAGAGAAACAGAGACACACCGGGTGAGAGAGAGAGAGAGAGAAACAGACACAGGGTGAGAGAGAGAGATACAGAGACACACAGGGTGAGAGAGAGAGAGAGAGAAACAGAGACACACAGGGTGAGAGAGAGAGAGAAACAGAGACACACAGGGTGAGAGAGAGAGAAACAGAGACACACAGGGTGAGAGAGAGAGAGAGAGAAACAGAGACACACAGGGTGAGAGAGAGAGAGAAACAGAGACACACAGAGTGAGAGAGAGAGAGAGAAACAGAGACACACCGGGTGAGAGAGAGAGAGAGAGAAACAGAGACACACAGGGTGAGAGAGAGAGAGAGAAACAGAGACACACAGAGTGAGAGAGAGAGAGAGAAACAGAGACACACAGGGTGAGAGAGAGAGAGAGAGAAACAGAGACACACAGGGTGAGAGAGAGAGAGAGAAACAGAGACACACAGGGTGAGAGAGAGAGAAACAGAGACACACAGGGTGAGAGAGAGAGAGAGAGAAACAGAGACACACAGGGTGAGAGAGAGAGAGAGAGAAACAGAGACACACAGGTTGAGAGAGAGAGAGAAACAGAGACACACAGGGTGAGAGAGAGAGAGAAACAGAGACACACAGGGTGAGAGAGAGAGAGAGAAACAGAGACACACAGGGTGAGAGAGAGGGAGAGAGAAACAGAGACACACAGGGTGAGAGAGAGAGAGAAACAGACACACAGGGTGAGAGAGAGAGAGAGAGAAACAGAGACACACAGGGTGGGAGAGAGAGAGAAACAGACACACAGGGTGAGAGGGAGAGAGAGAGAAACAGAGACACACAGGGTGAGAGAGAGAGAGAGAGAAACAGACACACACAGGGTGAGAGAGAGAGAAACAGAGACACACAGGGTGAGAGAGAGAGAGAGAAGCAGAGACACACATGGTGAGAGAGAGAGAGAGACAGAGACACACAGGGTGAGAGAGAGAAACAGAGACACACAGGGTGAGAGAGAGAAACAGAGACACACATGGTGAGAGAGAGAGAGAGAGACAGAGACACACAGGGTGAGAGAGAGAAACAGAGACACACAGGGTGAGAGAGAGAGGAAAACAGACAGACACAGGTTGAGAGAGAGAGAAACAGACAGACATAGTTTGAGAGAGAGAAAGCAACAGAGACACACGTTGCGAGAGAGAGAGAGAAACAGTGACACACAGGGTGAGAAAGAGAGAGAAACAGAGACACACAGGGTGAGAGAGAGAGAGAAAAACAGACAGACACAGGGTGACAGAGAGAGAGAGACACAGACAGACACAGGGTGAGAGAGAGAGAGAGAAACAGAGACGGACAGGGTGAGAGAGAGAGAGAAACAGAGACACACAGGGTGATAGAGAGAGAAACAGAGACACACAGGGTGAGAGAGAGAGAGAGAAACAGAGACACACAGGGTGAGAGAGAGAGAGAGAGAAACAGAGACCCACAGGGTGAGAGAGAGAGAAACAGAGACACACAGGGTGAGAGAGATAGAGAAACGGAGACACACAGGGTGAGAGAGAGAGAGAGAGAGAGAGACACACAGGGTGAGACAGAGAGACAGAGAGACACACAGGGTGAGAGAGAGAGAGAGAAACAGAGACACACAGGGTGAGAGAGAGAGAGAGAGACAGAGACACACTGGGTGAGAGAGAGAGAGAGAGACACACAGGGTGATAGAGAGAGAGAAACAGACACACAGGGTGAGAGAGAGAGAGAAACAGAGACACACAGGGTGAGATAGAGAGAGAGACACAGGGTGAGAGAGAGATAGAAACAGAGATACGCAGGGTGAGAGAGAGAGAGAGAAACAGAGACACACCGGGTGAGAGAGAGAGAGAGATACAGAGACACACAGGGTGAGAGAGAGAGAGAAACAGAGACACACAGGGTGAGAGAGAGAGAGAAACAGAGACACACAGGGTGAGAGAGAGAGAGAGACAGAGACACACAGGGTGAGAGAGAGAGAGAGACACAGGGTGAGAGAGAGAGAGAAACAGAGATACGCAGGGTGAGAGAGAGAGAGCGAAACAGAGACACACCGGGTGAGAGAGAGAGAGAGATACAGAGACACACAGGGTGAGAGAGAGAGAGAAACAGAGACACACAGGGTGAGAGAGAGAGAGAAACAGAGACACACAGGGTGAGAGAGAGAGAGAGACAGAGACACACAGGGTGAGAGAGAGAGAAACATAGACACACAGGGTGAGAGAGAGAGAGAAACATAGACACACAGGGTGAGAGAGAGAGAGAGAGAAACAGAGACACACAGGGTGAGAGAGAGAGAAACAGAGACACACAGGGTGAGAGAGAGAGAGAGAAACAGAGACACACAGCGTGAGGGAGAGAGAGAGAAACAGAGACACACAGGGTGAGAGAGAGAGAGAGAGAAACAGAGACAAACAGTGAGAGAGAGAGAAACAGAGACACACAGTGTGAGAGAGAGAGAGAGAAACAGAGACACACAGGGTGAGAGAGAGAGAGAAACAGAGACAAACGGTGAGAGAGAGAGGAACAGAGACACACAGGGTAAGAGAGAGAGAGAGAAACAGAGACACACATGATGAGAGAGAGAGAGAGAAACAGAGACACACAGGGTGAGAGAGAGCGAGAGAGAAACAGAGACACACAGGGTGAGAGAGAGAGATAAACAGAGACACACAGGGTGAGAGAGAGAGAGAGAAACAGAGACACACAGGGTGAGAGAGAGAGAGAAACAGAGACACACAGGGTGAGAGAGAGAGAGAAACAGAGACACACAGTGTGAGAGAGAGAGAGAGAGAAACAGAGGCAAACGGTGAGAGAGAGAGAGAGAGAAACAGAGACACACAGGGTGAGAGAGAGAGAGAAACAGAGACACACAGGGTGAGAGAGAGAGAGAGAGAAACAGAGACACACAGGTTGAGAGAGAGAGAGAGAAACAGAGACACACAGGGTGAGAGAGAGAGATGAACAGAGATACACAGGGTGAGAGAGAGAGAAACACAGACACACAGGGTGAGAGAGAGAGAGGAACAGAGATACACAGGGTGAGAGAGAGAGAGAGAAACACAGACACACAGGGTGAGAGAGAGAGAGGAACAGAGATACACAGGGTGAGAGAGAGAGAGAGAAAAACAGAGACACACGGTGAGAGAGAGAGAGAAACAGAGACACACAGGGTGAGAGAGAGAGAGAGAAACAGAGACACACGGTGAGAGAGAGAGAGAAACAGAGACACACAGGGTGAGAGAGAGAGAGAGAGAAACAGGCAAACGGTGAGAGAGAGAGGAACAGAGACACACAGGGTGAGAGAGAGAGAGAAACAGAGACACACAGGTTGAGAGAGAGAGAGGAACAGAGACACACAGGGTGAGAGAGAGAGAGAAACAGAGACACACAGGGTGAGAGAGAGAGAGAGAAACAGAGACACACGGTGAGAAAGAGAGAGAAACAGAGACACAGGGTGAGAGAGAGAGAGAGAAACAGACACTGGGTGAGAGAGAGAAAGAGAAACAGAGACACACAGGGTGAGAGAGGGAGAGAAAGAGACACACAGGGTGAGAGCGAGAGTGAAACAGAGACACACAGCGTGAGAGAGAGAGAGAGAAACAGAGACACACAGGGTGAGAGAGACAGAGAGAGAGACACACAGGGTGAGAGAGAGAGAGATACAGAGACACACAGAGTGAGAGAGAGAGAGAGAGAAACAGAGACACACAGGGTGAGAGAGAGAGAGAAACCGAGACACACAGGGTGAGAGAGAGAGAGAAACAGAGACACACAGGGTGAGAGAGAGAGAGAGAAACAGAGACACACAGGGTGAGAGAGAGAGAGAGAAACAGAGACACACAGTGTGAGAGAGAGAGAGAGAAACAGAGACACACAGGGTGAGAGAGAGAGAGAGAAACAGAGACACACAGGGTGAGAGAGAGAGAGAGACAGAGACTCACAGGATGAGAGAGAGAGAGACAGAGACACACAGGGTGAGAGAGAGAGAAACAGAGACAGACAGGGTGAGAGAGAGAGAGAGAAACAGAGACAGACGGTGAGAGAGAGAGAGAAACAGAGACACACAGGGTGAGAGAGAGAGAGACAGAGACACAGGGTGAGAGAGAGAGAAACATAGACACACAGGGTGAGAGAGAGAGAAACAGAGACACACAGGGTGAGAGAGAGAGAGAGAGAAACAGAGACAGACGGTGAGAGAGAGAGAGAAACAGAGACACACAGGGTGAGAGAGAGAGAAACATAGACACACAGGGTGAGAGAGAGAGAAACATAGACACACAGGGTGAGAGAGAGAGAGATACAGAGACACACAGGGTGAGAGAGAGAGAGAGAGAAACAGAGACACACAGGGTGAGAGAGAGAGAAATAGAGACACACAGGGTTAGAGAGAGAGAGAGAGAAACAGAGACACTCAGGGTGAGAGAGAGAGAGAGAGAAACAGAGACAAACGGTGAGAGAGAGAGAGAAACAGAGACACACCGGGTGAGAGAGAGAGAAATAGAGACACACAGGGTGAGAGAGAGAGAGAGAGAAACAGAGACACACAGGGTGAGAGAGAGAGAGAAACAGAGACACACAGGGTGAGA